>CM067884.1:5101419-5701419 GCA_034621355.1 Mycalesis mineus
AACGTTAAAAGATTCAATGACTCACGTTCATTTACAGCGAAACCTAAGCTAAAGGACCATTTAAATGTAAATCTGTAAAGGTGATGCGCAAACGCATTGTCAAACAATAGACATAAACGCGCAACTGGCTGCTGCCCCACGCACGAACGTTCGAAATTTTTTCCATTTTATTCAAGCGATTTCCTGTCACTCATGCAAAAAAATAACCGCCAAAGTAACTCCGTATTCATTGTATGCAATAAATGGAATAAAATAAATGTGGCGCCTTCCGTTAGGACGTTTTGAAAGGTATTCCAGCGCGAAATATTTGTCAATAATAAATGAGACGTCCCTATTATTGGCTGGAGCGTTCACAGCCTGCGTGTACTTTAGTTTGAAACTATATCAATAAGTTACGTGTTCAAGTTATGAGCGGTTGCGGTGCAGTTTGTGACATTTTAGTTTAATGCCTCGTACGAATACGTCTAGTGGTTTGCTGATATGGCTTCTGATCATGAGGTTTGAGTCTTGCGAGGCTATACGTTGTTATGGTTTTCATTATTTCGAGAAAATTTCTGTATTCGTAACTGCTATCTGATAAGTCCGCCCACTTGTACAAGAAGTGATAATGTTCGAAGCTGTAACAATCATTTAGAATTTAGGTGTTAATCATACTAAGTGGGATCAACGGTTTTCTGCTTTAACGATGTAAGATTTTGTAGCTGTCAGAAATTCTTTGAAGAAAGAAATACTCATTATTTCATACTTATTGACCCAGGAATCGAACCCAAAATCTTGTGATGAATGGCTAGCGATTAAAATATTTGGGATGGGGGTAGGACGTTAAAATACTTTAAGATCTATTCTTATACTTACAAAATAACATAAAATCATCCAAGTCGTTTCGGAGGAAATAAATCATAAATCACTAACACGGTGACATGAGATTTATATACATATATTAGGACTCTCAAAAAATGTCCGGCCAACATCTCGCATCTTGCGCCGATGAGTTAGAAAAGCTCGAAGCGGCACTCTCGGAGCTACAATAGAGCGCGCCGGGCGGCGGGTGCGTGCCAAAGAGGCTCAATGAACCTACCTACCTGTACCTGGATTATCTATCGGTGATAAATTAAAAATATGGCGTTTCCACGGCATTCATCATCCCAATGGGTCATTTTAGGCCAGCTATTGTTACACAAAAAATGCCAAGTGTTTTGTATGCAGCCCCGCTATTGTTTTCTTTACTACTGAGAAATATAAAATTCGGTTTGAGTATTAAAGTGCCTTGTAGAAGCAGAGTGCTTAGTTTAGACTATTTTTATTTGATTCCTTTAAATTAGCACTATGACTTATGAGTCGTTTCATTATTTAAAAAAAATCATGTTTATTCTCTTTATTTCAGTCGGTCTCTCGTTCTCAAGTTTATCGAATTTTTAAGAATTTTAAATGATACATTCGATTTCATAGAAGAATACGGTTATTGGAAAGTAAATGTCAAGGAGGGTGAATGAAAACGGGATAAATGACCTATTATTTTTCTAGAAAGATATGAATATTTATGCTTTCGTCAACTTCGTTTTGTTAATTTTATCATTCCCAGGTAAATTTTTTCATTGTTTATATTTATCAATTCATTTTCCCAAAATAATTAAAACTTGTTTAGTACTAGAGGACGCGCCCGAAGATCCGTAAAAATTTTGGGTAAAAAATTAGCCTATGTGTTAATCTGATGTATTATTGTAAAGTTTCATCAAAATTCATTCAGTAGTATTTGCGTGAAATAGTAACAAACATCCGTTCATCCACCTCTATATTTTTTTATCGACTACAAGTTGGCCCTTGACTGTCATCATACCTGATGTTAAATGATGATGCAATCTAAGATGAAAACGGGCTAACTTCTGAGGAGTAGGAATAAATCCACACCCCTTTCGGTTTCTGCATGAAATCGTACCGGAACGCTAAATCGCTTGGCGGTACGCCTTTGTCGGTAGGGTGGTAACTAGCCACGGCGAAAGCCTCCCACCAGCCAGACCAAGACAAATTTAGAAAAATTTCAATCTACCCCGCCGGGAATCGAACCCAGGACATCCGCCTTATAAATCCACCACGCATCACGCACTGCGTCACGGAGGTCGTCAAATTACAAATATTTTCAAACTTTCACGTCTGTAATATTAATCGGACTATTTGCACGCACCTTGTATTAAAAACATCATAAATAAAATCATGTTTGATGCAAGTAGTTACGTCTCCTAAAATATGCATTTAAACATTATAGCTAAACCCAAATGAGTAACATAACTCTGTTCCCTGTCATCCATAGATCCAATTATGTACTAAGGCGTAATGTTGTTTAAATATATCACTACGCCATTTAAAATTTAAATCAACAAAATATACTCGTAGGACCTAAGTACTTCTTGTTCACTTGAATGTTAAAATTTAGGTTAAAATATTCAGTTGGGGCGAATTGACAAGCTCGTTAAAATAATTTAAAAGTTGTTCGCCGCTTTCGCGTGTAATTCCTTCAGTAGGTACGGGCACAGGGTATGCGCCAGGTTGCCTCTGATAAGCTTTCTTTTAACTTGCCAGAAATGGGAAGCATGCCAAAATTAATCATTTTCTATTCTGAACTTTCGATGTGAATACTTACGATTTTAAAGGATGGTCCATTTTAGAATATGTGCTATATGCCGTCAGAGTATACAGGGTTTTATTCACAATATTTATAGGAAAGGGTTGTTAATCGAGCGAAATAACTTATAAGTTATAGATAAATTAGTATAAATTTTAATTTTTTGAGGCTTCTAGCATTTTTTTATTCATTACAGTTAGCCCTTGACTGCAATCACACCTGATAGCAAGAGATGATGTAAACTAAGATGGAAGCGGGCTAACTTATTAGGGGTAGGATGATATCCACACCCTTTCGGTTTTTACTCGACATCATACCTCATGTTAATTAGTCAGATAGTAAAAGAAGAGAGGCCCAATTATTTATTTATTATTTTTTAATATAAAATAATACAGTTTAAAAAATGTAGTTTTTAAAAGGTGTAGAGGTACAATGAATTCGACAATAACGACACTAGGCTTAGTAAACTTTTATCAACATGTACAGCTTTTGTAAAAGCGGTAAAACTCTGTTTACAGGGTATTACAAATTTACGTACCTATCGGTAAACATAAGAAAGAGGTAGGCGACTGTTTGTGTATTCATTTAATTATTAATTAAAATATACACGATAATTTTGGAGTTATAATACCTACTTTTGTTTTATAGGTCAGTACACAATTTACGAATATTATAATTTGTTTTCAAATTAAACCATGTTTTGCCAGTTTTTGTCTGTGCCAAATATTTTAATTGCAAATATGTATAATAAACTGAGTTAAAACTTTATCCTTTATACTACAGAGCACGTTACTAAAAATAACATTAATTAAGAGATTTTTGTCACAGCACTTTTCGTTTATGAGTTCAGCTGTCTTTGATAAATAAATCCTTTGATATAACCATTATACGAATTAGTCTATGAAACTTCGGAAAACGAGGTCCTGGGTTCGAGTCTTGGGTCGGGACATAAAATATTGAGCTTTTCTTTCTTCCGATAAAAATTAAGCATCAAATATTATTTTGTATTTCTTTTTTTGTAATTTTCTTTTTTGGTATGCAGCTTGAGGTTGGAAAGTATTACCGCCGTTCCAATCATTATCCTTGACATTTGATAATGGTCGTAACAGCGTCAGACATTACAACCCTTACAACCAACCCAGCAGCAATGAATTTACCTCTCCATTACTGAAGGTCAGTAATCAGCTTTTGAAATTATTCTTGTCCATACCTAGACGGAATCGTTCTTCGTCGGATTTTATGCCAGTCGACTCCCTTATGTTTCATTTTGTGGCTGTATCTTTTGACTGCTCCAAGAGACAGTAGACCTGAGTATTTGATATCAATTTCAGCTTGATACCTACACGTGTTCCTGAGAAAAAGGGTCTTGACAGACAGATAGACGAACGGACAACTAAGTGATCCTATGAGGATATCGCTTTTTCCTTTCGATGTAAGGACCCTAAAAATAAGCCGTTAAAATAGGTTAATATTGATAAACCGCGGGAATAGTCGTAGTAAGGTAATAGTTGTTTGTTCGCGTGTGACTGGTGCAGTTCGTGTTAACAGTAGGTTTTGTTGGCCCTCGTTTAGTGCGGCGGGATTTTTACAGGATTATTGTTGATTCCTTTGTTTTACATTTATTCCACCCAGTATTAAAATCACCAGCTTTTAGCGCTTCGCGAGCTCTGTGGCTACATTCAATTATTGGTTAAATTTAATGTTTTTGTATTTAATAAAATACGTTAATTATAACAATTATGATCCTTGTAGAACTGAGCTGTTGAAAAGAAATATACTTTAAGTTCGTTTTTGTGACCACATGACATGTGTCATGTGTTTTTGTGAGCTCATGATGTGACATGATATGAAAAATACCATAATGACATTTCAGTTCTCGTATTTAGATTCAAAAAGTCAGAAGGTCCATTTTAAGATTCATCATTATCATTATCAGCTTATTAACGGCCCACTACAGGACCAGGCCCTCCCTCCTTATAGGAGAGGGGATATGGAACTTAGACCTATCACGCTGTTCCAATACTGGTTGGCGGGCTTAGGGTGGATAATGTCTCATTTATTAATGATGACTATCTTAACGTTCTCCCCGATGCACGGGGGTGTAACACCACCTATTTCTCGCCTCCGAGCTTAGAATGTTCTTACTAAAAATTTTTAGAAGAATTAACAACTCACAATTATTCTGTGACCTGATTCGAACCTTGGACCTCGTGATCGAAGTCACATAGGCTAACTACACCAACGTGGCACTTTTTGATTGATTGGTTATAAAGTTTTGCTCTATAAAAATATGTATATTTTGTATGATTGATGAGAAATAACTGTGTCGTTTAGTTGCTTTAATTTACTTAAGCATATCTAGGAGTCGGTGCCAGCCAAGGTTTCTACTTTAAGGAACTAGAACTTACCTAGAACTCACAAACTGCTTTACATTTATTTAAAGATAGATTATATACGCTCAAGTAAATTAAAGCAACTAAATGACATAGTTATTTTTTACTTTTTAGTGCGTTTTGAGTCAGTTCTATTTTTTGTTAAAAATTTTTAATATGTAGCACAAACTTGTTACCGAACGAAAAATAACAAAAAAAATGAAAAATAACTGAAAAGAAAGAGGAGAGTTGTAGAGAGAATTAAATAGGTACTTAGACAGTTTAATAAATAAATAGTAGTGGTCCAAGGTTTCTCACGCAGATAAAGCAGCAAGCAGTCGCTATAAGGTAATAATGCAATTTAATAATGTAAATTTGAGAAATCGTATTTATAATGTTTATATCGGCTATATAGATTTAGGGCTTTTGCAAAGACGAAGTATTTTGACGAAGTACCTGGATAGACAATAAGTCAGCAGCGAAAGTTCTGTTAGCACACTGTCTCAGTAGACGGCAGTGGAGCGTGGTTCGATAGCAGTGCGCGCGCACCGCCGCTGCATACCGTCTACCCGTCTAGCGGCTAGTGCCTAGTACGACGACAGCCTTATTTATACTATTGCACGCTAAGTGTTTTATGTCTGTTTCGAGACAGTTTTAGCTTAATAAACTATACAATTAGGCTTAAATAAAGTACGCAAATAGAATGGCACGTATTTTATTTTTACATGAAATTAACACGCAAGCTGTTTCGCAAAATTTTGCATCAGCGTAATTTCAAAGCAGTAAACAAGTTTTGTTGATAATTTAAGTCAATTTAGGTTATTTTAATAATCGAGCAAAATTCATTACAAAACATAATATTTATTAATACAATGTAAGCTTTATATAAATAAAAGTTAAAATAATTAATGCAAAATTGAGTTATCCAGATACGTGTAACCGATGTGCAGCGAAACAGATAATACGGCGGCAAAATAAAAACATGTAACAACTAAAAAGACGTAAACGAGAAGAGCTTTTGAGAGCTTCAGTATTTCCAAGTCATTTTATTTCTGTAGCTAATTTATAACAATGGTATCCGCGGCTGTGGTCGGTCGCCTGCCCGACTGTGGCCAGTCCGCGAAGGCGCGCCGATGTGCTTACACGCTTGCGTAGAACGCGCGCGGGTTCGCGAGTGTACAATTTGAAACGTTTGTAGTTTCGAAAGAAAACTGTTTATTTTTTATCTGTGTTGCCTGTGACCATGAAGGTTTTAGTGTTGTTTTTGGTGACCGCGGCGTTCGCGGCTGCCGCATCCGCCGCTGCCACCTCGTGTTCGCCGTCTGAAGATTTCTTCTCCAGACACAACATATCAGCTGATGATCGCAACGTACCAGGTGTGAATTTTTGTAAACAAAAACTATTTACTCTATGGTTCGGGAAATTTACTGCTTATTATAGAATTTTCCGTTGAAAATGGAAGCTTTTGAGAGCTTTTACATATTTTTATATTCTACGAATAAATTCACGGATCTCGATGCTTTTACGAAGCTTTGCCAATTACCAACGAAGTAGTTCTGTTGGGAAATGCAGGAAAAATGCACAAATTTATCATTATTTATTTTTATTTGTGTGTATTTATTATTACATTGTGTCGCTTTGACCATGAAGGCTATTATTATTTTTAAATATCGCATAATAAAATCAATGACCAAGCATAGTTGATAAAATAAAAAAGGTTCTTTTCATACTCTATTATTTTTGGGTATACTTTATATTGCCTAAGATCGTTTACTCAAGGTGATTATTTTTTGCAAAGTAAGTGCCAGGTTCGATCCGATTGCTTTAGGTGTTGTTTATGGAGGATTTAGGGGATGTTAGAAAACGGTTTTGTGATAGGTAGCTTTTTGTTGAGCTTTACGATATTGTTACTAAGACCGCCAGTTCAGGTATAAAATCTGTAGAACAAACTACCTGCCAAGTAGCTGTACTTAATGGTCCTGTTCATTGAATTTTAGGGAAATTCGAACTTTTTGGCAAGATCTACCCTTTTATGTGTATTATGCCTTGGGAGATGTAGATATAAAGAAATCTCATCAAAAACGAAAGGTCTTGAGTTCGATCCTCGTTCGTATTGCCGGTCTCATTCGAAGCATAGGATTTCCGCTCAGTTGGTCAGATACCTAAAGAAGAATAGGTAATACCTAGATTTGTTCCCATGAGAATATCTGCATAAAAATTTGCATCTGTGTTATTCCAGACTATAATCTATCCCTATACGGTCAGTGTCTATCCCTGTCTGTATTCTGATCCTTTCTGTACTAAAGTTATAAATGGCGTAACTTAACCAACATGATATTTAACCAGCTATTGTAGATAGTAAATTACTGGGAATTTAAGGGAATAAAATACAAACGCCAGTAAATGTTCGCCTGCAAACCTAATAAATAATATCCTTTATAGCTCAGTATCGATGTTATCGGTGGCGCGACATTCCGACTTATAGCAATGTCTGTCTCAAGATAGGTACGAGTACTAGTATATACATACTTTGATGCCCAGGTATACATATATACCAAATATGATGTATTGTAGTCTATAGGTAAAGATTTACTCTACAAAAATCAATAAAAGTAATAGATAATAATAATTTGTTCAGAAAAAGACAAACCAAAATTTCATAATTTCTTTATGATTCGAATTTTTAGTATACCTTATGCTAGCGAAAATAGTACATTGCAACCACAGATTAATGATACCTAAGTAACGAAACCAATACTAATAAAGAGTGTTCCTCTACATTAGGATTACAAAAAATCCAACCATATATTTTTATAATCTCAAAAGGATTAAACAGTGTTTTCAATGAAAGCACCCAGGCGCGCGCGACACAGCCTACAATTATCGTTATATTTCATCCAATTCAAACAAAAACCTTGAAAATCATTCTATTGGTGAAAACCACATGAAAATCCTTACCTTAATCCTTAGTACTCTTTGAGTTTATCACAAACTGACAGACAAACGCGTCAGGGGAATTGGTTTTATATTAAGTAGTGATACAGTCAAGTACTTAACTGTTAAAGCATAGTTTGAAGTAGGCAGGTAGGTAACCTATCACATCGTTTTATCTTTGTCGGTACAATATTTTAATCAACAACTTCTATCTTATTATCAACTTATCATCTACTCCTCTTACAGGCGTGATCTTCGTTGCGTAGACCCTAACATTTAGGCACAAACACCTACCACTAACTACCGAAGCTTAGAGAAAATCTATCATCGCTAATATACTTCGTTGGTTTTTAATTACTTTGTTTTGCTATACGCCATTTTTAATTGGTATGTTATTATTTTAATGTCATACATATCTACTAATAATAATTGCTTTAATACATATTCATAATTACTTCATTAACAACCTTGCATCATATACGAGTGTAAAGAAGATTTTAAAATAGAAAATTATCCAATGTAATCATAACTATCGAGGGATTTTCCATACCAACTGAAACAGAGGCAAAATAAAAATAAAACTTACGATAGTATACAAACTGTGCCTACTTCTACTCGTGTATAATACGTAGGTATATAGATAATAGCCTCCCTCAATTATTAGTGTATCCAGCACTCAAAATATCTTTTCAATTGAAATTCATACATTTTCTGAAATTACCGCGTGCAATCAAATAAATTCTTCATCTTTACGTATTAGTATTAAAATTTTAAACGATTGTTTGGGACTAAGTAACCCTACATGGATGAAGTTAATGCGAGAGACCTTAGGTTCGGTCTCCACTCACTGAATAAATTGTAGTACCTCTTCTTATGTATGCGGACTCCTTTAGGGTTTAGTTGGACTATTGCAGTACGCACTTATTGCAGTCTAAATTACGGTTCATTGGACAGGAAAAGGGAATATTATTAAACTGTTATGCACTCCAAGAGCTGCAGTAGTGACGGAAGTTGCCACATCAGGATAGCCTCTGATGTGGCGACTTCCGTCATCATTACACCGACCACAACCGCTATATCAAGAGTGTGACGACGAACAAGAGATGTGCTTATCAAGTATTAGTCTTATTTCAAACATGATTAATAGATAATATTCCCCTTTTTACTTAAACTTGCAAAATAGTAAAAATGCATACGATGTCATGAAAGTACAACATAAAGGTCAAAGTATATCGGAAAAGGATCAAACTACACTTTATCCAGTCATTGACCTTTAAAACACTAGTGAGAGTGTTTTTAAAAGACTAGTAGATAGATCCATTTACAATATAAACGGCATTGTTTACAGTTTACACGATCGTGTAGGATATCTAAAGCGGGCCGAGTGGTGAGTGTCGGATGACCGCACGCGCTGTCGTTTGCGGTATTTGGATTATATAGCCTGTTTTTTTTTATAATTGAGAAAAACAACATGTGTTTTCAATTAAGCGTGGAATGTTTGTTTTTTATTCACTTTAAGTTACCTGATGATAAATTCAACTAAGATGGAAGTGGGCTAACATTTTAGGAATGAGTGAAATCCACACCCCTTTCGGTTTTTGCACGACATCATATCGGAACGCCAAACTGTTGGGCGGTAGGTATATCTTTGCCGGCACAGTGGTAGGTACTAGGTATGTAACTATGTATGTAGCTACGGCCTAAAACAATAAAGAATCTCAATCGATCCAGCCGGATTTAAACCCAGGACCTCCGTCTTCCACAGTCCACTAAATCCACTGTACGTACCTACCACTGCGGCACGGATGTCGATAAAACTATAAAACCACGTTTTTAAGCTATACAATCATCTCTAATCTCTATAGATACCTACTAAGGGTAGAGTCATAGCTCTATTTGATAGTTTTTACTCAGAGTCAATTCCGTGATCACTGTGGTGAGCCTTGGGAACTAGGATTTCTGCCACATCACCAGCTAACAAGCGATATTTTAACTCCTTAACAAGAATAAGAATCAAAGGATTTAAACCTAATAGACTTTTAGGAACAGTTTCTACCACCAATGTGCATTACTCTATTTTGGTCTGGAGGCCGTGGTTCCCTATGTAATAAAAGGCACATGAGGCACCTATCTCAGGTTGATATCACCGGGTGAAGCTTTATATAGTCTGTGATCTTTGTATGCCCTGCGAAATGTTTAGACAATAATGTTCTAATTAGGTGGGCCTGCCTGGACTGTAATCATCATAAATTAAATTATAATTATAAAAATTAAGTAACATATTTAAAAAATAATTATCAGTCCTGTAGAGCCTAATAACCTAATGTACCCAAACTCTCATTTTAGACGACTTTGTGCAGTGTCTATTGTTTGAAGGCAGATAATAAAATAAAAGGACAAGGAAGTTTCTTGACTTGTCTTGAACAGTTTATCATACTATTCAAGTCAAGAATATTATTATCGAAAGTAATTGGCAACGAAACAACATATGATACGTAATGACAATGTTTATAGAAGATATAATTAGAAATGCTATCCAGACAGTATGGCGCTCTTGTGATGTCATATAAGCGCAAAATATACCTAGAACCAAATCTTTCTCACTAGAACCTGCGTGGATAGAAGGAGTTCGTTCCGAGTTATGTGTTCTGCGTTTCGTGTTCTTTGTAACTCTGAAGCATTGCGCTGACTGCAGGCAGTGCGTTCTGACCGATTCTTAGGTATATACGCGGTGGTATACATATTCTTGCAAATATAAAGCCGAAAGTTTGTTACTCTTTCACGCAAAAACTAAAAAAAGGATTTTGATGAAACTTCATAATATGTACGATATAGCTTACATATCAGAATAACATATAAGCCATATTTTATCCTCAAAATCGCACGGGAACGATAACTACGCGGGTGAAACCGCGGGCGTCCTCTAGTGAACTATAAAGATACATACTTTGCGTAGAACGTAGAACTCAGAGAGAGAGAGTCGAAAGTATTTTACCGAGTCGATGTAACGTCAATTTGTATGGACTAATAGCGGTGTCATCTAGTTCAAAAGTGCCAAAAAGCTTCAATTTCCATGTACATTGACTTTAAAAAATTACACCAGTCGCTCAAATTTTTTTTTATTGACTACAAGTTGGCTCTTGACTGCTATTACACCTGATGTTAAGTGATGATGCAATCTAAGATGGAAGCGAGCTAACTTGTTAGGATTAGCATGAAATCCGCACCCCTATCTGTTTCTACACGACATCGTACCGGAACGTTAAATCGATTGGCGGTACGTGTTTGTCGGTAGCCAGACCAAGATAAATTAAGAAAAATCTCAATCTGCCCCGCTGGGAATCGAACCCAGGACCTCCGTCTTACAAATCCACCGCGCATAACACTGCGCCACGGAGGTCGTCAAAACTCTTTCTGTACCTACGTTGTGGTATAAAATTACAAACATTTCGCAGAACACAGAATTTAGAACGCCTGAACTCTCTGTCTGCGCTGGCTCTAAAAGTTTACAAGGTAGTATTGCTGCATACCGGTTTGAAGGATAGGGTAAAATAATACGAGATGTTTAACACCTACGTCTCAAGTAGACGGGCGCAGGGCGCTAGTGGATTGATGTTGACTGCTTTAACTTGGCATGTTAACACATTCATACAGTGTGCGTGTATGAATGAAATGAAGGTGTCATTTTCAGTGCGACGTCGCGTCTTGTTTTTTGTAGATACTAAAAAACTGCAGAAATGTCATAATTCCGGACATTTTAAAATATCGCCAGGTCAAGAGTACCCTAAACGAACAAACTTGTATGCAAGGATTTATGTGAGTGGAAGAAGCTAAGGTCCTTGGCAAATGGAAGCATGTAATCTCTGTCTTGTTATGTGTATATGTCAGCATGCGTAGCAATGTAAGTGTAATTGTTTTGCAAATTGGTACTTGGTAGGTACTACTGGAAACTAAAGCTGCTGCAATTTGATATTTTATTATAGGGAGTACAAAGCTCTATTGCAAATTGATGCTATTTTATGAAGTGTACTACATACTGCTCTCTAGCTCTGTAGTATGTAGATATGTACTGGCCACTGAGAGAAACTCAATTGATACTCGATTGAACTCCTCGTTTTAGGGGCGATTTCGTAACCCATTTTATCTGTGCGTAATGTATGTATGTTTTATGTACCTACTTGGGTATTTCTATAAAAGGTAGGTTATTATTTATCAACACCATCCTGTTAGTCACGACTCCGCGCGGCGCTCAATGACTGACATTAAAATACCTACATTATATTCATTGATTTAATAAAGTATGAATGTATGTAATATGTGTCTAAAACTTGTTAATACGGGCATGCATGTTGCAACACCGACCTTTATGTTTTTTCTGAAAAAGATCGAATACTAAAGTTCTTTCTGCTTTATATTCTGAAATCGAGAATTTTCGATCTGTTATACGTAGCTGTCCGAGGAGAGCCGACTGCCTCATTATTCTAGTAGTTAACCTATGTGGCTTCGATCATAAAGTCCTGACTTCAAATCCTGATTCGGGTATAAAACATTATCACACTTAGCTTTTCAACCTGCATTGGAGCGTGGTGGATATAAGCTCCATATCCACTCTCCTACATGAAAGGAGGCCTGGCAATGGCCCGTTAATAGGCTAATAATGATGAGTAAGTACAGGTAGTACTAATTCAAACGTATGAAGTGTTGCACAATATTGCACTATCTCCCATTTCCAATTCAAAGCATTGTTTACGGACCGACTTAACCAAGATATTACTTATATAAACTATTGAACTCTGCCGCCTACCTAAGCCGACACTGGCTTCGGCCGTGGCTAGTTACCACCCTACCGATAAAGCCGATACCAAGCGATTTAGCGATCCGGTACGATGTCGTGTAGAAACCGAAATGTATGTGATTTCATCCTACTCCTTATCAGTTAGCTCACTTCCATTTTAAATTACATCATCACTTACCATCAGGTGTGATTGCAATCAAGGACTAATTTGTCATAAATAAATAAATAACCTACTCAACCACTATTTCTATAGCCCCTCGGGAGGGTAACTTGTATAGACAATAATGTACCGATGTTATCGATCCGCTTTTTAAATCCTCTGATGGTTATCATTTTCAGTAAATGATGTATTGTTCATCTGTCCTCGTACTCAGGATACGATGTAGTCATTATAACTGATAGGGCTATTATCAATCTGCATATTCCTAGCTCCGAGTATATACATCTGCCTACTCATATATTGTGCATATTTGGTTATTAATGTTATTATTAATAGCCTACTCGATGACCCGATGAACTTCGTAGCACCCAAAACGAATGCCATTTATCAAAAGTAATTTAAAATGGCAATTCCAATAAAAAGTTGCCATTTTTTTTGAAAATTGGTTTTTGGTGGTTTGCTCATTTTTATTACTTCCGTCTATTTCAAAATGTACATTTATACTTAAACACAATTTTTGATACCTTAATATAATACGTTTAAATACGGGCCATATTTTGCGGATTTTTTAACTACTGACACTTACTCGATGGTTTAGTGATGGCTGAGTGGCTTGAGTGTTGTGGTTATGGTATTATTTGTGAATTTCTTCCTAGACTAAAACTTATGTTAGTGTCACTGTGGTGATAAAATTGTTGCACAGACTGCTAGAACAAAAGCGGATGATCAGACAGAAGCTGAACAATTTTCATAGATAAGTACGGCAAGCGACTATGGGGAGACAATAAAGGAGACCAACCCGTTCCTAGCGTTAGTTAGCGCTTGCCTAGAAGGTGCCTATTCCTGACTTGAAGATTCTGACATGATAGACATGACACATGATAGTGAACATGATATCAGAATGTTAAGCGCAATTTCTTATGGTGCGTTTCACCTAAGATTTGGTTGGTAAACATTCGTCCCTTTGAAGGAATATCCTCCAAATTCTATATTTTTCGAAGCAATAATAAGACCCAAATTTCATAATTGCCTACCGGTCATATTGTCTTAGGCCTTGACTCTCGTGTTCGTGAGTCAGTCCATGTGTTACCCTTTAACGTGATTACCGATGGACGCGAGTGTCAGCCAGCGCGGCGCTGACTGAGTCATTAAATATGTAATACAAAACATTCCACACGAGAATTAATTATTGCCATGCATCAAATTAAAGCTTAATGATACTGTATTTACATAGTAGAGCAACTTATATATTCTTTTATAGGTAGATAGGTATTATATACTAATATCTTAAATCTATTTCAGATTTCTGATATTATTTGAATCGACCTGTAAAGCCTTAAAGTAAAGCAGAGTCGTGAGTCGCTGCTTCATATCTCCTCTCCTATAAAAAGGGAGACCTGGCATCGTGGTCAGCCGTGAAAATAAGTTGTTATTGATATGCTGATCTTCTGCTTGAAAATAATGTCCGATATTATACTTATAATATATTAAAAAGTGGCGATAAATATTAAGTGGCTGTCAGAAGCATTTCTTTAGTAAAAGTATGGAATACTCTTCCAGCTTTCGTTTTTTCAAATATACTACTTCAAGTCAAGAGTAGGTAGGCATTTTCTAGGCAAGTGCGTTCGACCGTAGGCTGCATCATCGCTTACCATCAAGCGTTCCGAATTGTATGAGCGACTTCACACACACCAAAGCCAACAATAAAACAGACCGGTAAAAAAGAGATATGTGCAAATGGGCTCTAACTACACTAATAGACATGGTTAAATTTAAATTATGACGAATATATGACCATATACAATGTGATGATATTAAATCTTTCATCTAAGTTTAAACGGATCTACGAATAGAGGCTGAATTAGTATAGGCACAATTTCTGTGTAAGTACATGCCTTCACAGCAAATATACAATGTAAGTAGGTACCTTGAATGTTACCTTGTAACTAAATTATTAATTAAATGATAAAACATGTTTATTTCATAGTACATATTATAACATTTCACTAATGAATAGTTAGTATATAATAATGTTGATAAATATTAATAAGCTGAGCTTTGTACTAATTGGATAAACGATTCGACCTATTATATTAACGAGTTGAAATAAACGTACCTTCGACATTAATTTGATAAGACTGACAGTAGGTATTATTAACATTTTGCTATTTGACAGGTTGCTATCTAATGAGAAAGAATACAGAGTACGGTTTTATGCAGAAAGATAATTGAGGAGAGACATAGAGCAAAAGTGATAACTCCTAGTGGGTTGACATGAAGAAGTTCACAGTTACATTTAAATAATGTTGTTACAGACAGGCAGACCGTCCAAATTTTCCAAAATGGATTTTAGTTATAAGCATCTTATATATTTTCATATGCATTAAGTAAAAAGCTGTTAATTTGACATTACAAACAAACACTTCAATTTCATTTATTTGTTACATATTGTTGATATTGAAATACAACGCGATTCTATGCTGACTTTTTATGGACTCAAGAAGAGGTTGTTTAGTCCACGCCCAGAGGATATAGCGAGTTCATAACCAGAAGTGCAGAAGGGATTTTTCCTCCATAAAAATCAACACTAAATGCGCAATGTATTTCTGCACGTTGACTGGTAAAATAGGTGTTCCTGTAATCATAGGACATGAAAAACGAAAACCAAATTAAATTGTACTTTATTAACGCGTACGTCATACAAGTCGAATACAGGAATCTAACTTTTCACGACGGTTAAAAAAAATTTTCCGATCGGCATTTGTTAATGTTAAATACGTAATTAAGTATTTACCTCTAAAGGCTTAAATATGGTCTGAAAGTAAAAATAAAAATCCGTGCACTGTCAATTTATATCCATGATGGAAATTTTTGTGTATCTGGACAAAAAAATAATAAAATTTTTGCGTTAAAATGAACGCTCATTTTTAAAGGTAAAATTTTCATTATATTTTCCGGAGCTTTCAAAGTTTTACACTATATTCTGTTTATAATAACAATATATCATATAATATGCTATAATTCGAGGCAGAAGATTGTAAATAACTTTATTTAATTATTCATTCATTATTTAGTACCTACCAACAGCAGCCTATTTTAATCGTTTACAATTTAGACTACATAGAGGGCTTCAGGCAATACTCGACTGATGGCTTGACGCGCTCTCCGAAGTACTAACCGCTGGTCCAAAGAGGTACTCTATAGATTTTTTTAAAAAGAATAAATATGAGCCATTGTTGTTTTAAATTATTTCATAGTCCCACTAACTGCTCATGGACACTATGTGTGTGTACGACTATTCTCCAATGAGTGGTGGTCAAACCCAAGAGTTCTTTGTGACCGACTTCTTAACCAATGGAGCTTTTTTTTAATAAATGCTAAATATATTTTTTATGAACAATGATACAAACATACGGTGCATATGCACCTAACTAATGTCGGTCAATTACGGCCGTGAAATGGCGTAATGTAAATAAAACGCGATATTATGTGGAGTCAGCTAGTGCGACACCCGACCCTGAACCCGCGCCTCATGAATGAAACAAACGATTGTTATACTTGCGACCAGTGAGATGTTGTTAGCACTAGAGAGACAGGCCATACATCAAGCATTGACACGTTGAAAAACCAGATCTTGCGATGCAACTTGGGTTTATTTTGTCCTCATAGATGCCTGAGATCTTAAAATAAATCATTATAGGTAACTTACGTAAGGAACTTCTAGCTATTATAACGTTTTGTGCACAAATTGTGCATCTACTAAATATTGTCCTTTCTAATATTATAAACGCAATTTATAAGTTTTATGTATGGATACTTGTTTGTTACAAAAAATACTAAATGGATTTTAATAAAACTTTGCAATAATACAATTACACAATCTACAATTTTTCATCCTACATTTAATACGGGAAAGGGTGAAACTGCGGGCTTTCTCTAGTATTTTATATTTTTAAACTAGCATTTGCCTTTAATTTTAGACGAAAGAACTAGCTCTCAGTAAGGAACTTGTTTTTGTTGTTTCATATTTAAATGCGACAAATATTTTAGTCAAACATAAATGCCACAAAATACTGAAAATAGGAGAATTTAAATGAAATATTTCCAAATAAATATCCTGGTCATAAGAATCTTCTGTAAATAATATTTGGTGTAATTACCTCACCATATAACCGATGATTCAACCTTAACGATTTACATTTGTTGATATTATTATCAAGTTAAATAGTCTTAGCGATGTATTGACTTAGGTAATAACATCTCGCTGGTCACGTCGCATGCATTATTTTTGCGCTACATTACAGTCATCGCACACAGTAACGCCGGTTAGTTAACATACAATGATATATAATATGTGATTTATCTAACAGCGCGAAACGTCAACATGAGCATGCGACAGTACCACGACAGTATGAATGTCGTATCCGCTTCCGTTGAACGCTTCTTGGAGAACTCACGAAAAATTACGAGTCTGACACTGAACACGTACAATGACGTAAATAATACGTGATTTATTTAAGATCGCGAAACGTTAAAATAAGCATGTGGCGGCGGTAGCACGCACGGTACTCATTTTTCATCAGTCTTTTTAGTTCTTGGGGAATGTCACGAATAGTATTAATCAGTTTCTATCACTAAGAAATTCTTTGAGAACTCACGAAAATTTACGAGTTTACGATAGACGCGTGCAATGATGTTACGCGAGTTACTTGTATTTCAGAGCGCGAACTGTCATGATGTGCATGCAACAGTACAAAATATATATCTATTCTATTTGCGTACGGTTCTTGGAGAACTCCTGAAATTTATCGGGTCTGAGATAGAATAGAATATGCAATTTTAATATATGACTAATTTATGTGTATAAAACCGCAAGACGTGAAAATCAGCATGCGTCAGTTAGAATGTCATATTTATTTCTATCGCTGAAAAGCTCTTGGTAAAACGAAAAATTATAATTATAATAGAAAATACAATAACTTGTCTATACGAGTAAAATGCGCGAGTTACTTATCTAGCGAAACGTCAAAACTAACATGAGACAGAATGCCGTATCAGTTTACGTCAGTGAACGGTTCTTAGGGAACTCACGAAAAATTACGAGTCTGAGATAGAACCGCTAGAGGAGGGAGCGCGGGGTGAATGGCGGCGGGTAGGCTTTGTTGCTCGTGCTGGCATTCCTCGCCTGGGAACCGGGAACGCGCCCCGCGCGCCGCGCCGCCCCGCCCGTCCTCCGCACATTCCAGCCCTCTCTCACTTTCATTGTTCCCGTCGGCGCGGTAGGTCGCCGCTCCGTACAAATAATAGAACCAGTTGTTTAAGTGGGGAGGACTCGCTCACTCCAATAAACACGTCCGCCGTACCCGTAAACGACATTTAGGGAAAATGGGGCAATTGGAAATATCGATAAAACCTCAATCGGGTACGCTCTCTGGATTCGGCTGGAAATTATTATCAATTACATTTCGGAATTTATTTGCAAAGAGATTTATTACATTTTTTTGGCCATTTCGAACATGGACGGATTTAAAACATATAAATATCCTAATCTAAATAGAAAATGTGTTTGTTTGTACTGGCATGTTTTACAAAGTTTAATCTAAAATTGTAATTTCAAACATAATTTTACTGATTTATACAATATACGAAGTTGGACTTTTCATTAAAAAAGAAATTAAATTAAATAAATAAAAAGCTTACAAGTAAAATAATTATTGTAAAAAATTATTATGTATAAAATACTCTCTTAGGTATTTAAACAGTTAAATTTAATGACCTTTTACTTAAGTTTAATGTAAAGAGGTTGTTGACTTTGTTAATTGGCCTTTTAAGGTTATCTTAGGGGCACGATTGCCCTAAGGGACTACCTAATTATGTTTAAGGGATCTTTTACTACCTTTTGTATTTACCTTTATTTTATTAATTTTATGTTTTAACTAGATAAAATTCACGAATATTGAGGTTATGTGTGAATTTTCTTGAATTAAAATTAATTAGATCAGACAAACAAAAATAGCAAAGATTTTTAAAATATAGCTTTAACAATATTATTTTATTTAGAGATAACTCTGCAAAATAAATTGTAATGTGTCCTATATAGATTACTAGAGAACGTCCGCGGTTTCATCCGCGTAGTAACTGTTCCCGTAAAAAAATCAAGATAAAAAGTAGCCTATGTGTTATTCTGATGAATAAGCTGTATTATTGTAAAGTTTCATCAAAATCCATTCAGTAGATTTTGCGTGAAGAGCAACAAATATACATTCATACATACTTTCCTTTTATAATATTGGTAAGGATTATTGAAAATCATACCTTTGTACGTCGCTAAAAACAATATACCTAAATCAAACAGTTTCCATTTAGATGTCAGTTGTATTAAAACAAGTTGCACCTGCAGACCCGCGGATGAAATCACTCCTCCATATAAAATATAAAATGGGAGTTATTATTCATCGTTGTAAATAAAATACAACCTAAACAGTTGCCATTTAGTTGCCAGTTGCATTATAAGACCGAGTTACACCTGCGTGCCTGCTAATGAAATCATCCGACCCTAATAACAATGGGGAGCATTATTATCATAATTTATCGAAAGACTCGACTTACTAGACCCGACTGGCGGGCATCTTCCACTTGGGAGTTTTTAGTTATTTAATACTTTGTGTTTAACATTTAAATACATCATGGAGACATGATGATCAATTTGTATTATTTTAGGGAAATACAGAATTCAATAAAATCTCATTTTAAGTTTGCATTTTTGTTTCAATTAAAGAGAATTTTCGAAAATAGGAAAGCTTTTAATTATTTTAACTAAAGCTTTATTATCTATACTAATATTATAAAGAGGAAAACTTTGTTTGTTTGTTTGTTTGTTTGGTTGTAATGAATAGGCTCAAAAACTACTGGACCGTTTTTAAAAATTCTTTCACCATTCGAAAGCTACATTATCCACGAGTAACATAGGCTAAATTTTATTTTGGAAAAAAATAGGGTTCCGTAAAATATTTGGGTTTTTCGAACACAAGGTGTAAAAAATCAACCAGAAAAGTTATTTATTTTGCGTACGCTGCCTAAACTATAAAAGATAGAACCATAAAATGTTCTAATTAATTGGAGATCTTATAAATATCTACAAAAAAGTCCGCGACACACTATACCTATCTATGTCGAGTGAGGCACAACAACAATTTTTTTATTTAAAAATCTTAATTTTTTTGTTGGACTACATTTAAACGCATTTATTTTACTCATGCTCTTAATCTTTATCAAAATAAATTATTTCATCACTAAGTACAGTTTATGTAGATAATATTTGGTATATAAAAGATTAAAATTGGACTTTTGGTTTTGAAGTTATGGCGAAATTAAAATATTACTATTTCTGCGTTGCGAAGTGAGCGTCACCAAGGCGGGGGCGCGCGTGCGTTGCGTGCATGAATTAAGAATTCGATCTTTGTTCATATATCTATTTAGTACACGGAAGAGTTTGTTTGTTTGTTTAAATGGGCTAATCTCTATCTGCGTGTCGGATTGTAAAATTATTTTTGTTTATTCTGAAGGCTAGACTCAAGAGTGAAATATATACTATTTAATATCAATTTATACCCATCAGCTTGCCATAAATATATATTTTTAATGTTATTGTACTGAAATGTCATACAATGTTTAACAAAAATGTAGACCTTTAGTACACGGGACGGGACGGAGAATATTGCTTCACGGGAAACTATAAAAAAAATAAATTGAGAGGGGGAGCGGGGAATGAGCACACTATATGTGCCTTTACACATTTTGTATGAAAGTCTATCTTTAAAATTAGAAGAGAGGAGAGGGTACCTAAGAGGTTTTCACGCGGACGAAGTCGCGGGCGACTGCTAGTATTAAATATTTTAATTAAAGCATAATGGCCGCTAAACGTCGTTCAGAGCATGCCACCACGTGATGATTTTTGTGAATAAACTATTGTAAAGTATTTTTACACAACGGTATTATGTATGTGTATATGTGTTATTATTTTTTGGAGGAATTGGTATTTTCTTGAAAGTTTAACGGGTGTGTTTGCTAGATGCAAAAAATAACGTGAATTCTATGCGGTTTTCTGACAAAAAGATAATACTACGTGGGTATAATCTTCATCATCAATACCATAATAGACATGAGTGTCTAACTATGTAGATTATAATATTATATTTATCGAAAACATTAATTACATTAATATCACACTCACATTGATAAATGATTTCGTTCAAAGCTATGGATTACCAGAATATCTCTTTTATTGATGTCGGTTTAAAAAAGGGGAGTATCATAATAATTTAGTCGAACGTGTAAGTTTTAGCGGCATGTGATAACTTGTTCCGACGAGAGCAAACCAAAATTTTGATTCATTTCGGATGTTCGGAATGCCATTGTGCCCGTCTTACCTGCGCCGGCGCAGGTACGGTCCTTTCGAGACTTTTGTTTACGCTTTGACAAATACTCGTAAAAAAATAAATACTCGTAAGCTGTGTTATCAACGACAAGGGTGGTATGAATGTTGTTATCTTTATAGGCGCTTAGTTTGGCGAGCGGCGATTGTGCTAAATAGCGTCAAAATGTGCCACACGTTTTACTTAAGACTATATATTTATACAAGGTGTCAGATCCTTGATGTTCGAGCCTAAAATACTATAAATTGTGGTCAATTTTATCGACAAGTCAAATGTTATATGTCGTTTTAGTCTAACTAACTACTAACGTTATAATCAAATCGCAGCCATTTCATTTTAAATTTTAATTGAGCTTATGTAGAAGTCCAACAAAAACAAAATACGTCTAAGCTAAGCTAAATGTCTAAGCTAAAAGTCCGTGTTGCACATTTTATCGAAGGGCTCAAAATAGACAATAAATGATAAAAAATGTTAAAAGTATTTTAGGATTTTTACTAAATTAAGAAATCCAAGTTGTCCAAACAATTTTTTTTAGTTTTGTAAATAGTAAATATTACAAGAAGGCCAGGCCCTACTTCTCATAAACAAAGTAATTTGGCGTTTTATTGAGATTTCGCGTAGAAACCATTTACAGTAGGAATGTACTTTTATACCCAATTACGACTACGAGTAGTCAGCTACCAACATAGTTTGGCTTCACCACTAAACATCATGTTAAAAAACCGTTTCTCTTTTGAATCATATATAGCGGTATCCATGATGAAAAAGGCACTCCATATTAATAATATAAAATGTTTTCCAGTGTACGTATTCCTCTCTGAATATATTGCGACGTGTTAGCAAAAGCTAAATCAGGGAGTTTTCGGAATCGAATTTTCGTGTCTTTTTTCACAACACGTAGCTTACGAGAGTTTCGTGCTTTGATTACGTAGCGATGGGATTGGAGTGAACACGGAAATCATAAAAGCCAGGTTAACGTTGCAGTTTTCTTGGAATTTTGTGGAACTTAACTTACATTGCCGATCACGTTATGTTCTTGGTACAATATCATTTATATTCTTTAATGATATCTTGATCTATAAATCGTTATAAGTCACTCATTTTTTTTATTTTAATTCTATGAAATAAATTCTGCAATTGTTTTGTTATTTAAAAAGGAAAAAGGGAAATGATTTCTGCATTATTTTATTCTGCGAGCAACCGATCCTGTTTTGATTTCTTTCAAGTGCTATTACTAGGGCCATTTTAACTAAGTTCACATACAATTTTAAATATCCGAGAAAAACTTAAGCTTGACGGTTGATGAACTTAATTTAAGTCCGAGACTTAGTTTGATCTCCGCTCATTGGTTTACTATGTTACCCATACTTAGAATAGGATTGTTTCTTAGGTATTATATAAGGGAAAGCGAAATATTTGGTACCTTTAAAGGTAAATAATAATATATACTTAAGTATATTTAAATATAAAATTATAACTATGCGTCCATGCTTGGCCATGCGCTTCTAATTGCACCTGTTAAACTCTCCTATCTAATTAACCTGCATATTATTAAAATGTATTCGTACAACTTAGGGTGGGTCGGATGCATAAATAAAAAAACAAATTATAAACGGAAGTCCTGTCAAAAAGATTCACATTTCCTGTTAATATAAATTTAAATAAATGTGGGGTGGATTTTTATCAATTAATTTCTCTAAAACGCGGCATTTTAAAAGGACCGTACTTGTTAATGACATCCTTAGGCCTCGTAAAGTATGATTGAGGTGCTAATTTCGTCGGCTCCTTTAAAGACTCCATCGTAGCGACCTCCTTTCTTTACCGGGGAGACAATTCAGTTAATTCGTTTCCATTATTCCATAGTCCCGCTTCAGTGCTGAATATATTTTAAATGGCAATAATTTCAAAACTTTTGCTACTTGAAAACGATTTGAAACGATTGCATTAATCATCATTATCATCATAATCATTAATGGCCTATTTTAACGGCTTACTACATGGCTAAGAATTACATTAACTGGTACGTTTAACGGCCTCCGTGGCGCGGAGGTATGCGCGGCGGATTTACAAGACGAAGGTCCTAGGTTTGATTCCCAGCAGGGCTGATTAAGATTTTCTTAGTGGGCCAATGGTGGTGAGATGGAAGGGTGGCAACCCTACCGCCAAGCGATTTAGCGTTCCAGTACAATATTGTGTAGAACTGAAGGGGTCTGGATATTATCCTACTCCTAACAAGTTAGCCCGCTTCTATCTTAGATTGCATCATCACTTACCATCAGGTGCGATTGCAGTAGGTAAGTTGTGGTAAATAAATAAAAAATGAGAATTTTACAAATTTCTTTATTTGTGATATAAAGTGCAAAATACATTCCTTTTCATAACAGTTATTTTCAGTTCAGGTCCAATTTAGATCGCCGATCTAATTACGAAAACTTCATTTAATTAAAACCAGAAGATGGGTATGACATAAAAGTAGCCGTCTGACCTCAATTATAGGTCTGGAATAATCAACTTTGTTTCATTATAGAATCAGATATACTTTGACCGTCCTAGTGCGGAATCAATTAACACAGATAAGATAAGAGCTCGCTAATTATTCCAACGTCCATCGGACAGCCTGGCTTGTAGCCACAGGGCCATGATTGAGGTTATCTCAGCAATTCCTCTGAGGTAGGTATCATTATCATCAACCTATTTGAATGCCTCTATGTAGAGCCAAGTCTTTCTTTTACTACACTGCTCGAATGCTAGTAACAATCGAGCTTTGGGGTGATGAGGTCATGAGTAATTTGAAATGTTGATCTTAATGAAGAGCGTGGAGGATTCTTTAGGAGGAGGAATCTATTACCCCTGACTGATCCGAGGCTGCGTAGGTTAACCACTGCACCTACATTGTAGTACAAACGTAGTAAAAATATTATACCTTTTGTTTCAGTTCCATAATCATTAAGCCCTTTCTAGCTTACTACATGACATTAATGAGAGTTTGTGCTGTAGTTCACTCCGTAGTTTCTATGATCTGAGAGTCCACCAATGTGTGCTTTCGAGAATATTGTGGAATTTCTCAGGCATGCAGATTTTATCACAATGTTTTCAATAACCATTGGTCGCCTTCAAAATATCCCCTTTTCAATGAGCAAATTTAAATCCGATCATAAACAATAAATAATCATGCTCGAACATCCGTATGAATATATTATAACAATTGGTGTATTGTGTTTATGTATCGGTAGGTACAGTCGAATCATGAACGTTTTCTATTTTTCAAATCAGTTAAAATACTAGGCAGACCTCGAACCGTATTTGCTATCATACATGTATTTATTCCAATAGAGGTATAAAAAGTTATCTTGGGAAAGCAGGTCACGAGGTAGATTTTAACGAAGTCGGGATTTAGACCTCCCTCTGGGAGGCGGGAGGGCTTACCTGCCGGCGACAGCGTTAATAAAAAAAATATTAAGTTCTCGGGGTGCGGCGTTTATCAAATTTTCTTATTACTTCGGATTAGAACGGATGCAAGGTCAATTTGAGGATCACAGTTCTGATTTTACCGCTGCAGAACGCCAGATTTGACGATAATTAAATAAAATACGAGATAAGCTGCTTTAAAAATTCTATTCCGTTACTTTTAATCTTAAAAGATTTCTGGTCTGCAATATTATCGCAATTAAACTAGGCACGTAATTCATGTCATGCTTGCGGTAGCTATGTGTTTGTAAATAGATAGTTTGAACTCTGGTTAATTATTTTATTTCCCGGATTTTTAGAGAACAATTTTCAGTTTTTGTATTTATCTATTACAGCTATGGTTTTGTAACGTAAACTAAGAAAGACACAAAATGGCTTCTTGAAATGCTAAGAAATAAGAGAATTTATTAATCTATTAGAAAACGATATGTTTCGTCATTCGAATCCCCTCATGTAAATGGTAACAATCAATGAAGTCCGACACCGGTTGACTCGCGAGTCGTAACCGATGACTCACAGCCTCAGGGTAACCTGATCGGGAAGCCCCCGGGCAGGGGTCGGATGTGAAACCGACACCGCCACAACCACCTGTGACGCCGTGACTAATATGATGGCGACTGTACCGCGGTTAAGCTATTCGATTTGTAGATCAACTATACTCGGGTGCAATGAAATCGAGTCACCAGCATTTTCCATGTTTCGACATCAATTGTATTAGTGAGTATTAAGTGAGTTGTATTAAATTGAAACAAATACCGTTTATTATTTAATACTCTTTTACGTTAAGAACTATAAATACAAAACTCTTAGTATTAAATTATTACTGTAAAAGAACAGAAATGGTTATTTTGATTTTGACTCAATTTCATTGCCCCTGAGTGTACATACAAGAACGTAAGAATTCATAGAGTACGAGTTCGTGGTCGTGGCCGACTACAGACAGCAGCAGCATGGCCAATCTGTAACGAAACTTGACAGTGTAAGTCTTGACTTAGTATTTATATCTCTCTAGCTACTGTATAGTGTTTGGCAGAGAGAGATAGAGACCACGTAGAGATTAGCACTGTCTGATTTCGTTACGGAATCGAAGCAACAGTACTTGTTTCTATACTGATATTTCTATGAAATATACGAGTTGCGGTGACATGTTGCTTGGTACTGATTGTCTTAATCGATTGTGAATTCGTTCCTTCAGATAGACTAAAAATTTGTAGACATTATTTTGCTACCTTTTACTGCACAAGTCGACGAACGATTGTCGACATCACCATAAAATGTAATATTATCCCTAAGTAAATTTTTAAAAACATACCCTTTATACTTTGAATTTTGAGGATCAAATAGATCTGGATCATTCTTACTAGCAACCTCCTGAATCCACCGATATCACAACTGGTATACATTTCATGTAGTTTTTTTTAACTCTTCATAAGTATTCATAGTGCAGTGACATTATATTATGATCTCATCATTATAACTAAGTAAACTAGCCATAATACAAATGACACAGTTTTAAACAATAGCATAATGTAAACATCGACTATGTAGTCAATCGAATAAAAAATCATAAGGACCAAGGGAAGTATATGAGTAGGTAGGTACTACCTACTATACGAGAGTAGTTGAGTACTCATACTGTATTGCACTGTTACGCCGGTAACGAGGGGTTGGGCAACTGGAACGGAACGAAACACTAGTTATTGTTGACCTAAATATAAATATAGACAATTGAATCTCTTAAGAAAAGAGAAATACCAAGTTGCTTGTTTCTCGCTGCAAGAATTCTACTTTCCGACATATCTGTTTTAAGTAATATTGTGAATTGAACTGGACTGTCCCGTTTGTCTATTAGTTAGGCTATGTGGTTGCAATAACGAGATCCTGGGTTCGAAACCTGGGTCGAATCGCGGAATAATTTTTTTATATAAATAAGTTTTTCATTCTTCTATGAAAATTTAAGGCAGTCGATGGTGTTACACGCCCGTGCCTCGGAGAGCATCTTAAGCCGTCGGTCCCGGCCACTTTTAACATCTGATAGTGGTCGTTAATGTATGAATCATTATCACCCTAAGCCCGCCTGCCCGCATTGCAGCAGCGTGGTGGGTGTACGGTCCCTATCCCCTCTTCTACAAGGAGGGAGGCCTGTAGAGGGCCTCTAATAAGCTGATTATGTTGTTGATGATGGTGTGAATTTGTTAGTTTCTTACAACAATGTCTTATCTAACTAAACGAACTAACGCTACAGATCTGAAATACGAGTATGATCTCTTAATTATAAGTAAGTAAACTAGCCATAGTACAAGTGAGAAAATTTTAACTTGTAGTAAATGTAAACATTAAAGCATTGTTTTTAATATGATCACAAATGGTGATATCATACATTGCGATTGTTATTATGTTATGCATTTGCAACGTTATAGCAAATTGTGTTTGAATGATAGGGGAAATGGAACATCTAACAATTTATTTTCAGCCTACGCGGGATAACTCATTTCCTTCGGGGAACGTCCTGGCTGAGTTATTTTGTATTCTGTAATTGAGACTTTTTCAAGGTATACAGATGATTCAATTTCACAATTATATTATGTTGTATTTCTTTCTACAAATTTTTCCTTATTTTGCTTAGCATAACAGAAAACTGTAAGACTTTTTTTTATTATTATGAAAGGTTTAGTGAAAATGGAAGAAGCCAGAAAAATATACAGGTATCGTGGCAGTAGAAGGATGTGGTCCCTGCCTACACCTATGGGAATGATGTATAATGAAAACTTATTCAAAATCAGTATTCACTTTACCTAATTATGAGACCTCAATAACACATAATTTGACAATTTACGACGCCGACACCTTTAGCTTTTGCAAGTAGATACTTTCGGTTTAATAGCTATCAACAATTTTCACTGAAAAAGTACTTATATTTTGTTGCGTTTCAGAATCCATATTAAGAAATATAGCAGCGCGAGTGAGCATGTGTTTTTGTGGGTGATGACGTCACAGGATGTGCTAAATATATTTTACGGTCCCGCAGCGTGCAACTAAATAATGTCAGCTCACAACGGCGACCGGTGGAGGGAAATGCGAATGTACATCAAGGAGTGACTTTATAGTTCGCACACTTGCTAAACTGCTCGTTGTTTGCCCAGCTCACTCTACTTCTATATTTAATTCGAGATACAAAATATATTTGTGAAATATTGTAGCTTCTTAGTAAGGAGTCCGTTTTTACATGTCCGAACTTTTGCATTTCCGTTATCTGTTTTTAGTCTTTGATTTAGTTTTGTTTCTTTTTTTTATTTTTCCACTATACGAAGGTAGAAACTTCAATAGTTCAAGGGTTAAAAGATTGAAATCCAATCCGATCTAATAAAAAATTCGTTGATTGAAAATTAATCTAAACTATATTTTTCTTTCACCACAAATGATCTTGTGGTTAACAGTTAAGGTTATTTATATTTTACTAGTAGACGCCTTTGACTTTTCCCGCGAGAAAAATAGTATTTTACAATCTTCCAAAATCACCAAAAATTAAAAAAAATGACGGTATCCTTTTTTAAGAAAGATGGGTATAGCAAGTTATCCTCAAAAGTAAGATATATGCCATGGAGGACTTTTTGTAGGTCTAATTAAGAGAAATGATTTGGCTGGTGGGAGGCTTTCGCCGTGGCTAGTTACCACCCTACCGACAAAGACGTATCGCCAAGCGATTTAGCGTTCCGGTACGATGTCGGGTAGAAACCGAAAGGGGTGTGGATTTTCAACCCACTCCTAACAAGTTAGCCCGCTTCCATCTTAGACTGCATCATCACTTAACATCAGGTGTGATAGCAGTCAAGGGCCAACTTGTAGTCGATAAAAAAAAAAAAACAATTCTTCCGTAGAAACAATTCAAATAGATAAAGTCTTTGACCTTATCGTGAACAGTCAGACAGACAGACGCGGTGAGGGACTTTGTTTTATAATATGTTAGGATACACAATACTTCTATACCATAGCGAAGATGGCCACTAATAGAAGTCCGCAGTCCAAAAAAATGGACTCGCCTCGCCTCGCTTGACTTCTACCAGGACCATGATCTTCAGAAATAAAGGCACACGCAACTGCAGAGAGAAAATTATTTTATTTAGATTCAATTCAATATTGTAACAATATAAATCAGAAATGAGAGCTCTTTCTTTTCCTAAGTTAGTCGAAGTATTTATTTTAAAACTTTTCAAATATTTATTTATTGCGTGAGTGATGCAACATTTTCTAAATAAAGTCAACATGTACTTCAATACGTAATTAGGTTACGGAATGGTAAAAAGATTATTCCAACAGCTGAGCACAGCAGCTTATATTGTTAAGTAAAGTGGAATGCAGGAATGAAACAAGAATCGTAAGGAGATATGACGTGTCGTAGTCGGAGGCAATTTACCGCTTGATCAGATTAAATCAATTTATCCCTGACAGTGAAATGGCTCTCTTCCTGCCGCTTCGGAACCTGCCATTATAGCTCGTTATCGTCAAGAATTCGACTAAATCGTCTCTCTCATTCTCATCTAATGCTCGCTGCACGTATTTGAGATCGGGTGACGTATTATTGGAAATCTACTTAATTCTATATTGAATTGAGTTGTATTTATTAGCGATTTTGTAAGAGTTTTTAAATTTATGATGTTTTTTTCTATAATTGTAATATTATAATCTATTTTACAATTCGGTCATTATTTTTGTTCTTTATATTTTTTATTGAATGGACAACATAAAATGAAAATTGCGGAACCGACGAGATTCGAATCCGCGTCTCTTTTATGATTGTGATATTATGTACATTTTTAAATACAAATTATTTTTATTGTTTTATTTCATGAGTGATCTATGGAAGTCGAATCCTCGCAATATAATGAAAACAAAAAACCTCTGAGTTATTATTCTAGTATATTCTAAATCTAGTGGCATAATCTAAGGAGTTTAATTATATAATTTATGATGTATTTTTCTTCAATTTCATTATTTTTAGTTTAGGTCTTTAGTAAAAGTTAAAGGTTGAATTAAATAGACGTCGTAGTTTATTACTTTCCTTGTTTCGTTATATTATATCGTCTGATTGTCGTCGCTGCAACTTCTCTTATTATGATATGATTTTTTTTCTCTCTCATTTATTTACAATGATTTTTTATATTTTTAACAATGCTTATAAAATTATTAAAAAACACTATTAAAAATATTTAAAAAAATCCATTCCGCCTGCTGCGGGGCCCGGGAGTCCGAGCAACTGGTGGTCAGGGCTCCAGAGTGAGGAACCTCCTCACAATACGCGCCGTTTCAAGAATTATTGCCTTCTGTATCCGACGCTTGATCCAACATCTAAGCGAAAGCTTTTTAAGATGTCGGTCAAAGCTTTTCGCTATAAGTACATTGACTGAAACGACTATAGGAACAATCATTGTTGAATCAACATTCTACATGGCGGTAATCTCATTAGCCAGGTCCCAGTATTTCGATACTTTTTCCTTTTCAGCTTTCACCAGATTATCGTCATGTGGAACAGTAATATCAACAATCATTGCACGGCGCGTTGATCGATCAATTATCACTATATCAGGTCTATAGGCTACAATATACCTATCAGTGATAATCGTTCGATCCCAGTAGAGCAATGCACTGCTATTTTCAAGAACTGATGAAAGTTATTATTAATGATATTCTATGACGATATCTTATTAATTCGACTTTTTGCTTAACATCAACTTGTCGATTCCAAGGTCGGTTCAATTTTGGAGTTTATATTTTTATTGACTCAGATTTGGTCCAGCATCTTCGGCTAAGAACAATTACCTACTGTCAAGTCACCAGCAAAATGTCAAGTGGTTCAGCGTTTGTGTACTGACACTTAGGGTATATCATTATATCATCATTAGCCTGTATTAGTCCACTGCTGGACATAGGCCTTTCCGAGAGCGCGCCACCAGCCACCACTCACAATCCTCTGCCTTTCTCATCCAGCCACCTCCTACGACCCTTTTGAGGTCGTCGGACCATCAAGCTGGAGGACGGCCTGCACTGCGCTTAGTGATTCGTGGTCTCCACTCAGAACATGTTGGCCCCAGCGACCATTGGTTCTGCGAATTATATGGCCTGCCCATTGCCACTTCAACGTGCTTATCCTTTGAGCTATGTCTACTACTTTGGTTCTCCTTCGGATATGATTATGCATAATCTGCATTCTTAGAGTACTCTAGCCAAGTTATTATCGGTCTAACATCTTAGGCTGCATCATCACTTAACATACAATAGATTCAATATAGGTTTTGTCTCATTAACAGTGAAATTCTGCGCTGTTATGCAATGCGAGTACGTTATCGTAGTACCTATACATTGTAGTACGACCGCGTTAGGATAACCTAGATTGCATTGTTTAAGTTGTGATGAACTGTGTTAGCTGGTTCTGTTTACGTAAACTAATAAGTATAGGTTTTAGTAATTATGTATACATGTACACGTTAATTAGGAGGAGGAGATTCTCAATTCGACACGTATATATATATTTTTTTATGTATGACCACGCATAACTTTTTGCAGAGTTGTCCGATTTTGATAATTCTTTTTTCATTAGAAAGGGCACACTTCAAAGATGGCCCCATTGTCATCATGTTAGGATCTGATGATGATATCCTGGGAAAATTGAAGGAACTCTTCAAATTGTACAGGCACACTTGTAGCGATTTCAGTTTTTGTCGCGGTATCGGTAGCTTTTTGGCTACTAGTGCCGTATAATATACTATGACAGTATAGTACGAGAACGTTAGAGTCATTCGGGGTAACCGAGCGCAGTGGGTAAGTGAGCGCACTGCTTCTATCTCCAGGAAGGGGCACTGGAGGTGAGGAGTTTGTTTTGGTCAATCAGGGGCACCGGTAAGGTGAATTAGTTGCGACATGCCCAAATGCCTTACAACGTGCACTCTGTTAGTAATTGTCAAAAAAGTATTTTTGTTGATTTAATTTCAACTTTTTAGCGTGTCGGAAAACACGAATACTTCTAATATTGTTATGTGAAGACGGTATGCGACGTTTTAGTTTATGAAGTGCATATTCTCCTGTCTTTTTTAAATCATTATTTAAGGTTAAGTTGAGTGTTTGCAAGTCGGCGGCCATTTGTTTGATATTAGGCATTCTGGGTAAAGTGTGCGCGGATAAGTGTGCGCATGCGCTCACTTACCCGCGCGCTCAAACTAAGAAAAAACCTTTTAAAGTTAGACCTAGCCCAATATTATTCCCCGTTACCTATGTTAAGATAATATGTTGACCAACAGAAGAATGGATTCAATGCGTAAAGAATAAGGATTGATGGCATGAATTGTGTGTTTCTCAGGAAGGTGATAATAGTATATTTGTTTGTGATTATTCTTCTAATTTGATTTAAAATTCTTCAAATTTTTGAACAATATCATGATATTGTCATTCATATCAACAGGCTTAATGTTAAAATACTTTGTCTGTAGTGTTGATTGTTTTATTTGTGTACTAGAGATAAGAATATTCTTGAAGATTTAATAACAGATAGATCTCCATTGCAAGACTTAATGTTAGATTTTATGATACTTTTGATTGTGTTTAAATGAAAACTAAATATTTCGTTAAGATGACTTTACTTTTTTTTGTTTGATGATCCAAGTTTCATTTCAATTTCTTGCGTCTACTTACCCCACAGGGCTGCGTACACTTACCCGCAATACGGGTCAAGTGTCCGCATTCCGACTTACTATCAAAATTTTGATTTTTTTTGTGAACTATGGAACAGGATGTTTTATTTTCTGTTTCAATTTGTAGGCTAATAAACATTCTTTTCGAAACATTTTTTTTATTTTCCAATTTCTGCTTTGGTTCTGCTCTGTGAGCCTGTAAACAGTAAAGTGCGCACACTTGACCCGAATGACTCTACGTGGCGATAAATCACTATCTGTCTATACCTATATATATTATCTATGTAGGTATCTAACTATCTATCTATCTAATTGTATACCTTTAAACGACGAATTCTTGTATATACAATCTTAATGTTGGTTACGGCTCCAATCATTTTCATGAAATTTTGTATCTATGGTTTCGGGAGCAATTAATTAATCTATGTAAAATAGTACCGAACAAAGCTGGGTCAATCACCTATCATATAATACATTTTGTATTACAGTAAAAAATATTCAAATCGGCCAAACCGTAAAACAGAGGTCGAAAAACGGCTTAAAATGTGTTTGTTATCTGAATATGTCACACTTGTATCAAATCCCTACGAGGTTCTTAGTCATTAGTTTGTTAGAGCGGCGAGCTTGCCAGACTTCCAAACGTAGTTTAACAGTTCCTTTCGCCTGAACTCGGCCTTGACCCGAGCTGGGGCTCGTCTGGCGGCAAGTCGACGGATATAAAGGCTTAGGAACGGAGCGAGGTCGCGGCGCAGCAGAGTGCGGCTTCCGCTATACTGCGGTGAAAATCAAAATGGGTCGTCTTTGTGAGATAATGTGACTTTTTCGCAAGTTAAAATATTATAAACTCTATAGCTGATAATTTTTCTTATTCCATTACGAAGATGATCCTATTTATAACAGCCGCCTGCAGGGCTAGAAGACGGGATAATATGGAGCATAGGCTCACCACGCCACTCCAATACTGCTTAGTGTTGATGCTATCTTTAGTCATTGTTGGATCTTAGATTAAATGCAAACTGTTATAAGTCGAGAGAGACATAACTAGAGGAGAAAGACAAAGTACCTCTTTTGATATATACGCCAGTTACATTATTATTACATAAATAATAAAATGTCGATATTAAACACTCTAGTTGATTGGTGGTTAGATGCTTTGGTACACAATTAGTTTGTGAATGATAGCCCGGCCCACTATAGGGGCAGGTCTTCCTCCTTATAGGAGAGGGGATATGGACCGTAGACCCACCACGCTGCTCCAATACGTGTTTGCGGGCTTAGGGTTATAATGTTTCATTGTTTAATGAGCACTGTTAGATGTTGACAATAGTGCCCGGTACCGTCACCTTAACGTCCTGTCCGAGGGATGTAACACCACTAACTTCCTGACTCTGGCTTTGGAATGTACTTGTATAATTTATATTCCGTGGTTTGATTGATTCCGAGCCAGGATGAGAACCCGAAACTAGACCAACGTTTAACGTAAGGCAGTTTATACTAAAAACGTATAAACGCAGTTTAAAGCGGGAGCTGCATCGCAAAGGGAGCTCTCACTCGCGAAGAGCCGAGTGCTATTCTGTTCAACTACCCGCTCCACGGAACGAGCACTTTGTTTGAACAATCATTTCACGCACTTCTAAATTAATTGTTCCGACTCTACGCTGAGCAATTAACGTACATTTCATTATTAATAGATATATTGGTATGCCTGTTAATAAATACGTTGCAGATATAAATAAATGGGATGTATTTTGTATAAAAATGTGGCCTGGAAAATTCTGAAGAAGAAATCTTTATAAAAATATAATCTGCTTTTTAAAACAGGAAGAGTAATTCTACGCACTGACTTTGACCTTTTAAAAGCTTTTTAAATACTTGAAATAAATGAGTTTGAATGACTTCAAAAGGGTTTCAATCTTCCGCGATTCATTCATTAATTTGGTTTTCCTTAGACATTTCAGACTTAGATTTTTCAGGGAAAAGGGTATATTATTCACGACAGTTTGGTTTGAAAAAAGTTATTCTAATGAAAACAGAATGCGTAAGAATTATTTATTCTTGATGAAATTGTAGTTGGAGTTATAAAACACAGAATTAAGAGTTTTAATTTTTTCCTCTAACTTGTGCCTAATTAAAAATCTTAAAAAAACAAAGTAAGGCTTAGGTACCTGTTTTATGCCTATGACACTGCTTTCAAATCTTTTAAAAGCAAAGTTTTAAGGAAGGTGAAGATAAGAAAAGAACAACACAATTAGTTAGGTGCGAAATCTTTGTTCAAACGAAGTGCCTCATTAGTTCGAGCAGGTAGTTCTAATGAAAAGGACTTAAGGCTTTACCGCCAACAGCTATTGTTTTTGCTCTAAGAGGATCTTATATGACGTGTTGTTTATGTACGTTATGTACCTACTTACATTGAAATATTATGTATCTGCTTAGTAAAGTCCGGAGTATTCTTATCACTGAATGCGTTGGCTTTTGGCTGGTGGGAGGCTCTCGTAGTAAAGTCCGGAGTATTCTTATCACTGAATACATTGGCTTTTGGCTGGTGGGAGGCTCTGGTAGTAAAAGTCCGGAGTACTTTTATCACTGAATACGTTGGCTTTTGGCTGGTGGGAGGCTCTGGTAGTAAAAGTCCGGAGTACTCTTATCACTGAATACGTTGGCTTTTGGCTGGTGGGAGGCTCTGGTAGTAAAAGTCCGGAGTATTCTTATCACTGAATACGTTGGCTTTTGGCTGGTGGGAGGCTCTGGTAGTAAAAGTCCGGAGTATTCTTATCACTGAATACGTTGAATTTTGGCTGGTGGGAGGCTCTGGTAGTAAAAGTCCGGAGTACTCTTACCACTGAATACGTTGGCTTTTGTCTGGTGGGAGGCTCTCGTAGTAAAGTCCGGAGTATTCTTATCACTGAATACGTTGGCTTTTGGCTGGTGGGAGGCTATGGTAGTAAAAGTCCGGAGTATTCTTATCACTGAATACGTTGAATTTTGGCTGGTGGGAGGCTCTGGTAGTAAAAGTCCGGAGTATTCTTATCACTGAATACGTTGGCTTTTGGCTGGTGGGAGGCTCTGGTAGTAAAAGTCCGGAGTATTCTTATCACTGAATACGTTGAATTTTGGCCGGTGGGAGGCTCTGGTAGTTAAGTCCGGAGTACTCTTATCACTTAATACGTTGGCTTTTGTCTGGTGGGAGGCTCTGGTAGTAAAGTCCGAAGTATTCTTATCACTGAATACGTTGGCTTTTGGCTGGAGGGACGCTCCGGTAGTAAAGTCCGGAGTATTCTTATCACGGAATACGTTGGCTTTTGGCTGGAGAGAGGCTCCGGTAAAGTAATGTCCGGAGTATTCTTATGACTGAATACGTTGGCTCTTGGCTGGTGGGAGGCTCTGGTAGTAAAGGCCGGAGTATTCTTATCACTGAATACGTTGGCTTTTGGCTGGTGGGAGGCTCTGGCCATGGCTAGTTACCACCCTGTCGGCTAAGACGTACCGTTAAGCCATTTAGCGTTCGTGCAGAAACCGAAAGGGGTACTTATAGATTTTCCTACTCCTAACAAGTTAGCCCGCTTTCATCTTAGATTGCATCATCACTTAGCATCAAGTATGATTGCAGTTAAGGGCAAGATAAAAAATACATACTCAGTAGTGCATATACAAAACAGAAAAGCGCTACTTGGCGCTTCTAAAAGCCCTATACATATATCATTAAAAAGACTAAAGTCAACGTGACTTTGAAGTTGAGTTTAGTTTGTGTTTACTCGTCATAATAATAAAAACAGTTGTTTGAAAACTTCGTAATTGTTTCACTTGCTATAAACGATTTTGCGCTGTTTAATTTAGCGCAAAAATAAAAATGAAAATAATAGGTACTTTTCTAAACATACTCGTAGAACAGTCTTACAAGGTTGCGTCATTTTTTTTATATTACCAAGTGACAGATGTCAGAAAGGCAAACTGCCGGACTTTTCGAGATGTCGCGAAAAACATTTGTAGTAGCGTCATAGTTCAGTGAATTGCGTCTTATTTTCTGTGGACTCTATACAGTACGCGTACCTTAGTACGAATGACGTCTTCTCAATTAATAAATATTTATTTAAGACCTTGACGTTCGGAACTAAAATTTGCAAGTTTCCGGCAGATATTACGAGTAAGAGCTTATTGTAGAGTCACGTAACAAAACTCCCATTCTTCATGTTTACGCTGTACTTAAACATTTTTTTGTATTAATTGATAGTTGAAAAAAAAGTAGACCACCAATGTAATCTTTTGACGGCCGAGTGGCGCAGTGGTAGTAACCCTGCTTCTGCGTATTAGGCTGTAGGTTGGATTCCCACATAAGGAAAATTATAGTGATTATAGTTAGATTAGCTAGCTAGCTAGATTTCAACTAGACCTATAACGGGCAACTTATTTGGTTCAAACTATTCAATTCGTTTCAATTCAGTATCCTTCACTTGTTTATATCGATTACAATCCGAGAAGGCGCTAAACAATTCGTATTGAGTGTTCGTGCGATTAATTAAGCCCCGGGTATCGGAGCCGGGTCCGTTCGACCCGAATAATTAATTCAATTCCATCAATTTCAACTGTCTTGCCTCACTAAAATTATGCGGGAATAAAGATTGCTTCCGACTGCATGAATCATTTATTAGCTCTACTAATTAAGCTTCTTGTTTATAATAAAATAATCGATATCGTATAATTTGAACGTTCGCTGTATGGGTTATTATACAGATTAGTAGACATATCATATACTCGTAGGTATCGATTATTTGATATGTCTTCGCATACTGATTATTTATATGATTGATTCATCGATTCAAATTAATCGGTTTATCGTTTGACTAAGCAGGTAATATCGTTTAACTTTAGTAAGTACTCAGGAGTATGTAATAAAAGTTTTAAAACAATATTGATTTCTTTTAATTTAAAAAAAAATATTTGCAATTTTTTGTTTATGATTTAATAATGAAAATTTTTCTTTTTTTACAGGTAATGTAACATGATGGACCAAGCGTTTTTTAAAACTCAATCTTAAAACAGGTATGTATACAAGAAACAGTGTATATAAGAATATTTTTAAAAGTAGCGTTCAGTTATATTGGGTAACCAGCGTTCGTACGCGGATTCACCCGCGCAGTTCTCGTTTCCGTTAGAATTTCAGGATAAAATGTAGCCCATGTGTTATCCTGATATGTAAGCTATGTTATTGTGAAGTTTCATCAAAATCCAAACAGTAGTTTTTGCGTGAAAGACAAATAAACACACTTCAAACTTTCGACTTTATAATAGTAGTATCTTAGCTTTGCTAATTCTTATGTCATTTATATTGAGGCAACAGAATTAACAGTACTTAGTAAGGTATTATCTGTAACGTATAAGTTCTAAAGACGCTCAATAAAACATGACTTAAAAGGAAATGCGAAGGTATTATTATAAAGGGCAGCCAGTGACCGCATACGAAATAATCGCACGCAACATATTACGTGGAGGAGATACGGCTTGCATAACTGCTCTCCAGCTACTTACTGGGAGTTTTTGAGAATTCTAATTATTATGTGTCTGTAGACACCATAATTGGTTGGAGTCATCGGTTGTATTGGGTGAGCGGATTAATTCTGACCGAGAGTGAGTCTAAAAGTTTATATTTTATTCATTAGGTACAACTTAGCCCTTAATTACAATCACACCTGGTCGTAAGTGATGATGCAATCTAAGATGGGAGCGGGCAAATGGTTAAGAGTGGGGTAATATTCACACCCCTTCGTTTTCTCCACGACATTGTACCGGAACACTAAATCGCTTGGCGGTAGGTCTTTGTTGGTAGGGTGGTAACTGGCTACGGCGGAGGCTTCCCACCAGCCAAACCCGAACCAATTCAGAAAATCTCAATCGGCCCTGTCGGAAATCGAACACGGACCTTCGTCTTATTAATCCTCCGCGTAACCCACTGCGCTACGGAGACGGTCAAACGTAAACGGAATTTTTTTTTATCGACTACAAGTTAGCTCTTGACTGCTATCACACCTGATGTTAAGTGATGATGCAATCTAAGATGGAAGCTGGCTCATTTGTTAGGAGTAGGATGAAATCCACACCGCTTTCGGTTTCTACACGACATCGTACCGGAACGCTAAATCGCTTGGCGGTACGTCTTTGTTGGTAGGGTGGTAACTAGCCACGGCGAAAGCCTCCCACCAGCCAGACCAAGACAAATTAAGAAAAATCTCAATCTGCCCCGCCGGAAATCGAAACCAAGACCACCGTCTTATAAATCCACCGCGCATACCACTGCGCCACGGAGGTCGTCAAATGTAATGTATTTAAGTAGCATGTTCAATTTTATTTATCTTCTTCCCGTACTCTTGAAAACGATTTCAAACTCCAATGTTAGTAATATATTACAGCTCGCGCAGTCAGAAATATTCGCAGGCATTCTCAGTTTTGCATTGTGCTCAACATTTGTAAGTTATCTTAACATGTAAATATAAATGGAGTGTCTGTTTGTAATATTGAAATAACCGTTTTTTACTACATGCATATGAATACGGTACATAGGTAAACCAAAAAAACATTTTCTACAATTTTTGTCTGTCTGTTTGGTTAATCTTTAAAAGTACCAGTCGGATATCAAAAAACCTTTCGTATGTGATAGCCAGACTCATGCGGAGTGACAGAGGGTAAATAAAGGTATCTACATACTCAAAACCATATTATTGACCAATAATACAATACAAGAATTCTGCAAAGCGCAAAACTCAGAACATCTATCTTTCTATGCGAGAGCTTTTAGGCATTTTAAAATGTCCAGACACCTTAAGTTTTCATACTCGAGTAAAGAATTGCTAACTTTAAACTATTTCAAACTATACCTACTAAATCTTCAGGCATAAAATACTTATGCATGTTGTAAGGCATGCAGAATGCAGTAACGAGTCTCGTTCTAGCCGAAGTTTTAATTAATGTTTCACGTCGACGTTTAAACGTTTTTTAAAACCGTTGCGGCGGCTCCGACACATTTTCTATCGCGGACACGGAATTTTTCCGAATCGCTTTTGTAAGGGGCGTCGCTCCTTTTTATCGTGTTCGCATCTAAAGTTGGGGCTACTGGTGACCGTCACGTTTTAACTTGTAAGCTGACTGTAAGCTTCGGTCTGGAAATTTATCGGTGGTTTGTTTTACTGCTTATATAGGTTATCTAAGTTTATTATCATTCAGTTCGTTATTCAGAATCGAATCATATCTTTGAAATAGGCTTAAATAATTTCATTTTCAAAATCTCACTAATATTACAAACACGAAAGTTTAATGGATGTATGAAGATATGGATATTTATTACTCGTAAACATCACAACTATTGAACTGGCTGAAATTTATAATAGAGTGAAGACTGAAATTTATATAGTTTTTCATCCCTGGATGAAAAACTAGACAATAATAACCTATTATACCAATGTAACCACGGGAACAGGAACTACATGGATGTACGTAAAAACGCAGGCACAACTACCACACAATTAATCCTAATTTTTATTCTGATATGTAAACTATATCATTGTGAAGTTTCATCAAAATGCATTCAGTAGTTTTTGCGTGAAAGAGTATAATATTAGTTATTGATAAGGTTTCCTTATAGACCTGAACTTCTATTACTGAAGATGTCAAACCAACCAAACAAATCTACAAAGTAAATAAACTACAATGTTATTACAATAAGTTTTCTTAACAAGGAAAAAAGCAAACGTCATGCCTTTAAATATGGGTGTAGCGAGTAGTTGCCGGCTAGCGTTCCTTTCTGTTTGTACTGTACCGCTATCAATATCAATCAGAGGCGGTCATGCAACACTGGTGGACGTTACTTGGCGCCTGATCAATATACTTCTGTTATTTTATTGGCATTTTAATTTAAACATTTGCATGTCATTAATAAGGTTTGTTACCACGCTGTTAGAGCTGCTATAAATAAGTGTGAAGGTATATCATCTAATATACTGGTTGACAGCTTATATCGTAGGTATCACTTAAAACAATGAATATTGATTGTAAAAACAAACTTTTATTAACTACTGCGGTACAAGTTTCAGTTTCTTTAATCATGTATACAATGTGTTAAGTACAACATCTTGAAACGTAACGATATACTCAAACTTGTTAACACAATTCTGTGTATAAAATAATAAAAATTCATACTAACATATCAAAAAGGGTTAACACTTCAATGATGTCAGTAAATTCTCGTCCGCATATCTCCCTCAGGATTCTGTATAGGAAGGTAATTTTTTTTCTAGGCATGTATTCTATTTCCTGGTTGATGACTTGATAGGGAATTTAGCCAACACACTGTATAAGTTTACAAACTTGATTTCTTTGCATAGCATTTTCCTATATGAAACAAATAGAACACTAGGTATAAAGATTAATAATACCTGCAAAAACCGCAAGAAAATCTACTCAATCGCTTCACAATTTGTAGGTTTTATTTGTAAAAAATCAGCGATTATTCGCTCATTAAAATAAGCGTATTGCTTCAAATGTCTTAAATATAGGACACTTTTTAATGACATCCCTGAAGTATTTCCTCTTTCAGTACGAATGTTGAAAAAAATTCACTTAACGTAACTAAGTACGTAGAAGTTAATTATAGTAACGATAAATTTCTTACGCTCATAATCCATTCATACTATAAAAACGAATGAAATAGCACTGCCTACTTCGAATAGGATAGTATATTGAATTAATTATTTATGCAGATGATGTCCTACGGCCCTGCATACGTTTCCCACGGCCGCCGTCAGTGAGAGGGACGAAACTCATTTATAAAATTGACACGGTGATATGGCCGAAACTAGAGCGAGCTATGCCCGCCGCCAGGACGAGTGTAGGGCTTACAGTAGAAATACCTAGTGTTGTATTGATATTTCGTTAGGCTTATGCATTGTTACTACTGCCCCCTATTCTATAACTATGTTTTTTTACCGACGAAAGAAAACGGAGGACGTTGTCAATTCGACACGTGTATATATATTTTTTTTTATGTATGACCACGCATAACTTTTTACAGAGTTGTCCGATTTTGTTAATTCATTTTTTATTAGAAAGGGCATACTTCCAAGGTGGTCCCATTGTCATCATGTTAGGATCGAATGATGATATCCTGGGAAAATTGAAGGAACTCTTTAAATTTTGGAGACACGCTTACAGCGATTTCGGTTTTTGTCTCGGTATCGGTAGCTTTTTGGCTACTAGTGCCGTATAATATACTATGACAGTATAGTACGAGTACGTTACGTGGCGATAAATCATTAAAAGTCAGAAATAAAATTTTTTAACAAAAAATAGAACTGTCTCAAAACGCACTAAAAAGTAAAAAATAACTGTGTCATTTAGTTGCTTTAATTTACTTAAGCATATCTAGGAGTCGGTGCCAGCCAAGGTTTCTACTTTAAGGACGTTACCTAGAACCCACAAACTGCTTTACTAAGTAAAATAAATGTTCCTTAAACTTAGCTGGCACCGACTTCATAAATATGCTTAAGTAAATTAAAGCAACTAAATGACACAGTTATTTTTTTACTTTTTAGTGCGTTTTTAGTCGGTTCTATTTTTTGTTAAAATTTTTTATTATTTGGCATTGTGACTGTTGAATTTATCTCTATCTTTCTTTATCTATAATATCGCGTTAGACCTAAAGACGAATTCGATAGCCACCTATCAAGAAATAAAAACGTAGTTACAGAATAGAGGGGTTGGTAATAATCGTGCATGTTACTTTGTAGGGATGTGTTAATAAGAAAGCCATATGTAGGTAGTTTAATATAAAATTAGTACAAATTACGAGGAATTGCTATACATAGGCCTTTATCATAAAAAGGCGAACAATTTTATAATTATTTTAAAAAATATAGAAAGGCTTAACATGGTCCCTAGTGGATTCTTAATTAGAATTATAAAATTAGTTACAATTCTACTAACTAATTTTGTGTTTTTTCTTAGCACTAAATTATTTAGTTCTTAACCTTTCTCCTCTAAAAAAACCCATCCAGAACTCCGTTACTGAGATCATCATCGCCGCCATATAACACAATGGACAATCTGTACTGAGCTCGTTATTAAAGTATTTGTACTAAGAAATAAGATCGCATCGTAACGATTGTATTGTACCGATATCCTCATTAAGTTAACTTTCATTTCAGTTATAAATGATTACAGATTAACGGGAACAAGTCTGTCGATGTTCAATTTTATGTGTGCCTCTCTGATATTGTTATAAAAAAATTAATAAAAATTATAACCGACTTCAAAACACACTAAAAAGTAAAAAATAATTGTGTGATTTAGTTACTTTAGGTTACTTAACTATATATATGAAATCGGTGCCATCCAAGCTTTCTACTTTAAGGACGTTACATAAACCTACAAAGTGCTTTTATAGATATGGTTAAGTAAATTAATTTTTTTTCATACTTTCTAGCGATTTATCGACAACGAATATCCGTAAAATCTACTCGCACTAAACTATGATTGCCATTATACGCCAGCCACTTAAAAATACCAAAATTGCTGTAAGCCTTGCTGCCTATAAAGTGAAGCCTTCTATTACGTCTGGATCCTATCATCAGATCCTAATAACCAGAGATAACTATGAGACCATTTTGGAAGTACACCCTTAGTATACCCTTTTTAATAAATTTAGAATTAACCAAGTCGGACTACTTTGTAAAAAATTACGCGTAATTATATATAAGATAAAGACAAACATCATTCATCCATGTCAACTCTAGTACATACCTACTCTAAGTCTATACCTGTTTGATATATTTTAATCTGTGGTTATAAGAGCTATTGGGTGTGGGCGATCGAGACTGGGGGTGTTGCGACACCGCTTCACATTCCCGACACGTTTCGGGTGTTGGTTCGGTAACAGGCTGAAATATAGACGCGGACTATTTTATCGGACAAGCTTAATTGGATATTGAATTTGATGTACCTCCTCAACTGAATGGATCGGTTCAGTGCGTTCACTGAAACCTGACAGGTGGAAATCCTGTTGGATTATAGTAATTACTCTTAGCGTATTATTTATTAATTGATTACAAAGTAGTTAAAACCAAAATGTCTTATTATGATAAAGTTTTTTAAAATAGGAGCTTACCTTATAATAGTATTAGAGGACGCCCGCGGTTTCATTCGCGTAGTTCCCGTCCCCGTGGGAATTTTGGGATAAAATGTAGCCTATGTGTTATTTATATATGTAAGCTATATTATTGTGAAGTTTTATCAAAAACCATTCAGTAGTTTTTGCGTGTAAGAGTAACAAACATCCATACATACAAACTTTAGCCTTTATAGTATTAGCAATAGACCAGTGCAATTAATTTTTAAAACCAAAAAAAATCGCAGTATGATGAAACCCATTGGAAAAGGACGAAAATATCATAAAAATGAAAGGAAAAATAAATTACGGGCGATCTGTGGTCGGTAAGGGGTAGGCAGTGGGGGGATATTTTGACGGCCGAATTATCGATTGAAAATTAGGTATTTGGGACATAAAAAGGGAAGTTTTCACCAAATTTCGTGAAAATAAAATTTTATTTAGAAAAGATAAAAATAAAAAACTAAAATCTTGGTTTTTTGAATTTTTAACATAAATTTTGAGGTTATGTGAAAATAGTGAAAATACAAAAGTTTTAGATCTTTTTATTATTTATAACTTTGTCATTCAACTCTTTTCCATAGGACTTATTGTTTTTCCGGATATCGAGAAAAACCCCTTTTTAAAAAAATTTTTACCCCTAAAACCTCACCCTCTACCCCTTCCCGGCCTCAGATCGAACGTAGTTTATTTTTCCTTTCATTTTTATGATATTCTCATCCTTTTCCAATGGGTTTCATCCTACTGCGATTTTTTTACTTTTTATTATTTTTAAAGTTATCTGCACTAGTCTACAAGAATTATAAAGTTGTATAATAATGAAGGTGAAATAAAATGAATAAATTACAATCTAAAAATCATTGCTCTACTAATATGAAGATGCTCCGTTGTTATACCTACTAGATAAAATAACTGAATTAATTTAATGTACGACTACCGTCTTAGATTAAATCAGCTATTGCGATTTTTTTTCTAAGCCTAGAGTAAAAATAAATGGGTACGCAAAAAATATGTCTTCTCGGTTGAATAGCCGCAGTCGCCAGATGAACCGAGATATCAACTATAAGAGAGCGTCCACACCTGACGTAAAGTTAGCCAGCGATTCCCTACTGTGTAAGACAAGCTTCTTTCTGACTACGCTGACACTGCGCCACAATGTATACATAGATAGATAGTCAGAATTTCTTGTTTGTTCAGTGTTCTTATGTGGTTTTAGATTACAAGACTCTAAATTCGAGTCATTCCATTACAATTTCATTTATTTCAATTAGGCTATTAAATAAGCACTGAAAGTACAGTGTGCATTTGCATTTCTAGTACGGACAATATAACTGGTTCGGAAGATAGATTCAGCCTAAAGAGCAAGCAGGTAACTCAGCAGTAGTCTTTCTCGAATCGAATATGAAATAATATGGGTACATTATTTCTCGGCCTCGGAGAGCAACTTAATACTGCTCTATATAAAATCAAGCATGGGCTGAGCCCTAAGAAGCCTGCCTTTAAAGTGGACCGTTAAAATAGGCTGACCAGAATAACCTTGTCTCACAGTTAGGCTGACTTTTAGTGTGCACGCTCTCTTAGATCTGATTGGTAGATTGTGGTGATCTCATTGCTCAGCTAAAATACCTATATTTGTTCTTTGAATGTGCTATTCATACGTAGTTGATGATCAACTACTTACGTAATACTTGTATTTATTGTTTGGGTTATTAACAAACAATTCCATTGTTTATTTGTTTACTTTTTATGTTTACAAGCACACCATCGCTTTTAACAGTAAAACCTTGCTGGGCTTGTTAGGCACATCCTACAATACTCTATCCTGTATGTCGATTCTTGGTAAAAGCGTCAGTCTTGTAGCCGTTGTACAACGGTTGTAAAACGGATGTAACACAAATCGGTACCCGCCAATGACATATTGGACTGACAGTCGAACTGAAGGTGGGATGATCGACGAGATGTAAGCGAGTTGTTCGTACGATGTACAATTTTTTTCAAGAATCGTGACTGACTGTACTGGTCAAAAAAAGTACTGTAAGTACATGTCAAGTCTCATCTCCCTGTAATTTTAACAGCTTTTAAAACGAAACTTATCCATGCTACTTAACAGTAGAGATACTCATAAGCTTGACTAGTAGATATTTTCCCGTACGAGCTCTATCACTTTTTTAGTATTATGTAAGATTCTTATTTCCGTTATTGTGTTAAAAACCAAAAAATTTCAGCGGTTTAAAGTAAAACTTTATTGCTGCTTGTTGACTTTATTACGCGTGTAAAATTACTTACTAGTAAAATATAGGTAGCGTCTAAATATAAAGTATTATTTTAACATTTACACACTCGAGCAGCTGTATCATCTGATAACAAGTAAGTGTGCGGTCTGAAATGGAACTCGCTGACCCGGAAGAGGTGTGGAAATTGAATAGACTCACTCCCACCGTAAGGAGATTTACCCGTGGCGCGCCTGGGACCATATTACAGGCCGATGTTACCTTACGTACAGGTATTATATGTGTGACAGGCTAATATTACCTCGCCTACAGGTAAGTATTATATGTGTGTGTCTAAGGATGTGGTATTGGAAATAATGCTTATGTTATGTCGAATGAACCACTATAGGTATCGGTGTTGAAACAGTCTTCTGAGGTTTATCTTTTTCAATGTCAATTGTCTTTGACTGCGAGATCACCTGATGGTAAGTGACGATACAGTCTAAGATGGAAGCGAGCTCATTTTGAAGAGGTTCATTTGTCAAACCATATCTGAATCATACCAAAACGCGAATATTGCTTAGCGGTATGCTACATCTTTGCCGGTTGGGTGGTAACTAGCCACGGCTATAGCACCACCAGACCAGATCTGAGCCAATTAAGAAAAAAGAACAATTTAAAATCATACGACTCATTCTAAGGATCGAACCTAGGACCTCTCTATTGTAGCATTTTCTCTGACTAAGTTCTTATAATATCAACCGAGCCAGGGAGGTTCCGTTTCTGTATGGATCTGATATATTTCCAAAGATTCCAACTTCGGGTATCTTTCAAAACCATTCCATTTATGAGTCATTCGTGCACGAGTGCATTTACCTGAACAGCGTATTTTATCACTTTGGCAGGCGACCTCGTTTGTATCACACCTTAAATCACGACTAAAAATATATTAGAAGTAAAACGTTTTTTCTGTTATTAAAGTTGCTCATTACACGGTATCTGCGAACGATAGTACAGGATCGCTACAATTTAGGCCCACATGCGCCTACGCCTTTCCCATATACGGACAGATTACTTAGTTCGGCCTCAATTTTGAAGCCAAACGCTGTGAGAACTTTTTTTCAATTAGACCGTGTCAGTTGGAGTGACATAAGTAAATAGCGATTGCCATTGCAACAGCGATCGTAAGTGTTAACAAGATCCAGTTTTTTTTATGATTGAACTATTAAAATCGATCTCGACTGATACGTACGTGTATTAAGTAATGGATCGACTTAAATGGGATTGGATAATCTCAGATTTCTTGAGAGTTGGTTACATGCGACGTTCTTTAATGTTTTTTTGTTATTCTTTTTTTTATTATTAAATATTAGCTGTTTCCGGCTTGCTCGCGAGGTTACTTATATATAAATTAAAATACATACATATAGCCAAAATATGGTAAGTGATAATGCAAGGACTAAGCAAAATAAGTAAGTAAGTAAGAGGAGTAGGATGTTGTGAGGAGTAGAATTCACACCCCTTTTAGTGTTTACGCGACACCGTACCGGAACGCTAAATTACTTGGCGGCACGCCTTTGTTGGTAGTGTGGTATGTAGTCTCCCACCAGCGAGACTGGGACCAATTCAGAAAATCTTATGCAGTCCAGCCGGGAATCGAACCCAAGACATCCGTCTTTAAGTCCACTGCGCATTCCACTTCGCTACGGATGTCGTCAAAACTTAATATAAATATGAATTGTTGGCTGAACTGGCTATTCAAATATGCTGACAATTATGAGTATGAAAGGTCACGTACACGAAAAACAAACAACAATTAGTCAATAGAAAGTAATAGATATAACAAACGCCACTTTTTATTTTATAGATTTTTCATCTTATACTCGTACAATATGAACATTAGCATATAAAATTGTATGTTAATCTTGATATTACACGGGTCAACCAAATCGGAGGGCCGTAATAATACTTCGCGATCCGTTCAGGTAATTAACAATGACAGTATCATCAAATGACTCAGTCACTGACTCATATCTCATTTTACAGTAATTTATATTTGATTATAGCTTTATTTGGTGTTTCCAACCGTAAATTTTTGCTATAATTATAAGAATGCTATGGTTGCAGTTAATGATGTGATACATAAGTTTATTTTTGTTTCTTAAATTCTGAAATTCTGTTCTTTATAAAATTCATTAGCAATACTGCCGTCCTAATGAAGAGTGCAATAAGTCGTGTTTTTGTGCAAATTGACTTAAGTCCATATCCGTTATCAGGAAAATGAGCTCTATATTTTCGTCTTAGACGACTTTTTTGCATCTTTTATAGTTTCGGTTTTATTGGTTATCATAACTGCAATATGTAATATTACGATTTGTAAGTAGCTAATTATAACCGAAATATCTTGAGTTGTGGCTTGGATAGCTATTGATATTTTGTAATATTACATAAAATAAGCGCAATTAGTTCAGTTATTGCACTTATGACTAGTACGTTAACTAATTTTTGGCACATTTACTAGTCATAAGCGCAACAAGTAAGAGAAATTGCAGTTATCATTAGGAAACTTTTTATTTAAAATGTCTAGCGTACGATATGTATTATACTAAAGCAAAGGTATTGCACTTATGTTAAGGAAAACAGATGATTCGAAATTGTTTATACAATTAAAATCGAAATTTATCATGAAGTTATTGCGGCTACCAGTAGTAAAAAACCCCGATGGGTGCGAGGGAAAGGAGCATAATTGCAAAGGACACGCTCGCCCGTTTAGTTTTCATGGAAAGATCGAAAAGAAAGAATAATGTCAGAATTGTTGTCACTAATGCCAGAGACGAGAAGGAGTTTTTGGTTCATCATACCAGTATTTTCAAAAGTGTCAAACATAGATTAAAATAAGATTACAATAACAATGCTTTTAAAGTTGTAATATATTATTTGGAAAGTCATTTCGTTCTTTTATGTGGAAATGAATGACAGTTTTGACAAGAAAAACGAAATGACTTTCCGAACGGCCTATTAGGTTACTACAATCGTGATAAGACTGATTTAAAGAATGATCTCATAAAGTGCCTTATTAGATTAAGTACTAATGTTCTTTTATGTAAGCGAAGGGTAAATATTCTAAAAGATTGTTTAGTTTGTTATTACTATTAATATGTGTAAACACAAATTCTAAGTTCTGATTTGATTTAGGGTGGTGTGCATAGACTTCGGTTAAATGAACGGCCGATAAACAAGCAGCGTTTATTTACTGTCCATCACACGCATTCCAACTTCGGTTTGTTAACCGAGAGTTTGAACGGACGGTGAATGAACGATTTGTGAAAAATATTACTTCACCAAATGTATTTTACTTTTGAATAGAATGGACGTACCTATATATAAAAGAAATCTCAATTTGGCATCGTAACAATTTTTGTAGACACAATTTGCTGTTTGTCACTTTCTAGTAAATATTAATTTGTTTTTAATTAATTTAACGGCCTGGAATCAAGTCCTTTATGGCCGCATGTTAATTTGTCAAAGAAGATAGGTATTCACATTATTATCTACGTTGTTAATCTGTGGGTGGTAAATTTTGTGGTAAATGAAAAAGTAAAGTAATAGGTATACTAAAATTTAAAGTTATATTGTTTATTGCACTGTTAGTTTTATTTTAAAATAATACTACATCAAAAAAGCGTACTTCCAGTGTTAGTAGAAAAATATAATAAATGTCTTGATTTAATTGATACAAAAATATAAGAATATCATAGAAAATAAGCGGATAGACTAAACAAGTTTGTTGTTTTTTAAAAATATTTTTTCTATTAATGTGTGAAACTACCAGAAATTCTAAGTTACATTTTTTTTATTTTTGAAAGTAATTAGTATGTAAGTAAAAAGACGCTTAGTGATTTAATTGATAACATTTGTTTAGATTTTTACAGTTTCATTTAATTGAACTTTATAAATAAATAGTTATTTTCACCTGTACTAATATTATAAAGAGGTAAAGTTTTTTAAGTTTGTAAATAAAGTTCTATCTGGGCTAATCTTCGGAACTACAGATCCGATTTAAAAAATTCTTTCACCAGTAGAATGTTACGTTATCGGTGAGCGTCATAGGCTATATTTTATATTTGCATTGTATATATTACCCGAGTTATCACAGTTTTTGTCGTGCGAGTCGGACAGTGAAATTTATTAAATTTAGCTTTATGCGCGTACCTTAGATATTGATACTGATATGCTTACGTTTACGTCATTATTTATATAACCATACCAGACCATATTTATATAACATAAGAAAAAGTTTGTTCGTTTGTTTAAACGGGCTAATCTCGAGATCTGCATGTCGGATTGTAAATTTATTTTGTTTATTATGAAAGCTAGACTCAAAAGTAAAATACATAGCTTGTATTTTACTTTTGCACATTAGCTTGCCATTAATGTTAATATACTGTAATATCGTACAATGTGTAACAAAAATGTAGATCTTTAGTACACGGGACGGGACGGAGGATATTGCTTCACGGGAAAGTATAAAAAAAATAAATTGGGAGGGGTAGCGGGGAAAGAGCACACTTTATATGAAAGCCTGTCTTTAAAATTTAAAGGGTACCTAAGAGGTTTTCACGCGGACGAAGTCGCGGGCGACTGCTAGTACCAAATTATTTTGTTTTAATATATTTTCTTATAAACTTATTATGTTTCACTAAGGAAACCTGCAATAATTAGGACAGTTATTGCACATATGGTTGGAAGAAACTATAGGTCATTATATAGTTTGTGCTACACAAAAGAGCAATATGTCGGCTTACTAACAGAAACTGCAATAAGTAGCCTTGTTATTACAGTTATTATTAGGAATGCTATATCAAAACAATTCATATTTCCTAATTAAAAATACATTATTGCGTTTTTAGTGTGTATATAAACTCATGTACAAATATAATATATGACATAAGATTAAGCATTATTTTATCCGTCGTTTAGTAAAAGTTTGAAATATATAGCTTAAATAGTTACGAAGATACACACAAAACAAAAATTAAATCTTTAAACGCGATTATCTCGGAAGTAGTCAAAACCTAGTTATTGCACTCTTCGTTATGACGGCAGAATAGCAATTGACTGCAATCACACCTTATGGTAAGTGATGATAATGCAATCTAAGATGGAAGCAGGCTAACTTGTTAGGATTAGGATGACGTCTTTGTCGGTAGGATGGCAACTAGCCACGACCGAAGCCTTCCACCAGTCATATTTTTAACTGCCGGCGTAAACAGAGGGGTGTTACAATTAGAACGTGTCTGTCTGTGAATCTGTGTGTATGTTTGAGACATCGTAGCTTTTAATCGATTAGACCGATTTCTAAGCTAAGTTACTAAGGTCGCCTCAGCTCAGATTCTGTAAAGATCACGGTTTCCAAACTACCGTATATCGTTCGCTCTAATCTAGTTCCTGTGTTTTCAGGCATCGCAAGACGAATGTAGCATCTTCCAGAGCAACCGGCTCAGTAACCTAAATATTCAAACGGGCGCCTTTATGTCATGCGGTCCGGATAAGCGAACATTATTATTACGGTTTCCGTGATAAACGTAAAGTATTACGAGCTATTACAGCTCGGGCAATCTCAGCACAAAAGCAAGAGCGTTATGCAAGGAGTGGAACACTTCGCTAAACCGATTTAACTTTGTATGATGTTTATGATGATGTTCTGGAATGCATTTTTACAAGATATTATACGGAATATCATCATGAATAGTGTTTTCTTCTAAAATCCGACAAATCCTGTCCAAGACAATAAAAATCGTTTATTTACGAGTACGAACATTTCGCATTTGAATATTGTAGAGTCAACAATTTCTAAAGATGCTCCTGTATGAAACGTATGTATCTAGAGTATGCTTTTTGTCTGCGCGTCGCTTGGCATCGTCGAATTAGTTTTTAATAGGAAAATAATAATTTCTAAGAGAAAAATCATTATTGTAGTTAATGCTTTTCGCTGTCGGTATTCTAAATGTTAACTTTAGCTTGTATAAAATGTTAAACTTACCTATATTTCTGAACGTTTATTTATTTTTTGCAAAACAGGTTGGTTTTCCACATTTGCTGGCTTACGTGGACATAGCAAAAAATTGGCCAGGCAACCTGCAAGCAATTTAGATACAATTGTTCTTCAGTTTAAAACTAAGGAAAAATAGGAAAAGCGATATCGTGTTAGTCAAACAGAAACAATTTAGTTACTAAACTGCCGGTGTTCAATCGCTGACAAGTGTATCATATACTGGTATAGGTGCTCGTTATCGTCGAACTATTGAACGTACTGACACCGAATGCTGACCTTTGCGAGAATAGTCTGCGCGGACCGTGGAACGTCGCCAACTGTACCCGAGCACACTCACATCTCAAGCATGAGACATTTACAACTGAAATAATTGTACACCTCTCAATGATTTCGTTTCCATTCTTCAACCTGCATACAGAAATAGATAGTTTCTTCTTATAAAATTTGTTTTTCTATACATACGTTTTTTTACCACTTGTTCTTAAACTGGTCTAAAGGTCAAGTTTGTCTCTATTTGTAATGATTTTATGACCAGTTCGACAGTCACCTTAATCAACCTATTTCAAAAGCTTTAACTACTGAGAATCTTGGACCTTCTGGAAGTTCGCGGGGTTAGATAATAAGGAGATATAACTCCCACCGCCTTCCAAAGACGCAGGCAAATTAGACTCAATATAAACTTATATATGAACCCAGAAACACAAGATCCGAGGCAATATAGGCTAACTACTGGACTTATGAGACGATAAGAGAGAATTAGTTTGCATTCGTGGGTATGTAATTATAATAAAATTAGTTTTTTATTGATACTCGACAATTTTGGCTCTTATCTTTGCCATCATGTCAAATAGAGATCACTGAACTTGTGTCAAGGTAGAATGCGATACCGAACAAAGATAAATAGTTACCTTCTGAATGTTCGCTACATTGTAAGCTCTAAATTGAGAACCCAAAGTAAATAAAAACATAAAATTGGATTAAACCTACCTACCTATCCACCCATTGGAATTTAAAAAAAAATATGGGGGTAAGGGAATGACAGAATTTCTGCCGAGCCAAGCACGACATCTAGGTGAAGAAGGGACCGGTGGTTTAGGGGGCTCATCTCTTATGAGAATCGAACCGTGGTAAATGAACGCAAATTCATCTTTTTAGACAACACAAGGTCAGCTCTCCCTTCTGAGAGGGGCTCTGTCAGGCACCACTCTTCTCCAGTGTGGGTTAGTGAAGTAATGTTAGTAAGTTTTTCTTGTAAGTATAAAGCTTAGTTTACAAGTTAGATCCCTATTTCATAGCCGGCTCAAACCTAGTACTTCGATTGTAGATTAAACTAAACAAGTCAAACGATAAGGTGCAAATTACAATGTTAAGAATGAATGCGCTGACACGTTATAATAACTGACTCGATGTGCTATCAATGCAAATTAATACCAAAACAATGTATGCATAATGAGCGCTTTATTCAAACGAATACATATAACAATTTACAATACATAGGTACTGAACTACAGGCTACAGCGTGGACGAATTGTTTGCCCATTGTTCCCTGATGTTTGCGAACTGACTCGATGAATATTAACTCGTGTAAGTGGAACTAATATAATTTAAATAGTTTTAATCATACTGCGCGAGTAGGTGTCTGGAAGTTTGCAGCTTGCAGCAGCCTTCGTGACGAAGCGGTATGCGCGGTGGATTTATAAGACGGAGGACCTGGGTTCGATTCTCGGATGAGCATATTAAAATTTTCTTATTTGGTCCAATTATAACAGGCAGGAGGCTTCGGCCGTGGCTGGCAACAAAGACGTTCCGCAAAGCAATTGAGCGTTTCTCTATGGTGTCTGTTTTTGACTTTTTACTGAGAAGCGCCGTCAAAAAGCTTAAGGCATTCTTATAAAAATAGAGATAGAGTAACACCTACACAAAAAAGTCAAATCAAGTATATGTAATGGTTCCTTTTACAATCCAATGTGATAGGTCACAGACACAACATCAGGCGTAAAACATTGGATTTAAAATTGCTCTATGAGACTCTATTTTTGATCAAATACGAAATTACAACCCTGACCCTCACAAGCTAGACCAGCGAGTTAGTTACTCTATAATTAACGAACATGTACTCGTATGCATACAAGTTACAACCCATTTCATTTAAACATTACTATCTAATGTAACATCAATGCACACTGTACCCTATCTCCTTTCAGCGAACACGTTGTCCTATTTACTGAATGAAATAACTAGGTCTGAATAATAAGCGATGCAAGCAGATGCGACTACGCTATTCCTGAACTGAATTCCACTAAATTATCATTTAATGGATGAACATTTCTAAACGGCATCAAAGAACATTGATTCCTCTGAGCTTTCTGGGCATAGATAAACTAGTAGTTATGTATGATCTGTAATTTTCTAACATACTTTTAAGTGATAGATTAAAGCTTTGTGTTCTTTTTTCAAATACCGAAAAAGAAACGCTTTTTTAATTTATTTAACGGCCTGAAATTTTCGGCCTTTAAGGCCTAAGAGAAATTGGATGCTTTAATGATTCAGGCATTGCTTATTGTATTTTTTTAAATATTTATAATATGCGAATGACGTCACTGCCGACAAAAGGCCGGCGAAATCAATCGTATAATGACCGCGTGATATTTATTAATAAATATGTAAATAAGGTAAAAGAAGTCGAGTTCAAGACTGACTTTATAAAAGTACAGTTCTTTGACCTCGGGACTTCTTGACCCCTTAATCAGTAGAAGTTCTCGTAAATATGCGGATTAAATAACAATATTTTGAGTGATCGTTATAAAAACACTAACGAGTAGGTAAATAACATAGATTGCGCGAGTTATCTGAGCGTTAATGAATTTAATGAATATCATTTGCGAAATTAATTAAATGAACCACAACTAGAGTTCGTAGATAGTGGACCTACCGCGGTTTATATTTGTTTGTTACTAGGCCCAATATTTTTTTAATTAAAAAATATATGAATAAATGATTTTTTACGACATTATTATCAGCCTACTCAGCCAATTAACGGCCCACTACAGGGACAGGTCTCCCTCCACGTAGGAGAGAGGAAATGGAGCGTAGACCCACCACGCTGGATCATTATCATACATTAACACTCACTATTAGTGATCGGGACCGACGGCTAGTACTTTCCGAGGCACGGGGGTGTAACACTACCAAGTTCCCTACTTTGGGCATGGAGAATACCAAGATTCGAGCCCAGGATCTCCTGATCGAAACCAATTTTTACGTATATGAGGATATGAGATAGCTATATATATTTTATGTAGAACGAATACAATTAATTTTAAGACCTACCACATGCATATAAAATGGCCTTCGTAAGCAAATTAACACACAAAGTTGAAATCGCCATCGGCTAAGACAATTAAAGCCTAATGTTCAAGATCAAAGGTTGAATTGACTCATAAATGTTTTAATGTTATGGAAATGTAAGTTTACGGTGATTTTATGGTTTAAACCGTTCGGTTGACAACATTGATTGTAGTCAATTTTTAATTACAGTTTTTATTACCACGACATTGTGTTCTAAAGTGTTTGTTTCTATCACATAAGCATTTAAATGTACTGATGTATTGAACTGAAAAGCTATGCTACTGCTGTACTACCGGCAAGAACTATTTACAAGTAGATTATTATTTTGCCCTATTTTGAGTTGGTACGTACCATTGTATATGCTGGGTAGATATATGAAAAAGTGGTATTTCAACTTTAGCAACAAGCTTAATTTTGAAAATCAGAAGAGAACTTAAAGCTTAGGGTCGCTTTTGGGTACTTTTGACCTGGCCTTCAATCATGTCCAGGATCGGATCTGGATTTGGTCCAGGATCTTCAATAGTGAAATAAAATATTTTCATTGTTTATCATTTGATTTATCGTCACTGTACAATAGCGAAAAAACGCAAACCATCATTTTCAAGTAACTCCAGTCTTTATAAAAGTGAAGCTAGGCCACCTCTTCGCGGCAAATTTCTCACGTAATAAAAATAAATAAATAAGTAAACCTTTTCGGGTAAGGGGTATTTCTCTAACGATACGGCTCGACTAGTTCAATGTGGTTGGGTGTATGTAAAATTCATTCTAATACTCTAGTAAGCTCAGCTGCTGTTTTAATAAATTTTATATGTTACGCTACGAATAGTATAAAGCTTTTTGCAGGGATTTGCCAGTTATTGGTTTTGCGTTACCGGCATAAAGCGGGTTAAATTTTCTCTTCGTGGATTTTCTTTTGACATAAATGTATTAGAAATATAAGTTTCATTGGAAACATTTTCTGTACGTTGCAAATATTATTTCCGATCCGAGTTAGCAACTAACAGAGTTGTTCTATGTTATTGGTTTGTACGTCATATTTTTCATTGGTAAATGCAATTTCGGTTTTCAGACTAGTGCAGTTTCAAGTTCGAACCACTGAGAATTTAGCCATATTTACTTTCTGCGATCGTAAACGCTATAAAAACTAAAAAATGTATTGGTATGCCACGCGATCATTTCCATACATTACTTAAGTCTAAGTAATTTATGGAAATGATAAGTTTCTATAGCGCTTACGATTGCAGAAAGTAAACATAAATAGTGGAAGTCTCAGGTTGCTATAAATGTTTAAGGAAATGTTTTTATTTATTTATCACAAGTTAGCCCTTAACTGCAATCTCATCTGACTGTATATAATCGGAGATGGAAGCGTAGGTACTGCATTGTTAGGAGTAAGACGAAATCTAGCCACGGTCGAAGACTCGAAGTCTCCCACCAGCCAGACCAGGACCAATTAAGAAATTCTCTATCGACTTCGCCGGGAACCGTACTCAGGACCATCGTGTTATAAATCCATCAAGCTTACCACCATGGAGGCTGTCGAATATTGTTAGTAGCAGAACCCAGTAGAAACTTCTATACACTTACGATACCATCGAGATTTGGAGAGCCGTCTTACGAGATTTCAAAGCTATCGAAGATTATTATTAGATTTGATATTTAAACTTACGTACCATATTGGACTGATTAATGATTTTAGGCCGTTTCAACTATCAGATGTTGGCGATAACGACTGAGAACGACCGCCTAATGTGAGGGTGTAAATCCATCGAAATATGCACATCCATTTTGAAATAGGTCATCTAGAAGATCGTAATTTACCTTTACGACTTCATTAGGCATCTGATCATTAGACAGTGGTTGGGTTCCGCCCACGGGTGCAATGAACTTTATCGACTTAATTATCTTACGGCTTCGTCCGCCGAAACCCTAATTAACCTTTTTAATCGCATGTCCGTCCATTGGTTAAGTTGTGTAACTGTGGTCCCGTGTTCGAGTCGTGGCTAAATAATCTCTAATATATAAAATTTCCCTGTCACAATGTTAGTTACCGTACTTACTCCTCCGAAATGGCTTTACCGATTTTTACCAAATTTTGTGTGCGTATTCAGCAGGTCTGAGAATCGGCTACTATCTAATTTTTTTTAATTTTTAATGCAAAACAACGTTCGCCGGGTCAGCTAGTTTATTTATATCTCTTTGAATACGCTTTTAGAGGGATATCATATTCATCTTAGCAAAGCTTGTAATTTGATGTCATGCAATAAAATCATTAAGCAAATTTTTGGGAGTCCGCCATGTTAGGATTTTTAGTCAATGATCATTTAGAATAGTCAATACATTTGATGAAAATGATGTCACTGACCTTACTATATATTGACATCCAAACTGAAAGGTTACAATAATTACAATTAATGAATGCCTTAATGCATCTAAACTGGGAATTGAACCCAGGACCTTATCTTTAAAAAGCGAAGCATTACAAACTGTACCAGAAAGGTCTTTGATTTAGCCAAAACCCATCGTATTTTATATGAGCGTAGTTTTATGGTGTTTTTGGGCTATTACCATAAGGCGCAGCGGTTTCTGTCGGTAGACGTTTGTTTTATTACCGTCCTTTGTCCGGTCATTGGGGAACACGATCGGTCGATGTTTTGCATTCCTTTTTTTAATCCTTGTCTGGATAGGTAAGATAACCTGATGTTGATTAAAAGTTTTTGAAATATAGGTCTATTTCAGAAATTCCTTTCATTTAGTTACAGCTTTAAAATAAAATCAAATTTTCGTTGTTTAATTTAATTTATATCTCGACCGTTAGTCGTCTAAGTTAGTCTGTCTCTCTCTCTCTCTGACTATATTAGTCGTGTTAAACTGAGCCGAATGCAATCAGGATTTTTAAAAAACATCCTTACAGAATAGCTGATGCCTACTGTAGTTAAAAATGACATGAAAACTGGTGTGATAAGTGAACAAATAAAAAGACAAACTGTCAAAAGAAAAAATAAATACATACATACATACCATCACACCTATTTCACGTAGTCAGAGACCACGTTTTTCCACTTGCCACGATCCTTGCATATATCTCTCTCGCTTGTTCCAATTTCATTAAACCTTTTATACAAGAACGTCGGCCATTGGTTGCAATCACAATAAATAAGTAATGTCTTGGATCTAGAAACGTTAGCCTTGGTCTGGCTCTTCCAAGATCCTGATTATATCTCGCCTCATAAATCCCTTTCGTAAGTTTACTTTCATTCATTCTCTCAAAAGGAAGAGTACCTATACTTATTACTTTGAAAGTAGTTTTATGTTTGATATTTTTGTGTTAATGATTTTAAGGCAATTATTCTCTAGTACACAAGCTCTTCGACCCAAGAAATAGCTCTCATAATACGCTACAAGCAATGCGATTCTATTTCCTGTCTCCACCGGGAGTACTGGCGGCGGTGACACGGTCCACGGACAAGCACATTTCATGCATATCGAACACTAAGCGACAGCCCTTGTTGCCCGTCTGCATGTATTCCAGTGGCGAAATATAGACATGAGCTTGCAATGATGCTCAAAGAATATACCGAACCCAGATATATACAGAGATTAAATTTAAAATTCCTTTACAGTGATAAATTTTGCTAGAATATAGACTTTTATGCGGAATTTTCTCTTATATCATTGTGTAAGTCGGCCATAACGTTATTTCTGTATTGTCTGTGTCATGTCTTAATGTCAACTGTCTCTTGTATTGTATATGTCCTGTATGCAACATGTAACAATATGTAACCTATATACAACAGTTTCCAACATAATAGAGAGTCTTTTCTTAATACAAAAACATCAATATTTTTGGATTTCCTTTCAGATCATCACAATTATATTATAGCTTACAATGCTTAACATCAAAATAAAAATAATATCGTATCATAATAATTGGTCCATTCGTTTAGAATCTGCCATTAGACTTTGAGGTTGTTGTGAACTAAACAGCCACAGATTTAACATTAGTTTTTGTCAGGTTTAACGCAGCAAGACATCACTAATCGAAGCTTCAATTTTTTTTAATGACCAATATAAGGTCATCAGAAACTATCGCTTTATGCATTTAGATTTATGTTATATCTCGTACTTAGTGTAATAAAGAGAATTTAGTCCCAGTAAATATTATTTCTCATGATATGTACATTCAAATATTATTCTACTGTATGCTTATTCCAGTTTTCTATTTGTTGTTGTATTTAACTTACAATTTTCAATGCATAGGTACGTAAGTTCTCAAGTTATGGTTATGTTTAAGTTCTGTGTTTGCTTAGGCCGGTCAGTAGCACAAGGTATGTTCATATAGCTTTCAAACTACTTGCTTGCTTAAACTTAATTTGGGAGGGCTAAATTATAATACGTACCCTATGGCAATTTCAATTGCCTCGTTTGTCTTGTGGTAGACATATATGGCTTCGATCACTATTTCATTATTTCTAATCGTAGTTCGTAGAATAATTCTGAGTTTTTCTATCATCTAAGAAATTTTCAGTAAATTCAAAGCCTGGAGGCGGAAAGTTCTTGGCGTTACACCCCCGTACTTCGGATAGCATGTTAAGCCGTCGGTCCTGGTTACTATCATTACCACTCATATACTGTGTCGTCAATAGGTCCTTCCTAGTTGTTCCATTGTAAACATACATACCGTCATACAAGTACCTACGTCGGTTTTGGGTATTTGTATGAAACTTGGTAAACATTTGTATATATTCCCTTAATACCCGATCCTATTACGAACAAATAAGGATCATCAACTTATCGAATGTTAGCGATAATAACCGGAATCGACTGTTAACGAGCGAAGGTAGCGTGAACTTCTGATAATACCTCCAAATTCAGGTGACCCAATTACGTCTTGAACGAACATACATCACATCGAAGGCGTGTTAAGGTGACTGCGATTTATCTATATTCGCTTAACATTTTTTAAATTTGAAATTTGAGCTGCATAATAAGCTCAGCCAGCCAACCCGCATCGGAGTAGCGTGGTGGGTCTACGCTCCATATCCCGCTCCTATAGGGGGGGAGGCCTGGCCCTGTAGTGGGCCGCTAATTGGCTGATAATGATGATGAATATTATTATTAACACCTACGCCTTATGTTGATAGAGCACCGGATTGTACACTGTGTTTCTTATCTCTTCTTCTTTCCTTTAAATATAAATTTTCTTTTTATTTTGAAAATTCTGTAAAGCAAGTACATCATTACAAAGTAAAATAGAAAGATAAGGAATTATAGTCGTAAACAGTATACAAAAATGTAAATAGACATACAATTTTCGAAAAATAAAACGCGATTCTAAATCTAGGCTTGCTTGTTGAATAACTTAAACCTGCTGCTTAAATTATTTCTGTTAATAAGCTTTTGTTAATTGTTATGCAGGAAACAACGCGGCGTAACTAAATGTTACACTAACTAGTTATTTGTAATATTCTTCAGGGAGACTGGAATGCAACATCGTTTGCGGCTTAAGTAAAGTGTAGAGCTGTAAAGATAAGCTAATTCCTGCACTGTTGCCTCTAGAGAGACATTCCGGATAGCCTCTCTGCAGAGTTACAAAGACCATCCATCTATAGTTAGACAACGTGCTACTGGTACAATTTTCTTCTTTTTAATAAAGATAAATTGTTTTATTATATTATACTATTTTATCGATTACATGTTGGCCCTTGACAGCTATCACATCTGATGTTAAGTTGTAAGATGTAAGTGATGATGCAATCTAAGATGGATGGACAGATGGATACTTATTAGGAAAACTAGATTAGTTAGTAAAATAATACTTATCCATGTGTTAAAATATATAGTTACTAGCAGTCGCCCGCGACTTCGTGCACGTGAAAACCTCTTAGATACCCTTTTAATTTTAAAGACAGACTTTCATTTAAAGTGTGCTCTTTCCCCGCTAGCCCTCTCAATTCAATTTTTTATAGTTTCCCGTCAAGCCAATATTCTCCGTCCCGTCCCGTGTACTAAAGATCTATATTTTCGTTAAACATTGTACGATATTACAGTACATTAACATTAACAATATATATTTATGGCAAGGTGATGTGTATAGCTTGTATTAAATAGTCTATTTCAATTTTGAGACTAGCTTTAATAATAAACAAAATAGTTTACAATCCGACACGCAAATCTAGAGATTAGCCCGTTTAAACAAACGAACAAACTTTTTCGTATATTATATAAATATGGTCTGCCATGCCAAATAAATTAAAAGAAAAGATCAAAGATCGAATTCTCAAAGAATATAAGTATCAAAATGTTGACCCCTATTCAGTACGTATAACATACAACGAAGGAGATCAACTTAATTTGGACAATATAGCGGCAATGTTGTTCTTTAGAAATTTTGTAATATCTCCGAAACTATATAACTAATTAACATACTGTAAAAGGCAAATCTTATCTTTATAATATTTTTGTGACTATTAAATTATTTATTTTGATAAAGATTTAAGTTTAGTAGTATAAATAATGACGTAAACGTAAGAATATGAATTAAATGATTTTTTTAAATACAAAAAGGTATATATATCTACCAAAATATAAAAGAGAGATATGCGCGGACTTTTTTGTAGAACTTTTTAAGATGCATAAAGTCTTACAATCAATTATATCCAATAGCTAAGGCAGCGTACGCGAAATAATAAATTTCACGGTCCGACTCGCACAACAAAAACTGTGATAACTCGGGTAATATATACAATACAAATATAAAATATAGCCTATAACACTCACCGTTAACGTAGCATTTTACTGGTGAAAGAATTTTTAAAATCGGATCAGTAGTTCCGAAGATTAGCCCCGACAGAACTTTATTTACAAACTTACAAACTTTACCTCTCTACAATTTTAGTATAGGTAAATAATATAATATAAAATTATTAATATTTCAAATCTCAAATGCAACGCAAAACTTAAATAATAAAAGGTCGTTAAACATCTATAAATGAGCAAGTCAAAATTGTTACTAATATTTATATAGTCCTATAAAAGTTAACAAAAGCGTTAAAGCTTAAAAGTTCAGTCGTATTTTAAACTTTTCCATTTAAGACTGTATCTCGAGACTTAATCGGCAATTAAAATCACATACGAACACATGAGGTTAAACGACTACCTATTAAAACTTTAAAATTAACTGCTACATTTATCTTAAACATTAAATATAATCAATTAAGATATCAACTAATATTACAAGACAATTAATTTCCGATATAACGAAAACAGAGTTTATTATGAGACAATCTCGATGCCAATATTAATGATTACTTTATAAGGCAGGACATGTTTCTCTGCTCAGTGGTCGGCGTGAATTATCACTCGTTATTATCTGCGAACGATTTATTTTTCTTTTCATGTTTATTTTTGTTATTTGCAGGCGGCTTAGCCTTTGTATAATATAAAAGGACCTTAGTCATCCTCGCATTCTTTATGGTGTTACCACAAACAACTAATGACTGAGCCAGAAGGCTTTGGGTTATTGCAAGAATGTCTCATGTGAAGGCTCAAAAGCTTAGGCTTGCTCAATTAATCAGAGAAGTATTGGGTTTGCCATGCTATGGACTGGTGATCTACCCATTAACACTGTTAACGTTATTTAAAGCAGAAAGGGAATAGAAGAAATATTAAAAATGTTATGGTTTATAACAGGTACATTTTTGGGATGCATTTAAAAAAATATATTCGTTGGAAGTACTTTAATGTATTTTACAGTGAACTCTGTGCAAAATGGGACGCGTTAGCCATAATCATACCTAGTATAAGTACTTTAAAACTGATGATGTTTTGAGAATAAGGAAGTACAGACTGCGGAAGGAGCTTTAGAAAGTAGGAACAAACTTAATAGTTACGTAGGGGTGGAGGACTTATCTTGTTTTGTTAATTTAATCCGATAAAGGCCAAATGGCTGCATATTTGTAGTATATAAAAATCTTTTTACTTTTGTCTAAGTACCGATAAGGTGGCAAGCAATACCGTTAGGTACAAACTAACCTCCTTATGTGGCTCTACAGCAATTTAACTTTAACCTAAAGTTATTATTTACAAGTGTTCTATGTGATAAACTTAAAATGAAAGACCTGGGCTAATCTGGTAGCACCTTTAACACAGGGTATCAACATAATCTGATACATCCCATCGGAGCGCTTGCAGAATCGCGTATAGCCTGCGTTCTTTGGGCCTCGCTCGAAGAATTTTATGTAAATTGGTCTTTTTACGACCCTTTTTATATTTTTGTTTAGCATACCACACAGTCTCAAGTGAGCAAATGTGCCGAATGGAATCGAATCAGTGTTTGCGGCGCTTAATACTGTCCCAGACATAAATATTCCTTTGGCGATAAAATTAAGTTTAATCGCACCGTACTTTTAATTAAACTAAACAAGATAAAGGACCCATAAAGGATCGGGTCACATGTCTTGTGCAGTCTTTATTTTGGGAAATGTTTAGATCATTAATTAGATTTTGATGTAGACCTGGCGCCAGTGCAATTTACGAAAGGAATTAAAATTCTAATGCATGTCCTTGGGAAGAGACGAGAACTGAATTATAATTTTCTATTAACTCGTTGAAGGCTTTTCATCAAGCTACCATTTGGTTAAATTTTTAAAAATCCTTTAAGCATGTACTAATATGGAAGAACGCTATATGGAATTTTCATAGTACGGTGTATGTGTGCGTATGCGCGTGCTTGTGCGTCTATATGTGTGTGTGTCTGTGACATCGTAGCGCTCAAAAACATGAACCGGCACAGCTCCCTCAATATGGGTATCAAATGAAAGGGATTGACTTCTAAAATACTATGAAAAGTTCGAATAAAAAATATATTTTTAAATATTTTCCCCCACGTTAAGTTTTCCATGAATCTCCTAAAGTGAACTTGATTCCAAAATAGTAACTAAAAAGTCATATAACACTTACCTACCATAGCTAAATAGTCCACAAAAGGAAATACAACCAATTTAATATTCCATTGTACGTGTATAGATAAATGTTAATTGTAGTTGATTAGGAGCACGACAGGAAAAGCTGGTGATCATATCAAGGTGGTAATCTGGTTTCGTGGAACTCTTAATTATTTCCACCGCGTCATGGAATTATGTGCACATGTTAATATTGTCCATTTATTCTAACTAGATTAGTTTTTGTTGCAAATCGTAGTGTTGTTATAGCAGACTTTGTTTTCATCTGCATTAATATAATATATATACATGTATTAACTATCATAAACTACTTTATAATCACTTTATACGTATCCGTCGCTTACTTATTGAATATCGACATATCGTCTATTTTGCCAACCAATGATCCTGCCTAATTTTGGTAACTTAATTTATTGAACACTTTTATGTTAATTAGTTAATTTTCAACTCGTTGTGAAATATATTGATTACCTCTACACTTAAAAGATCTATAGAAATAAGTAAGATTTTTTAAACACTTCCTGATTTTATATTAAAAGATTATTACTTATTTTTGATAAAAAGATTTATGAATTTTAATCTATCAATCTGTTAAAGCAAAATAAAATCTATAAATAAATTTTATCATTGTTATAGGTACTTTAAATTGTAGGGTTTGGTAAATATAATTTCAGAACAGTAGGTGCCTACACTTCGTCATTATGATTTGCACGGTGTTTATGGCGGCGCATACAATAATAAGCAAACGTCCTACTTTGCCTGAGAAACACAAAGTAGAACCACAGTCCCACTCAAACACAACTATTTTACGATTGCGTCAGTCGAACAATGTTGGCACTGCCGCAATGATGTTGACTTGAAGCTGTAATAGAAAAGGTGACGTAGCGGTATAGTACTATCTATATGTATAAAATACTAAGCTACTCGTATTAAAGTTCTCCAAGAAGAATAAGATGGAATACTAACGTTATACCGATTTAAATTACAACCAATGTTATGGGGACATCAAGACTCCCTCAACAACCAACAGACTCTATTAGTCGATCCGTACCTTTAAGCCGAGATCTTCGCTTCAGCGAACAGAGTCGCTTCGTCACCCTATCTTCTTCTCGTCCCAGGCAGGGCTTTAAGACCGAGCACTATTTAAAGCTTCTGTACCACTGCTGAAGTCTCATTAATTGATAAAAAAATAATAACTTACTAACACCGAGCAGAGGCCCTCTGTCACAAGATGGACTCGTCACCCGCACGGATCCATGGATAGCTAAATAATCGCTAAATAATCCTAGGTTAGCACATAATTATTTTACATAAAACAAAAAGACGAATTCTCTAAATACCGCTAAGTAATATTTATTTTTGTTACGAATTTGTACATCGCAACTTTAAAATATTTTTTACTTTTATTGCCTCGACGCTGAACAATGCGCAGCGGCGCTAGCCGGTGCATTCGCACTTGCAAATTGTAAATTTGCATAAAAAAAGGAAATATAAAGTAGTCAACTTAAGCTTTCCGTTACGAGCTACGAGTATACTTCTATTTTATTTAAAATCGCAAGAAACATCGCATTTAAAATCTGAATACGTCTTGCACGGGAAGCTTCATAGGCCAACTCTTTAGAGTCTGGACAGATGGTAAAACAGCGATTCAGAGAATATTATGCTATTTAATATGCAATGCAATGTGTAATGACAGACGCAAGACTGACAAGGGGAATTTATGCTAAGGCCATCCGTAATGCGATGCGCGGGCGCATACGTGAATACGGCGCACGAATAACTACCAATTTTAATTACGAATGTCTAGGAATTGGGACCGTATCTGGATCTGTTTCTGCGAAAGATAATAGAGTTGATGAGTTAATTTACGGGTACGCTCCTGAACAGGAAACTCAGTTGTTCGAGCTAGTTCTGGTCTCTCGGTGTCCTGATTTCTGTAGCTCATAAAATCGTTACCAGAATAACTCTATCAAATGTGCTGATTTAACAAGATTTTCCCAAGAGAAACTGATCGGCAGCGCTATTCTGTAATGATATTTTTGTAATGATGTAGTGTGAGTTATATTTCGATATCGCCTTATTTTTAAGCTCCTCTATTTGTAGGTGTCCAAGAGATTTAGTTTTCTTTGCATGATGTTGGACATGAGGTCTCTCTTTTCGTTCATGTGTCCCTGTACCCTTATGATATAAGCATTATATAAATATAGCATTATATACATTGTATAAAGCATTTGTACTTTAGAGATGAGGAAATAGGGAAGAATTTGCTATTGCCAAAATTGATATCGCTTCGCTTCGATGTCATTCTGAATAAAGCCTATAGTCGTCACATTTTAAACTGAGTCGTCCGTCGCAGTGATAAATAACGTTAGTTAGCAACTTATCGAAGATTCACAGTCAATCCCATCCAAAAGTCACTACCAGGCATTTTAATTTCGTTGCGTAGAGCATTTAATTAACTACATAATGTCAGTGACATTTATTGCCCGGTGACTCAGTTTAAAATGCGTCGACTATTTATAGGAGGCAATGATGTTAAAAGGACAATGTTTATAGTCAACCTCAAATACTCATTATGCCCAAAATCCAGATAAGATAATAAACAAGTTCTCTAAATGAAACCATATTTTATTTAAATTCTAAACTTTATATAGAACATTGTTTTGTTTGGGATTAGCAACTTGTTAATGTTTATGAATTTGTTAGTAATTTTCTGAGTTTGTTCGCTTGTTTAGGATTGTAATGGTGCCTAGTACCCACAGACTTGTTCAATATTAATTATTCCTTAGTAGAATCTTGTTTATAATGTTCAAGGTCTATATGAAACTTATTTATTCTTTATTTGTATATCACAATGAAGAAAAACAGAACAGACACATAAAAATTAAATGTTGGTGCAAAAGGCGGCCTTATCACTTAACAGCGATGTTTATGTTTATTGAAAGAATGAAAGTTAGTTGTTTTTCTATTCTTTGAGTTAGAATATAATTATAAGTAGTGAATTTTGTAATTAATATTATTTTTTTATCTTTTACAGGTATGTGTGCCGCTATCTCATCTATTGGTAGATATGATTTAATCTTAAGATAAAAGCTCTTGTCTTGAAGTTTTTTATAGTAAAGACAAGGTTTTTTGGAGATTTCTCCTGATTTTAAGTGTCGATTCAGCTTAAATATGCTATACTTAGAGGAAAGTTGGAAGTTGTTTTATTTAAGGTTGTGCTTTTGACTGTTTTCTACATATCATAGTTCCAGAAGTGGGAACGCTAAACCACTGGGCATTAAATCTTTGTCAGTAAGGAGGTTACTATTGAAACTTACTATCTGCCCTCCCTGTATGTTGATCGCAAATGTTGTCAGCATTATTAAGTATATCTATATTAAACCGAGCTGGAAATCTTATCCTCTCTGTTGTAAATCAAGACCTTAGTTTACCACACTGAACTGTACAAGATATTCTTTTGTACGCTAAAGAAGTTATCAAAGTTATGAAACAAAATCAGTTACTTGGTCTTTTTGTAAAGTTTCGTAAATACCTAGATATTCATTTCTGAACTGTTAGAAATATTACCATACAAATTTGAGTTTAAAGCTATTCGGAAGTTGAGCAATGGACCATTAAAACGTGAATAACTTTGAAAGTTGGTCCTCGACGAGTAAAGAGTCAGTTAAGAGAAATAGCCCGTGTTCCCTCTTGCGAAGTTTTTTACGTTAAACATCTTGGATTTATTTGCAATTCGGGAAGGTACCTACGACAGGAGGGCTTCCAAAATATTTCCTTTTTTTACGATTATTCTCTTTAAAACAAAGCTTTCCTTCAGATTTCAATGATTTAAACTGAAAATAAGTTGAAAAATATGTAGCTTTATTTTAAAAATATAATTTAGTATGAAAATATTATTTAAATAAATAATGCTATGTTTTTTAAATCTGCAAATCCACTCTTTTTCTGAAAACCTGAAAAAGGAAAAAGATTAGAGGGAGAATTAAAATAACATTTAAAATACACACTCCCAAATTTTAAATGTTATTGGAAATACATTTTAAAACATCCAAGTGGGGACATCACCTAAAATTATTAAGAATTCAAAAAACGATTAATCACCAAAATACCGCCCAGATATTAAGCAAAGTGACTCCCGAAACGCAATATTTACATTTCAATGGTTCACACCATTTACATATTACACAAGTAGATATCGCAGCAAAAAAGAGCTGTTACAAACAACGTGGAATAGCATTTTATTATTCTAGCTCGTTTTCTGAGAGTTTCCAGCTTTTTTGCAGCATGTCAAGTGGCGGGCAAACCGTAGCATTTCTCGCTTTGAGGAAAATAGCGCATACAGACAGGAAGAAACAAGATCGTCCAGTTGTAGCCTGGCTCTTATACTATAGTGAATGTGGACTAGTATTCTACATTTTAAATAGCACTTGAGTCAGTTGCGAATGTTCTGTGCAGGAAACTCTCTGGGCTGGTATATGCAATATTTATTGAATAGAAGGCGTTACTTTGTAGAAGTTTGACGACCTCCGTGGCTTGCCGATATGCTCGGTGGATTTATAAGACGGAGATTGGTCTTTGTCGGGCTGAAAAAAGAAAAGAAAGCTTCTACTGTGCCTTTTTACGGCCTTGCCGACAATGTGGTTCAGCCAAGCAGTTCTGACGTTTGTTCGTTCAAAGTCAAACTGAAGGTGGGATGATCGACGAGATGTAAGCGAGATGTTCGTACTATGTATTTTTTTCAAGAATTAACATACTGATCCTTATAATCAACCTGAAACAATATGTTGATTCTTGAAAAAAATACATGGTACGAACATCTCGCTTAGATATCGTCGATCATCTCACCTTAATTTTTATTGTCAGTCTAATATGGCAAAATGTCATTGGAGAATACCTACAGGTTGGATTTTTTTGGGCTGCGATAATATTCAAAAGTATCCCTAGATGAAACAATGACTAAGGTTACTGTAATTACGCACATAAAAACGGTAAGTTTAACAACCTCTAAAAGATTATCGCAGCTATCGATCTGTGTGATAGATTTTTTGTCACGTCCCGAGTGTGTTATTATATACCAACCTACTAATAAACACTCCTTGAACACACTAGGCACTTCGTGAGTTATTATCGTATGCATAATATTAATGATAATCACAATGAATATTCAGATAATATCAAAATGTATTTTCATAAGCGCCTTCACACTGGCGTAGGCGTTCGAGGATCGCACGCAGAAGTTACTATGAAAACAATATCTTACATTACATTTCATTACGCCTCATTCCCATAGGGGTAGGCAGAGACTACATCCTTCAATTTACTATGGTCCTGGCATACTTCCTAAGCTTCTTCCACTCTCATTAATCGTGTCATACAAATTCATCGGTTTAGGGTACTCTTGACCTGATCATATTTTAAAATGTCTTGAAATTGGTCCAAGAGCATCCTAGACCTTCCCCTTCCAAAATTTCCATTCACCTTCGCCTCATATCATAATCAACAAGATTCTCATTCGTGTAAAATGACCTATTATAGAAACAGTAAAAAATCGATTGTTGAAACTCAATTAACGGACTCAGATGTAATGACGATGATGATAGTAAGGGTTTTAATGTTATTAAACTTGTAATGGATAATAAAAAAAAGTGCGTGCTAGTATGTTAGCACCCTCCCCTCATTGTGTTTATGTATCTAGTGTCAATCGTAAGAATACTCGGCAAGTGACACAGGAAGTTATCAATCACATGTCATCGCGACTCGCTATCTGAGATATCAATTATATCGGGGCGTACAATTAACATTAAATTATACGTGTGTTTTGTTTTACTAGCTCTGTAATCCTATGACTAATGTATGATGTAGTGACTGACACCGAGCTGAGACCTATTTTGTATTTCTTTAAGTATTTGGCAGAGTTTCTTTCGTTTCAAACTAGAATATTTTTAGCATTTAACTCAAATAGAGCAAAAGGCTTTTATTGGGTCCATTTAGCCTTAGCATATTCTTTTAGCTAAACTAAATAAAGTTTGTGTATTATTAATTGCTTTTAAGATGATTTAGATTATTCTTGCAGTTCATAAATATTTGTTAAAATTCACGCGGGTTAGGTATATTTATTATTTTAGTTTGTAAAATATTATAGGAATATAACTAATATTGAGGCAAGAAACAAGTTATCTTTCTTAACATATCTATTATAATTATTGTGTATGTGTATTTTGTGTGATGTTTTTATACGTATTATTCACCACCTGCATTCTAGTGCCTTAATGTTTTCCTAAGCCTAATTTTTGTTGTCTGGAAGAAATCGCTGTTTAGCTATAACGCTGCCTTTAGTTCCAGTTCTACTTAACGTATTTTATGTCTCTGTTATATGTTCTTCTTTGTTGTGATGTACAAATAAAGAGTAAAAAAGCGACAAATCTACTTCCAATTACCTACTCATATCTGAGTAGGTATGAACTTCATGAAACCTCTGTTCTAGCTTCTTGACATATTTAGCACACGCGATAATGAAGAACTGTGTACTGTAGTGTCAATCTCTAAGTGCTTTGGTTTCAAAAAGGATCTCGTATGACCTACTTGTATAATGGGAAATGAGACCTAGCTTTGTGACTGTTGCTTTGTGAAATTTAGCCTAATTAGAATGGAGCCTCACTAGTCAAGAGCTCTGCGGCAAAGCTAGATTCAAATCCTAGATATCTTAGGTTGTGTTTATAATACACCCTTCGGCCTCGGAGAGCTTTGTTAGCCATCGATCATTATTATAACATCTGTTAGTGATCGTTATGAAGTCAACATTATTATCCTAAGTGAACCGCCAACCCGCGTTGGAGTAGTGTAGTGGGTCTAAGGTTTAAGCTCTTCTCTTCTGCCAATAAGAAAAGTTTTAGCTACAATTATTTTAAAGTATAATAAATTTTATCTTGTTGCTGCTATGCGCAGGTACCTACTTAGGATGGAATTTACATGCCATTATAATATATTTTGGTTAGGTAACAGTCCGGAATTTGGAAATTAGTAAAGTTACCTATAGGTTCGATGAACAAGTTAAGCCATCGTATCACGCTGGAATGTACCTATTGTCAATGTTGAAATAATCCTAAAATGTATTGTCATTCCACAAAATTACTTCGACAACAAAATAATGATTGATGTCACGAATTTCCTACACCGTAAAGAGAGAACACCTGAGTATATAGGGAAGGTTTTCCGCATACGTAGATATATGCAGAAAAATGTTTTGATGGAAAAACACATAGCTTAGAAAAATATATTTTTAGGAAAATAATAGACTGACCGCTTTTTTTCTACCTGCCTACAGTGAAATAGCCAACCAACCAACTGTCCAGATGAATCATTTTAATCTAAAAAAAAAACCAACTGATTCGCATATCAATGCACTCCTGAATTATTTAGGCAAGCCTCTAGTTAGCACTTTGAACGAATTACTGAGGATAACACCATAGAAAAGTATACCGGTTCCTTTTAGCAGATAGGAAAGCACTAAGAAAAGATTTTTGAAAATTCAACCCCTAAGGCAGAAAGGGATGACGACCGTCCGCTAGTCTTTAATAATACATTAAAAAACGGCAGGCGCCCTTAAAGATCCGTCATGCTCATGACGCTCGCACTCATTCCTTTGACGAGCTCGGAAAGTTGAAAAGCGTGTCTTCATTTCTGAATTCATAACCCTTTGAGTGTGATCCTTGACATACTTCGTGTTGTGACACTTCGTAACGAGGGTCCTGTAAGCGTTTTGATTTTAGGAAGTCATCATGTGAAGATTCGTAAGGGAATGCGTAATGTTAGCGAAGATTTCGTTTTCATTTGGCTCAAATTATTATGCCTCTCTCGCTATAGTCGTTTCTTCATGTCTGGAGATCGTGGTCCTGGTAGGATCCAAGTCTCGAACGAAACCATGCTTTCCACCTGCTGCTGTTGGTTGCCAACTTCTCTAGCGTATAGAACATGGTATGATTAGAACGGCCTCATGATCTTTTTCCGTCTGTGTTGCCCGTTATTTTAAGCTTTTCTAAATTGAAGTCCTAGGACTTAATTTGTCTAATATCAAGTGTAGATTAATAATTGCTAAGACTGGTGGCAGAAGGGCAGGCATATTTTATGCCCAAATGATCAGCCTGGCTGTGAAAGCGGATATGCATTCCTGCCAGTTTGATTATTGTAAAATTATCTTATAATTTGTACTGTAGTTTAGTCTTTTTGAAACATTAAATAAACTGTATTACTTACAAGTTATTAGGATAAATTAGCTTAACCTTTTTATTGTTGTTTTTTTTATTAAATAAACCTACTGATATATTCTTGCCTAATGATGTACGTTTTCTTTGTGTTTTGTTAACATATCATACTCTAATATATTGCAGAAATTGATACTTTAATCTGCATCTTTCTGGCAATGTCCCCTTCGTTTCTAAACTAATGGAAAAGGTTCATTCCGACTCCTTAACCGTGACGCTATTGAAGCTATAAATATTCAAAGTAAGTAAATGACCCTTCCAGATTCTGAATTCAATCCACGTTTTACAAATGCTTTTTCAATAGTCCCATTTAGTCTAAATGAGTCAGGATCAGCACTATCCATTATGAGATTTTGATGTTATTCGATAAAAAGTTTTTTTACATAGCAATAAGAATTGACCAAGCAGATAACCCAGCTGATGTTGTGACAAACCATCGCCTATAAGGAAGCCCATACAAATCAAATCAAAATCAAAATTCGTTTACTTCAAGTAGGCTGTGTATGAAATCACTTAAGAAACGTCAAATTGATGACCGATATCTAATTCCCTTCAAGTATCATTATCACCAAGAATCTCATCAATGGTATAGGTAGTAACCTCGACTTAATAGGTGAGTATTAACACTTTTTTTTTTAAATTACGGATTGGAAGGTGAATAACTGCCTGAGGAATTTTGTTTTACAATAAAACACCCGACCGTATGAAAAACCCTACCAAGGAGCACATCCTACAAAGTGCCTTCAGGGTCTTTTGTCCATCAACCTAAGGCTTAGGTGGGCCTGGAACGCCGCCAGCAACATTATCATCTTCAAAGTGAACTATCAATGCTGCATAGAAATAAACATGCTAGTACTTCCCTGGACGAATCAAAGCTCTACTAAACATTAAAGCTCTAGTAATAAATTAATTTTCCTTTTTATGAATTTCGTCCTATTATTCAAGTCAAACACATTCAGATTAAATGCAAGCTTTTGTTTGTCGGCGCATATTTATCGTTGATTGCGATCTTTTGAAATGCCACTCCATGCACAATTTCCTTGGCACAAAGCGCGTATTGCTGCATCGTTCAGCTGATGTGCTCTGCATTTTAATGGCCCTCAGCCACTAACTTCAAGTTACACTCGTTGGGTAAATGTCGCTTAAAGGTCATACAGAGAAGTCATTATGACCACGAGACAAAAGAAAATCTGCATAAATCCGACAGCTTATTATAAGCTGTTTTAAGTCTCTTGGGAGTTAAAGATCATGCAGTGGCTTAGTGGATTTATAACATGGAGATCCTGGCTTCGATTCCCGGGTCGATTGAGATTTTCTTGATTGGTCCTGTTCTAGCTGGAATGAAAAATATAAAGACGTACCGCCAAGCAATTTAGCATCACTTACCATCAGGTGTGATTGCAGTCAAGAACCAACTTTTAATGAATAAAAAAAATGTATTTGAAAATTTACCAATTTCGATTGTTTACATTTTGTTTGAGACAAACATATAATAAGAGAGACATATAATGTATTCTATGCAAATAGCAGAACTAATGCAATTAATTTTCTCCACACAAACTAAAACAGTAAATCGTTTGCATTCATGGAAAATGTTAGTGAAATTCAGTTTAGTTTAACGCGCTGTGCAACTTTTATCTCGACAGCAACAGACGCTGGAGCTTTCACACCATCCTTAACTGATGCAGTGAGAACGACATGTGTAAAATGTATATAAATAATTGTTCGTCTGTTAGTGCCGCAAAGAGCCACGCAACTTTCTTCCTTATGTATGTTTGAATTGAATAAAACATGTTTTGAATGAATGAATGTTTGATACATTTATTCATAAAATTGTAGGTCTAATAGGATGTTACATTGAAATTCGAGCCATTTACATTTTACTATTACAGGTGCTTGAATATTAATTGATTAATTTTCTGGCGTATTCGTCTGTCAAGGCCAAAAGTTTGAGAAGTCCTTGGCAAGGACTATTACACTTTGTTTTTGTGGTATGAGACACTGAGTTACTGGTGTCCCGATAGACTTCCTTACCTACTTAAATCTATCTCTACATCTAGCATTTGCGATGTCCGAACCATATAGATTGGCAATAAAGTGCGTTGAACCCTCGACAGTTGCTAAGAGCAACGAATACACGATCTATATATCTCTCTTTTACCTAATATGTATTTGCAATCCACTGCACCAGTCTCACTCCTAAATAATAAGTTTCGTCGGTTGGCAATATTACATATCTTCACATTTTATCTTTTGGGAATGTTTTGGGAACCTGATCACTAGATCAGTTCATTTAAAAATGATCGATTAAAATCGAGGACGTCGTTAATAATTTATAAGGTATGTCGTTATGTTGATCAGTTTTATTTTGAACCATTTTTAATAACACGGTAATAGGTATGTCATTAATAAGTAATCATACGTCTTGCTACAAGTACACAAGTATTATTTCAACTGAACAGAAATAAATATACGGCGAATTTTTTGTAAAACGAGTAGGTAAGCTAACCTATGAAATGACACTTAAAGCAGGCGCTGCCTTCGCAAATGGTAATACATAATTCATATACGATGAATGTTACTTGCCTCATTTCGCCGTCGCTGAATCTGTATTCTATATTACCTATGTAAGGCGCATTTATTACTCGCCCAGGGTGAATGGAAGGTGATATTAAATTCCTCGCCTTCGTATGTTTTAAAGATCAGGCAAATCTGTGATAGCTAAAAATGTGGACAGACAGACAAGTCTACTTATTTTTCTATAGTCCACCTAATGGTATATAAACTATCGCCTGTAAAGCAAATAACACTTCGTAAAGTATGTAAGAAATACGACCGCCGCCCAGTGCCCATCCAACTGAGTCGAAATGTTAAACCATTTGTAGTTACACCAGAATCATGCTCTTCAGACCTGAATACAACAATGCTGCTTTGCTGCAGCAGTAAGCCAGATTTACCTACTCGTAGAAAGTACTACTCTGTCACAAACAGCTTTGTTACTCTCATTCACATATTGCAGTAGGGAGCCTGTTTGGCTATGTCGTCCTCATTTTATAACAGTTGAAAACTTTGCAGCCTTACTTGCTGTAGGTTAGTAAGCTACTGTGGAGCTTAGACCATGATTTAGTTTTTGGAAAATAGCAGGTTTCAAAGGTCCAGACATAGAGCATTTTATATGAATTCTTCTCGGCGCCGACACAAATTTGGTTTCCGATAAATGTGAACCGCTTCGTATAAAATGTTCTGCCACTGGAAAATCCGATAAAAATCCGAGCCCGACCCTCGACAAATGAGTGTAAGTTTAAATTTTACTTACTAAAACTCTTTTGTCTCTTCCAAAAATAGATTATCTATAAGACAATTCTAAAGTCATAGGCAATATACAGCTCACCAAGACGTAAATAAAGTATTAGCAAAAACCAAAACAAAACTACACCGAGTTACAATATTATCACAGATAAAAAGTTTTCTCATATTCTCGTTGCCGCCAGAGCTATTCATTTTGTCCACCGCTAATGTCTTAACGGGATTCTTATAGCATTACTGGTAAGACAACATTACGCGAGAGAAGTCGTAAAACATTAATAAACCTTTACGAGCGCCATCTAGGCCTTTCAAATAACTTACGCCCTTAGGTAATGTGCTATCATATTTTGTACTTGTTCATCGTGTACGTAATTAAAAAATGCATTTACAAATGTTGTTGCTTTTATTTGAGGTAGATTCTTGTGCGGCGATTTATTGAGTTTTGTTTCTTTTGCTTTATTTAAATGACTTTTTTGCTTAGAGAATTTTCTTAGCCAATATCACGTTGTTGGAACAAAATTAGTTATATTTATTAACTAGAGGACGCCAGCGTTTATTCTTGTCTTGTATAAGCTGTGTATTATTGTAAAGTTTCATGAAAATTCATGTCAGTTTTTGCGTGAAAAAGAAACAAATATCCATCTATCTTCCATCCATACTTTGCTTACCGTCGGTGCCAGTGGGGCAAGTGCGAGTTTTTCACCGAGCGACTGCGTAAAAACGTAGTCACTCATAACGTCAAGTTATATAGCAAAAAAAGCGTTTACTCTCGGTTTAACTAGATGGCGCTACTAAAATTCCATATAAATTTGCGTTATGATTTTACGCAGTCGCTCGGTAACAAACTTACACTCGGCACTCTGATTCGTCTTGTGACGTCAAATGGAGGCTGCCAAAGCAGCTTGCCGGACAAAGTATTATATTATTTGTTTTAAAGCCACATAAACTAATTACTGAACTAACGAGGCAGGCATTTTGATATTGTCCCTATTTATAAATATAAAAGAAATTCCCTTTGATGAATAATTAAATAATATTAAATGAGAAGTAATCGCGGAGTGTACCGCAGCCCTTAATTGCAAATCGATGGCAACCATCTGCTGTCTTCCGTATAAAGCCCGCGCATTTGTATATAAGCTACTGCACAATTTACGTGGCACAATTTTTCAATTAAATTTCCCATTTTCATTTTATATTTTCTCACAATTGCCAAGAAATGTTTATTTATTTTATTTATTTAAATAAAATTAGCTGTTCTTCGTGTATTTATGTAGTTTATGCTTCCCTTTGTATAATAATAAAATTACCTGTTTCTCGCGATTATTCGCGCGTCTGTTCCCGTGGGAACATTTAGATATTCCCATAGGGAAGAGTAGTTTGTGATTTTTCCGACTATAATTTATTTCTATGTTAAAAATAACTTACATTGGATTTCACAGATAGGTTCGCACTTGACAACGACCTAACTTGATACTAAGCGTAACAGATTACGATGCGATTGCTTAAAAAATTTTGTCTTAAAAACACCTAAGGTGAAAAAATATTTATGAAGTAATTCCAGAGAGAGCCTGAATTAAGAGAAAAAAAGCTGACAACGTCTCCGTCCTAGACGTATAAATGACATGAGGAGTTTTTGTCTTTATGTCATTTACATTCCTACTCGATGTTTTGCAGTGCGATGGTAAATTGGTGACGGAGGAATGTACATTTTATATGAAGTTATAATCTGCAGTTGCTAGTTGAGCTGCGGTTGTGGTATACATGGTCGAAAATTATAGCCACAGTTTATTCAAATGTGGCATAGTGTTATGCTCGCTCAAAGTAAGCAGTAAATGAGTAGGTATAGGTACCTAGTTATTTACATCAAGAAACTAAGAAAATTTTTTATATAATGAGTGATTTTTAATATCATCTCGATATATTTAAATTGATAACTATAATTCAGCTACATTCAGAAATGCTCTTTTAAAATAAAAACTAGCCACTTAATTGTTTTCTTTATATCGTGACTGCAAAACATTCTGGGCACGGCCGAACGCCGACCCTGAGTCGTTGCATGATTAGTTCAGGTTCTATTCGAGAATCGAATGTCTTACAGTAAAATATATCCACAAAATGCAAATTTAGCCTCTGTTTCTGCGCATTTGAGGCGAGTATCGAGCGTAACTGCTTAAACATTTTGATACCGCCAGACATGAAAGATATTCGTATCGTTCAACTTGAAATAGGAGGTTTCCAAGCCATTTTACGTCCGCAAACTGTTAAAGTAAATTTGCACGTTTTATTTTCGAGCAAATACAATTTCCCTTCTGACGCGATTAACATTATAAGAACTGCCATTACAATGCTTCGAAGTTTTACCCGCATAGTATCCATAACAATCCCGGGTTATAAAATCTATGTGGCAATGTGTTATTCCAGACTTCAAGAGATCTGGGTTCTGAGTTTTATGTTCATTGTTATGTAATTTTTATTAACCCTATATAACTATTATTAATTTATTAACCCTATATAGAATAGCAAACAGTGCGGTTTAATCGCCTGCTATCTGTCCTGTGGCATAAAGTTACAAACTTTGTGTCGAACGCAGGATGCACAACGAAGAATTCCTAAATACATTCATTTATACGTATAGCTAAAGTATAAAATGCCCTTCGGAGATCAGTTTTTCCTTATTCCTACAACTTCAGTATCCTTAAAATAAGAGTAAATAGGCATTTACTAAGCAAGCGCATTCCATCATAGACCACGTCTACACTTACCATCGTAGCTTATTTCATATAAAAAATGCTTTTTGTCTGCGCGTACTCTAATCTATCTCGATGTCTTTTGTCTACTTTACATTCTTAGGGAGGAGCGTGTCTGACTTCATAACATAAAGAGGCATGCAGACTATAGAAGAAATTCTGGCAAGAGCAAGGGCATCGTTCATGTTGTGACTAGATGACAAAATATTAAATCGGCGAAAAGTAAAACAGCAAAGCAATAAAGCTTGAAAAAATTAACATAACTAATTAAGCGTGGAAATAAGTTCGTCTTTCCGAGCTGTTTACTTTTAATTATTCTGCTTGTGGAAACAATCAGCCGGGCGTGAGTTGACTTTAATTACAGGTTTTACATTATTTGTGTTATATAAGGGGAAAAGCTTACTCGAAGTTTTTGAGATCCGAAAATTATGCAGCGGAATCAACAGTAAAAAGGAAAATTTTATTTATTTTGTTATTTCTGCAAAAAACGCTTTATTTAAACTGATACGTCACCAATAATTTCTTTATGTTTGTCTTGGAAACAATATAAAATTGACATAAAAGTGTTGTGAGTCGTCTGTGCAAAGTACTTCAGATTCTACTACAATAGACCAGAGTCATTCACACGGATGTACTCGTAGTTTACTATAATAACACCCCTAAGTTGCTAAAAATTTTGTCAAGTCAAGTATGCTTGGAGGGATTTTTAAAATATTCTTATATATTTGTATTACCTATATAATTTATAACCAACATGGACACCGGGATAAAAATCCTATAAGCAAATCTGAATTATATTTCACAACCATGTTTAATTTCATCCATTTCAGTTTAATTTCAATCCAGTTACAAATGGTGTAACTAAAACTTGTACTATTACGTATTCTGTGCTACAACTAATGGATGAACTCAAAACACAGCATACAAACTTTATTACCCTTCTGCGAATTATTTCTGTCTACAAAGTTAATTTGAATAAAACCCAGCATCCAAGTCCATCGCATGGGTACTTCGGCTAAAAATGAAACAGAATTTATTTTATCGGGTTAAGTGCTCCACGGACTCTGTATAATTCTACAAATTTTAATTACATTAGCACGAAGGGAAGGACTAATCCAGTAATGGATAAAGTGATTCTACTGTAGTTAAGGCGTTGAGTCTGGGTTTCAGCATCGCGCACACCTGTGACTGGAACTAGAAAGTTTGCACGTACACTTAACGGAGTTTAAGCGACGATGTGCTATTTGTTACTTGAATATGTATGATTCATAAGTATTGAATTCCTTGTTGTTTTACCTATGTGGCTTCATCACAGGATCCTGGGTTCGAATCCTGGGTCGCGGAATAATTTTTATTATCATCATCATCATCATTACCAGCCTGTAGACGTCTACTGGTGGACATGTACCTTTTTTGGGGACTTCCAAACACAACGATCCCGAGCCGCCTGTTGCCAGCGACTCCCTTTGACTCGTTTGATGTTGTCAGTCCACCTGGTTGGGGGTAGACCAACGCTGCGCTTGCCGGTGCGGGGTCGCCAATCTACCACCTTAGGCCCCAATGTCCGTCAGCTAGCTGCTGGGCCCCGCCCATTGCCATTTCAGTTCTGCGACTCGCTATGTCGGTTACTTTGGTTCTTCTGCGGATCTTCTCATTCCTAATTCGATTACGCAGAGATACTCCGAGCATTGCTCTTTCCATCGCCCGTTGAGTGACTCTGAGCCATCTTATGAAGCCCGCAGTCAGCGACCAAGACTCGGATCCGTAGGTCATCACTGGCAACAAGCACTGGTCGAAGACTCTCGTCTTCAGGTATTTTTATCATAGTTTTTTATTCTTCTATGAAGTTTTTACCTACCGAAATTCCTAGCCCAGAGTTGAGTGGTACACCCCGTGCCTTGGAGAACACGTTCAGTCGCCGATCTCAGTCACTATCGTCAACGTCTGATAGCAATTGTCAATGATTTTATAATATTGACAATTGCTATCAGATGTTGACAATACACAGATCAGAGACAGATGTGGAGAGATAGACCCACCACGCTGCTCCAATGCAGGTTAGCGGGCCTAAGGTGATAAGTTTTCATTTATTAACGATCGAATGTATCTACTGACAATTTCATATAAAAATTAAAAAGTCCGAATTCCGTGACCTGACCCAGGATCTCGTGATCGAACTATAGTTAGAAATCCCAAATCGGATGGTCACTAGTAGGACAAATTCACTTGAATTTGGTGTGACATTTATCCATTTCAGTATTCTGAAAATACTTGCACTAGTGTGACACATGTGAATATTTTTCCCGCAAAAACTACTAAACGGATTTTCCGAATTCGATGTTGAATCCATCTAACAGAATATAGAGCGAGTATTTTAAACTGTATTTTATGTGGATACTGTGAACCGTACGTTCACTCTAGATTATAAACTACATACATAACATCACGCCTCGACATAAAAGTAGGCAGATACTATATACTTCTAATTGCCACGGTCCTTGCATACTTCCTTAGCTTTTTCCACTCACATTAATCATTTCATATAAATCGTTGGTCCGTGCCGGTTTAAACATCTGCCATAAAATATTCCAGACTATATACTATCACAGTGCTAAATGTCATCAGGAACCGTTCAGTTGATCTGGATTTATAAATGGTTTAACTAGCTCGATTGTAAAATACAACCGAGAATATCGTGATCAAATGAACAAAGATTTTTTTTGGAATATCAGACTGCAAATTAGCCTCATGAGTCTGGCTATAATACACAAAAATATTTTTTATAATCCGACTTGTAGTTTCAAAGATTAGCCAAAACAAACAAGCAGACAGACAGCCAGATAAAAATAAAAATATATATTTTTGATGTAAGTATTGTCTATATGTACCTACTTTCGTTTGCATTTAGTGAAATTACAAACATGCACTTCAACTTTATACTTGTATAGATTTTGTTCTTGTTTCTTTCCCCTGTGAGTACTGAAGCCTTATTCCCCTCAAGTCCCCAATTTGCCCCGCGTCGCTGCGGCCACGTGCACGGATAACGTTGAAAGGGGTTTATTTTTAAGTTCGCCGCCGCTCCGTCTGAGAAAGGAGGCAACGAGGCAGAAAATGGCGACCGACCGAGTAATCTGATATACAATCACAACTAATTTCACTCAATCAACGGATAGACGGCCCTTGTTCGTAATCCGATCGCCATTCATTACGGAACATCTCTTAACAATTTTACTTTTCTGCTGTTAGTTTTGTTGCAACATAGGTAACTATTGTTACGGAATTTCTTGGCTTCAAATACAGTACTGTTAGCCTTTAGGGTACTTTGATCGATGATAGAGATAAGATTAGTTGAGGTTAGCGAAATATCGGACTAATAGAGAGAATTCATTATTCATTCACTGTGGGCATAGGTCTAAGTTCATGCAATACATCAGTGCTGTTAGATACTGAAGTACATAGTTCTCATTCCGATCCAACTATAAAATTGCATCACCACTGATCGCAATCGGAATAGACAAACGTGGCATAGATAACAATCTATATATGCATTTACGTTAATTAAAGGAAGATCTCATTAATGCAGTGTTGTTTAATTAGCAACGCGCGATCAAACAAGGCCGAGGTCCTTTGAGTGTCCATTTAAATAATTCGTGTCCCAAACCCATTCATTCACTCGATCCTAATGAGCGTTCGAAATTTTAATCCATGAAAATTGTTCGCAAGTGCCATCTCGAAATAGGGCAATTCACCCGCAGAGACAAATTGTAATAAAACATTGCAGCGAGAACGTCGGTCAAGAGAAAAAGATGCAAAACGCTTTTACGCCGTAAGCTAAATTAATACTTCGAGCTGTACCGTAGCGCACATTTTGTCGGCTATGCATATTGCAGTCGTGGCCTTTTAATTTGCGGGTCAAGCGTGCTCCGTACCGCAGAAGGGTTTTCTTTTTGTATTCGCAGCAAAGAGTTTTTATTTTAAATCTGCGGCTCTAACGAAGCGAGGTCTTGTAGCACGCGGCTGCCGCGCGCAGCTGTCGTACGGTTATAAAGTGTGCTATTGTTTTATATAGTTAAATAAATATAATATTACCGGTGTAAAACTATAATAAATGCAGTAGAAATGAGAGCATTAAGAAGTATGAGTGGAGTAAAACTAAGTGACAGAATTAAGAACAATGTGATAAGAGAGCAATGTGCTATAAAAGAAGATGTAGTAGTAGATCAAGAAAGGTATGCTGAGATGGTTTGGTTGTGTAGAATGAATGAATGAAAGGAGACTTAAGAAAGGGATTTATAAAACGAGAGTGAATGCGAATGGTGGAAAGGAAAGATCAAACCGAACGATCCTAGAACAAATCCAGGACATTCTGATTAAAGGCCAATGCAAAAGTACCTTAAATCGACATACATGTTTATGAAAGGCTTAATTATATTGGAAGAAGCGAAAGATTTATGTAAAGATTGTGGCAAGTGGAGGACGTGGTCTGGTGGTGATGGTAAGTATGGATGTATGTCATAGATATTCTTGTGATTATATAAGTATCTGTCCATTGTTTAAATTTAATGATATTTGAATAGATATAATTACGAAATTGAAACGCTGCTATTAGGTAAGGGTCTAATAAATTGCGACTGCGGCATGTGAAGGGCCATAAGTCACTGGAGGCTGTGGCCGGAGGCAGGACGCACGGTTTCCAGATACGAAATTATTATTTTCGGGACATTTTATTGCGCATCCAATATGAGAATTTTGTTATTGTACTGATACTATCGCAACTATGTTATTTATCAAGAAATATATTCCGTTTCTGATCATGTTAATTTGTTAATTTGAATCTACTAAAATATCTCGTAGTTTTACAAGTGCCACTTCACAGCTGACGGAACTTGATGGCGACACAACACTGACACGAGTTAAGTTGTAATAAATAGTATACCACGTAGCACTCGTTTCAGTGTGACTTGTTATGTATTAACCAGTGCATTACAATGGCTCACGTCGCGCCAGTGTAGTCTCGCCGTACTGCCCCACCGCTGTCACCGCGGTTGGCCAATATACTTAATTAGAGAGAGCTTTCGCTATTTGATAATTTTGATACGTCGTAATCTCGGTTATAAGTTACTTATTAAATTATAATACCATGTATCAAATAAATATAGCTTGTAGGACATTTCAAATAGAATGCATAGGGATCTTCTAGGCATCATCTAAATTCCAAGGCATTGCAACCTAGAACTCAATGTTACTTTCAGGTATGACTGTGATCAAACGGAAGCCTATTTAATATAAAAAGAAGTTACATTCGAACTTCCTTCTTTTACTAGATTTCGTGTTGTTCGCAATCATTTTTGCTGAGCTTATTTCCGGAACGATTCCTAAAAGTTTAGCGAGTTGGCCGCAGAATTATTTTACGGCACATGCATTCACGCACAACCCGTTCTTCGGCCAGTTTTATTGCTCTTTGTCGATCCCTTTGTGTTTGTGTTCCGTCGTGGCTCTTTTTGTAGCAACATCGCCGAGAAACGCCGCCGACTCGGAACTTGATAAAAAGACAATCGAATTTTTATTGTCTTATCAATTCGTTTGCGCTTCGGACTCCGGTGCAGTTAAACTTCGTGTGTATAAAACCTCGTTGTTTTAGCGTTCAAATATCATTACGTGTGTATTTTGTTTTTTGTAGTAGTCGTTGATGGATCTGTTTTGATGGTTAAGTGGCTTCTTTGTGTCTTCGGATCACTAAGTCCTGGGTTCTCAGTTAAAACATTTTAAGTAATTTTGATGGTGATTGTCACAAGATTCAAAGCAATATCGCTCCTAAAAATTAAGAAGCGTGCTTAAATAAGGTATAATTACCTAATCTAGTGAAAATATTTTATTTTTATCGACTAAAAGTTGGCTATCACACCTGATGTTAAGTGAAGATGCAATTTAAGATGAAAGCGGGCTAACCTGTTAGGAGTAGGATTAAATTCACACCCTTTTCAGTTTCTACACGACATCGTACCGGAACGCTAAATCGCTTGGCGGTACGTCTTTGTCGGTAGGGTGGTAACTAGCTACGGCGAAAGCCTCCCACCAGCCAGACCAAAACAAATTATGAAAAATCTCAATCTACCCCGCCGGGAATTAAACTCAATACCTATTGGGTTTCATTCCTTATTGTTATATATTAATCTTATAAATCCACCGCGCATACCACTGCGCCACGGGGGGCGTCGAAAATTATTAATAATAATTTGCAATCATAGCAAGGGTTTCAAAGGAACCATGAGACAAAGATATCGTTGTAAAGCATCGAAAATAAATGTAAGTTCACAAATGAGTTTAAAAATAACAATTATATGCACACAGAGTCTGCGAATTAACATTTTCTGCGTAAACATCGGCTTAAAGCGTAATTTGCAAACTGTAAACAAATTTGGCGCAGGCGCAGGGCATGCGTGTGGTGACAGAAATAACATTAGCTTTTAACAAATGTTGAAAAGGGACAAAGGGGAGAGAAAGTCATTTTTGAAAAAATTGGGAATAATACGGAAAGAAATAATAAAACGAAGTTACATATAGCACTATATATAGTCACATTTACGACGTCTATGAAATTCTTATGACCGAATAACCGAATTTGCTTAACTGTTCTACTACTAGGCCGGCTAATACCGAGATTTGTATTGAGGTTTCACAGCATTGCTGTGTCAGTAAAAATGTCTATATTAACAAAATGTATCTATTTAGAAATAAAAGTCGGAAAAATTCTGGTTTTTCAAAGTTTAATATCAGCGAAAATAAAAGTTTCACAGCATTAATGTTAATAACAACGACTAAAATATGTTTAAAAACAAAATTATACAGTATTGCTGTGATAGTAAAAAATGTTCAATACCCTCAATCCAAATAAATACTTTTTTACTTTGGCCGGCACTTTGAAATTTTGGTATTTTTTGTATAGGCCGTGAATGATGTCGTTTGATTATCCGCTTAGAAGAATTTTCCGTCACATTACTTATTGGTCGGGTTTTTTTTATTAAATAATTGTATATGTATTCACCTTCTGTTATCTACCATAGTCAGCGGTATTTTCATATTTCTGAGATGTTGAAAGTGGAGCCCTCTAGCGTGAGCCTCTCTGTCTTAATACTTGAAGTAACTAACCAGGATGCATTTAAATATTATGCAGTTTCCTCAGGCACTGTTCAGACAGTTTTACGTATTCTCTGAGATACGAAGTTTTTAACAACACCGACTTACTATTTCAGATTATTGAGAATATCATAACAGAAATACGTACTTATACTTAGTTATTAAAAGTTGTGTACAATATAAAATGTAACTTAACATAATATTAATTGAATAATGACGATATTGTTTACCCCACTTAAAGTTTTACTCAGTATGCACAATTTTAGACATTTTATAATATATTACATATAATTGTAATATTGAATATTTTCCACTATGTTATATAAAAAACTAATACAAATAAGTTTATTTACACAGTCCCAATCGTAAAGCTTATCCGTGGACCGTAGGAGCAAGTAAAATGAATTGTTTATAAACGCAGAAAATATTAAATTGCTCCGTCAGATAATACAGTATAAATCTACAATGTATCTTAATGTATTGAGGCTTATAAAATGTACAAATATATAACTAGTAGGTGAATATTCGTTCGTATCCAGTCGCGGCTTGCGCCTAGCTTTAACGGCTTTATCGCTGCGAGGCCGGATTAACTTGACATTTCAACTTGATATATAGGAGTATTTAATATGTCGCTGACGAATTTTTAGCACTAGATATTTTGATATAAAGTTTGATTTACGTCCCAGCCTTTATTTTGTCAGATTTTATTTATTATTCTTACGCATAAATAAATCCATCTATATTAAGGCTTTTTGATTTAATAGGGATCGAGATTGCTTGTTGATATCATGAAGTATTAGACCAAAAACAAATAAAATGGCTAAGTAAAGATTTACTATACAGCGGCCGGGACTGGGCGGCGACTTAGTTGTGTGATAAAGTACATAATATGGAAAATGGAACACGTCACACGAGGAGTGAAGTTCTGTATGAAGTCTACCAACCCGGAGATGAGATGTTGATGATTTTACACCCTTGTGCCCAAAAAGCGCATTGCATGCCTTGTTTTTGTCTTACATCAAAAACAGAACTGCTACACAGAATTTTTTATCACGTCTTGTAAACGTTATAAAGTTTATAATTAATTAATGAAGACTTTTCGTAGTATCTCTTCATCGCAAACTCATTAGAAGAAAAAGCCAGAGCTGAATGATATAATATTATAAACATGTAAGTAATAAAGATCGACGTGTCTCTGTGGGAGGTGACTCCGTAACCGGTAATGAGACACTATACATGGTTACGACTTATTAAGAAAAGCACCTGCTGAGATTTTCGCGCTTTAAGTGAAATAATTGGCCGGGCGGAGGATGTGTATTATATTCAGACGCCTCTTTAATTAGAAACTGACAAACTAAACTTTAGACACTAGAACTTAGTCTTAGGTATCTACGTATAAATTGATATATGTAACTGAAGATTTTAACTTATTTCTTGGTTGTACGACATAATAATTGGAACGGTAACGTACCATTGTATACCGACAAGATTTATATTGTTGTCTACCGGATTCCCGTTATTGTTATCAGGATTTACCTCCCTATACTACTCTTTTACTAGATTTTCTACAATCCGACTGGTGGACTGACCAAAACAGACAGATAAAAGTGTTATAATCGAGATTTTCTACTAGGTATAAATCAGACATACTGTCTATTCTGGCAAATAGTAGATAAGTAGTATTTTAACATTCTTTTAAGAAAACCCTCTTTTATAAATGCTTCAAAGTATCGTAAACACCAAAAGAACATACAAAATTAAGTTCACTTTTTTAAGTCAGTTATAAAAGAAAATGTTTTACATTCCCTATTAGTAGAAGTTAATTATATAAAGTTGCTTTAACCCAGTTATTACTAGCTCACTTTTAAAGGAACACCTCGAGAAAAAAAATATTTTGCGAACTGAGGGCAAAACAGAATAAAATTTATGCTACGTATCGCGAAACAAAACCATATTTTTCGATTTAGAAGTGATTGCACTTTCATAAAAATTATAGTTAGTGGTGTTTTTCTGTATTTTATTTGCAAAAAAAATAAGGATGAACGATGAAAGGTAAGTTTATATCGATTACGTAACATTTAGTATAAAACTGCTTAGCATCGTAATATTGTCTTCTTTGACAACATTTTGTGTACATTTTCCATTTGAAATAGTAAAATTTTAGGTCAAAATTTTATCATCGAATTAGGTGTTCTTTTTATCAAACGCTAGTAATATGAACTACTACAATAATACATTTGCTCATATTGTTTATTATACTTTTCAGATCATGTCAACATGGTTTTGTTTGTTTCAAATCATCGAACAGTTGGAACATATTGACGATGAACAAGACATACCTTCTAGCATCATCATTTGGCCACCAGAAAACTGTAATTGCTCCTTTTGAGGAGAACTACAGTATAGAAGAAGCTGTGGTGCCTTATTATGATGGCCATCCATCCCAGCAATTTATTGGGGAAAACCCAATCAAATGGGGGTTACAAATTTTGGGTCGGTGCAACACCCTTAGTCTATATAGTTTGGTCTGATCCTTACCAAGGTGAAGGAATAGACACTCCTTCAGCTTATGTTATGCCATAGACAATAGATCTTTTCATTTATTTTTTGATATTTTCTTTACATCGGTTCATTTAATTGACGAAATGGGTCCAAGGGGCATAAATGCCAAAAATACTGTATCACGGCAATCTGTACACAAACAATAAGCCACTCTTCTAGCTGAATGACTGAGTATTATTGTCATAACCAGGAGCTCATCTTTGTTGTAGATTTCCTAGCAGCAGACCCCTCTTTTGGCTGGTTATGAAAATCTATGTCTGAGATGAGCAATGCTGTGTCTCTGAAGTCGAACATATTGATGTCCACCATCGAGAGTTAGTGCTTGGGCCAGCTCATTTATGTGTATGGACAGTTTTTCCTGATACCTAAGGCTGCACTGGGTTACTTCGTCTCGGACCGTTTGTATGCCAAGATCAAGGTACAAAGTACATATGGATACGTTTTTATTGGGACTAATAATTACTTTCCTTTTTTAATAATAAAATCCGTAAAATTATTACGTAATTTTATTTATTTTCCATTTGCCTATACCACGTGACAGTAATGCATATTACTAGCGTTCCTTTAAAAGAACACCATTTTCCAGCTTTCCCAAAAGGTCAAATATTTTTTTATTATTTTTTTCTTGATAATGGAACCCTAATATTACCATATATAAAAAATTACTAATATATTCAAGATTTTTCTCTTCCCGTATTATCTGGGTTAACTGCCGCTAAAATTACAATGCTCCTTTTCTGCTTCAAAGTAATCGAGGAATATGTAATTGCTGACACGAAGTCGAGACACGGGCGTGCTTCTAACGTTTAGTGCACAACGTTGAGACTCGGGGCACTTCTGCGTGTGGCGAGGCGAGCTCGAGTGTTTGTTGCGCTACTTCTGAAATAGGTGCAAATTACACTACGCTTGCTTTGTAAACGAGCGCTACATTTTACACGTAAACGTAGCAATTTCAATATTTACTCGCCTTAGGGTGTCTAGAAACGTTATCTTGATATATACGGATTGATTTTCTTGTGATTGTTGTTAGCTGCGTGGGGCAAGCTCGAGTGTTTGATGCGCTACTTCTGAAATAGGTGCAAATTACACTACATTTGCTTTGTATGCGAACGCTACATTAAACTTAGCAATTTCAATATTTACTTACCTGAGAGTATCTAGAAACGCTATTTTGTGCGAAGAATTAATTTTCTTGTGTTTTTAATAATGTCACAAGCTGCGTTTGCCAAGATAGAGTGTTTGTCGAGCTACTTCTGACATAGTTCCAAATTACAACCTATGCGATATTTTTGTAAACTTTATAATATTTTATAAATATTTTAGAAAACGCTACATTTTACACGTAAACTTAGCAATTACAATATTAACTTGCCCTGGGGAGAAGCTGGGACTGGGGTTGATTTTTTTTATTTACACATAATTATATAGTAAGTTATAAAATTTTAAACTATACTTAATGCTAAGCTATTGGGTAGATTAATGCTAATTAATATGTGTAAGTTTGAGTGTTCGTATAATAATGAGAATCGTTTAACCATGCACTGAATATGTCAAACACCCTGGTCGCTTTATCAAAATGCGTACAGATTTCATGGTAGCGATAATATTATAAACTAAATTATTATTTTCGCTTAAACGTTTAGCAACAGCATAAAGCGTCGTTGGCTGCTACATGAATAATGATTTATCACCGCCTCGCGCCGGCGATCGATCCAACACTTTCTGCCACTAAACGGTTTTACGTTAATTTTCATTTGGGCGGCTTACCCCTGTTGATACATTAGGGAAAATATTTGTATAAATTACCTCGATCATGTTTATCGTCGTATTTGTAATTTACGCATTAAGTAATTTAAATATTCGTATAGTTGGAAATATTGCCGCTATAAAAAATACAAATTCGAGTATATGTGGCTCTGATGCTATATACGAGTAGGTAGTAGTAGACACCAGAACATATATACTGAGAAACACTGTGCGGGACATGCAGGTCACATATCTTAAGTACAAATACAAAGTGCCACGCACAGGGACCAACATGCCGTTCAGGTCAGAGCAATGCTGATTAGCAATTATCATATACCATAGGGACCGTTCAAGTATTACGTAAGCACTATAGAGGGGTGGGGGGGTCTGTGTACTGCTTATTTTTGATGACATGGGGGGTGGGGGGGTCTAGATGATGATTACGTCATCGATAGTTATTTATTTTTTTACACGAATAGCAAAAATTCGTGAATTCTCTATGTTGAATACTTACTGTATCAGTAAAATCCAATCTCTACACTAAAATAATTTTCTAATTTTTAAAATTATAATTATGACAATTATTAAAAAAAAATATGAAATTTATAATTGAAAAATGTTTACGTAAGCATAGGGGGAGGGGGTAGGAACTTTTCTTACTTTTGCTGACAAGGGGGGTTGGGGGGTAAATAATTGTAATAAATCTGCTTACGTAATATTTGAACGGTCCCATAGCAATTACCATGATAGTACTTCCCCAAACGCTCAAATACTTAACAAACGGCTAATAAGTACATATTTTACCTACTGCGATATTTTTTACTATTTGCAATTAGTCAAATAAAGCAAAAAAGGCATTACGCCATTGTTTATATGTACATGATAGATTAGTCAAAGTTACGAGCAATTTGTAAAATATTTTTACATATTTCCGACTTTATGTCCGTCTATTATTGTCAATGGCTGTCATATAAATAACAAATAATTTTTTGTTTTGTGTTCACCGTGGGCGATGAACCTCTGTGACGTTGATAATTTTTATATAAAAATATCGTTATGCATTTTATCGCCTTTCTTATGTTATCCGTTATATTTTATAGTCCCATATTTGCGGTAAGCAGTGGTTCGAAGTTATAATTGGCTCGTAAATTCAATTAGCTGTAGTTCAGTATTAAATTTAGCAATTTATGTGTGGCCGGCGTGCGTTGGACGAGCGTAATCGCCTTAGGCTCTATAGAAAGGGTATATTTTGCCCAGTAGTAGGACCATATTTAGCCCAATATACATAGGATCCAGCTTGACTGGGTTCTAATCACAAGTCAAGGTAAATAGGTACATGATACTTTTTGACCTTTTTTTAATAGTTCCTATTTGCGATAACTCTTTCTATGAATAGATATTATATGTAGTAAAAGTTAATTACTTAGTTGGACGTTACAATATCTGTTACATAAGCACATTGTAATTTTTTAATTTTTAGCCTATCTGGCTTCCTGGGTTCGAATCCTGGGTCGGGTCACGGAATAATTCTGAGTTTTTCATTCTTCTATGAAATTCTCAGTAAATTCCAAGCCCGAAGTCGGGAAGTTGGTGGTGATACACCCCCGTGCCTCGGAGAGCACGTTAAGCCGTCGGTCCCGGTCACTATCATCAACATCTGACAGTGATCGTTAATAAATGAAACATTATCACCCTAAGCCCGCCAACCCGCATTGGAGCAGCGTGGTAAGTCTACGCTCCATATGCTCTCTCGTATAAGGAGCGAGGCCTGGCCCTGTAGTGGGCCGCTGATAGGCTGATAATGATGATGATTATGACGACTGTAATGTTGTATCGAATTTAGAAAATTTTAACAGGATAAGGTTAATCATCTTAGGGATATTAGCTCTATCTAGGTAAATTTAATCCATAAGTGGGACCGTATTGATTTTGGACTCAACACAGTCCCACTTGCTTGGAATCCAACTTGCCAGGGTAGCGTTCAAGTACACTCTAACTTTTTTAATAGTTGCATATTTCAGTTAATTGTATGTTTCAAAATTTTACAGTCCCATATTTGCGGTAAGCATTAGTTTGAAACTATAATTGGCTTATAAATTCAATTAGCTGTTGTTTAGGAATAAATTTTGCAACTTATGTGTGTGTGGCCGACATGCGTCGGATAAGCGTAATTGCCTTAGGCTCTACCGAGAACGGATATTTAGCCCAATAGTGGGACAGTATTTAGCCCAATATCCATACGAGCCAGCTTGACTGGGTAGCGTTCAACAAATGCATATATTCATTAATACTTTATTTTAGTACATTGTACTAGAGGACCGCCCGCGTTTTCACCCGCGTAGTTATCGTACCCGTTGGAATTTCAGGATAAACTATAGCCATAATTTATTTACAGTTAAATATGTACATTGAATTAAATATTTACAATGAAATAAATAAAAAAGTAAAAGCTTAAACACTACAATATCCTAAACTATATATAATATATAACTGTAGCCTATGTGTTGTTCTGATATGTAGCTATATTGTTGTGAAGTTTCATTAAAATCTACTACTTCTCTACTCATTAAAATCTACTAAATGTAGATTTTGCGAGAAAAAGTAACAACATCTATATATACATACAATCTTTTACATTTACAATATTGATAAGGATAGTCCCATATTTGCGGTAAGTATTAGTTTTAAGTTTTAATTGGGCTCGTAAATTCAATTAGCTGTAGTTCAGTATTAAATTTAGCAATTTATGTGTAGCCGACATACATAAGATAAGAATAGTCGCCTTTAGCCTCTGTAAATAATGGATATATAACCCAGTGGTGGGGTAGTATTTAGCCCAATGTTGATAGATCCCAGCTCGACTGGCCACCGTCCGAGATTTTCCTCACTTACAGCAAAGGGTGGTATAAAATATACCACCCTTTGCTGTAAGCCTTAGGTTGTAGTTATAATTGGCTCATAAATTCAATTAGCTGTAGTTTAATATTGAACCTAGCAATTTATGTGACGCCAACCTGTATGAGATATTATGTGTAGTTGATTTAGGCTCTGTAGATATATTACTAGTGATTATGATCGGGACTGACCGCTTAAGGTACTTTTGCGAGGCTTAAGGAGTATTCTCCTATTCTCCAATACCAACTTCTGAAAATGGCTACTTCTGAATATTTCTTGGAACGACGAATGCTTAAAATGTTATAGTCCAACCCAAGACTGACACACCTCGTGTTTCGAAACCACATAGTCTAACCACTGCACCCATAGGAAATATTAAACCATAAGATTGTCTGGAGATATTCATTGATAGAGTGAACGATTGATGCATTGGTAGAGTATCTACTCGTACCTGTAAATGATGAAATCGTGTGGACTAAAGCCTGTGTGCACTAAGATTTCGGTTATCATAACCCACGGTTAACATAAGCTAAACGTAAAATTTACTGTTCACGACAACCCGTACACCGGTTAAGGACGTAACCTCGGTTAAGATAACCGCCCGGTTTACGTCCTTAATCGGCGTACGGGTTTATTGTAAATAGTAAATTTATGGTAAAGTTATGTTAACCGTTGGTTATGATAACCGAAATCTTTGTGCACACGGGCCTTAGTAGCGCAAACTGACCAACCAAAGTAGCTATTAAATCCGTCTTTTTTACATAATTTAGCGACCTACTATTGACTGGACTGTCTTCTTATCATATCAATATGCCTACCTAGGACCTCATAATCCACAGCCACACAGGGTAGCCACTGAACAAACGAGGCTGTTAAAATAATATCACCTAATCCATCACCATAGAACATCTAATGTTTCGCCCGACCGCGAAATACAGGGCGCATTGACGAAGCACGTTATCGATATTCGATAAAGGTAATGTAATGGACGGCCGATGAGAAACGAGCGTTCCCAAAATTGACAACCTACGTCGAAGCCGAACTAGTTTGTTAAGGGCGTAGCCGCGTGAAGAACAACTACGCCTAATGTTAGCCTACCAGTATAATTATGCCTTTTTAAGAGAGTTTTCTCCAAAAAAAGAACCAAATTCAACAATAATAATCGAAGAACGAGTTGGATATCGGTAATCGATAAATGACGTCAAAAATTTAAAAATTGCTATATTTTGATATTTGACTATTTTTTTTTTCTCATTTATTTTTATTTATATATATATACATATATATATATTTATTGTTAACAATGTTGCATATAATACAAAAATATATAAAAAAACACTATTAAAAATTTATAAAAAATCTGCTCCTTCCATTTGCCAGGCTTTTGCGGGCCCAAGCAACCGGTGGTTTTTGACTATTGATTTTTAAGTATTATTAATGTATTAGTGTGTATGTATTTCAATGTATATATTTATACGTATTTCCTGCACCTGCATTCTAGTGTCCAATATTTTCCGAAGCCTAAGGTTGCCTGGAAGAAATCGCTGTTTAGCGATATGGCCGCCTTTTGTAATAGTTCTACTTAATGCTTTTTATGTCTCTGTTATATACTATTCTTCATTGTGGTGTACAATAATAGAATAAATAAATAAATATTGTTATATCGTAGTGACCTAAAGACGCGTTGATGAGATATTTCAAACCCCGTCGATTCTGCAAGTTTACAATAAAACACGTTTCAGTAATTTTATAGAAAATAACAAACAGTACATTGACCGCTGTACAATATATTAATGCATATATAGGAATGCCTTTATGTTCCATGTACATGCCGACTACGTACGTATTGAAATACGACGCAACCGTTCGCTTTTACGTAAAAATTGCATTAGCTCGCATTTTGTCGTGCATTGACACGCCGTGGCCCGGGGCTCGGCTTGCGCACGAATATAATGCGTTGTCAAAGGGTTATATGATATTCTCTCATGAGGCGCTTTTACTACACACGTTACCTTAAGATACGATACGATACTTCTGTACTTTTTTAAGAAATAATCGATTCGAATTAAAATTGTTACGTAATTAAAAAAAATGCACCAAATAGGTCCAATCAATGCAACGCATTAATGTTTGAGCTGGATTTAATTCATTGATTAAGGTTCAAAATAAGTTCAAAAACTTAAATTCGACTACAAAAAAATCATGCACTAAACAGGTAAATCAAGAAAATATTGTAAATTTCAGGGGGAAACTGTAAATAAATAGTCATACGCCAGTATGCTTAAATCATTTATTGTATACCATCTCAGTTATCATTCTTAAATAAGTAGACATGATCACGGCTGTTAACTATCTTTTTATTTTAGGGGAAATCCTCATGGATAGGGTATCCATTAGGATCTCTATATCTCGGCACGGGGGCGAGGAGTTTATTTAGGACTCTTACCGAAAAAAACCTCACGGTGTTCCCACTCGTCACCTGATAATTGCACCACGAGAACTATAAGCCGCTTCCGAGATAACTATTAAACTATCTAGGGTGACCACCATCGACCATATACATAACCAATATGGTCGAAGCATATCACAGGCGGATATTTTTACCACTATGTAATGTATATGTTATGTAAAATTATCCATCCGTAGTGTATGAATGAATAGAATGTTATGTGTACGTTTTGTCGTATAGTGTAAATATATGCACGCGCGTTTTCAACAAGTCACCAGTGAGGGCTTCATTACGCTTGAAATGAAATATCTCCAAGCATTATTTACGTTGCGACCCGCATGGATTTAAAAAGCTTTTATTTCGCGCTACATGTTCAACAACTAAATTAACTTTGGTTATTTATTTCTCCCTTTCGAACCTAGGACTGTACAAACTAGTTTTACACAGTATTTGTTTTTTTTTATTTTTAATAATTAATATTAATTTACCCCTAAGGTGACAGTGATAAAGGAGATGACAATACATTACATGAAATCCCTTCAGGGACGAATTCGTAGAAGTCTGCTATTCTCTAATTTCATACATATAACTACGACAAAACTTACGAGTATATATTTTACTTGTATGAAAAAATCATTTATTCTCACTATAGTTTCATGCTTTTAGTTTTAAAGAAATTATTATTTTTTAGAAAACTATTTAGGAAACTACCTAGGAAGTATGCAAGGACCGTGGCAAATAGAAGGATGTAGTCTCTGCCTACCCTTGTGGTAACGAGGCGTGATGTTATGTATAAACTACCTACATATTATTATCTTTACGATTCATAGATAATTATGTTTTAATGATATCATTGCACGCACTAGAAGTATGCTAATTTTACAAACAAAATTCGACTGCCCTTTTATTATTCTTATTAAATAGGCAAAAGTTAGTATGTATGTATCGATGGATGTTTGCAAAAACTACTGAACGGATTTTGATGAAACTTCACAGTAATATAGCTTAGATATCAGAATAACACATAGGCCACATTTTATCCCAAAATTCCCACGGGAACGAGAACTAGTTTGTTTATGTTACAATGTTTCTCTAGTTTGTTTATATTACAATTCATAATCCGCTATCAGCGAATATTAGCTATCATTTCATTTGCGAATAAACACGACGAATATACCAGTTGCTCGGGATTTAATGCATTAAGGTGGGATTTAACCAATGAAAATTAATGTTCGTAACATCGTTTTGTAGTACAGATCGATCGCTCCCGACAACAGGCATGCCGTCAGCTCATTATTCATGTAAGCCTGGTAACGATGCTTTTAAACAGTTACAAATTCAGCAACATATATGCTTTGGAAAACAGTATTACGAATGAAATAGGACCTTTACCTTCCACAAAGCTCTATTTTTAAGAGTAGTAGATCTCGACTACCTCCGCACTGCAGTGGTATGCGTAGTGGATTTATGAAACGGAGGGCTTGGGTTCGATTCCCGACTGGGCCGATTAAGATGTTCCAAATTGATCCAGGTCTGGCTGGTGGCTAGTTACCACCTTAAAGACTTAAGTCTTTGCCGGCAGTGTGGTAACTCCAAATGATTTAGTGTTCCGGTATGATGACATATAGAAACCGAAAGGGGGTGTTTGATCCTACTCCTATCAAGTTAGCCGGCTTTATTCTTAGATTGCATCATCACTTTTACCCACAATTATGGAAATAAAACCTTCGTAAAACTTACGTATATGTTTTCCATAACACTGAAAATGAAAACTGCTGCAACTCACGCTACCCGCTGCATGGTGTAAGCCGCGTTGCTGCCACCGTAATACGCAAGCTCATGACTAAGAACCCCGTATAAATTTTAAACCAGCCAGCATATTCCGACAATAACCACGTGTGAGTTAGCTATATTTCAATAGTTGTACTTTCAGCAGTTCTATCTTGACTACCTCGTTGGTCTAGTGGTTAACCTATGTGGCTTCGATGAGGAAGTCCTGAATTCTCGAAAAGCAAGTTAAGCCGTCGATACTAATCTTAAATATATAAAACACTATAAATCTAATTACCTAAACCCGCCAATCCGCATTGGGGCAACGTGGTGGTCTAAGCTCTATAACCACAATCCTTTAAAGAGGGGAACGAAACCTGTAGTGGAGCTTTAATAGGCGGGTAATGATGACATTCTTTAGTAAACGGTTACACGTACTCGTTATTAAATCATTAGGTATGTAGTGTCGGTACATTCTGGATTAATTTTCACTGCATTGGCCTTTCGAACTACAAAGTCACAGCTGACATTAAGGAATTTGACGTCAAGGCCGGAAATGCACTGTTAGTGCTGACCTTGGCTCGTATTTTGCCGTTTATCGTCAACCCACGTGACCTTTGGACATGCAGAGACCGTTTTCAAGCCAATCAATCGAGGCTAATGTCATTAGGTATTCTGAAAACGTTTAAACGGTTTTTAATTCATCCCCTTATTGCTGTGCAAATTTTTATAATAGCCCGAGTAGTTTTGGCTATGCGTTCCTGTTATGTCATTTAGTTTTTCTTTTATATATGTCACCAACGGGTATGTCTAGGATGTCTATGACGTAGCAGGGATACTCGAACAGAATCCAAGGCATCGTTCACCTTCAATGTTCATGTAGTTCTCCTATCCAGACTATCTTATTTGACTATTCATTGACAGATCACCAGCGGCATCCAGCTTTTAAAGAATGCACCATTTATGATGCGTGATATAGTTCCAAGTTCTATGAAGACCCAATAAGCCGAATAGAAGATATCGGCGATTTTCTATTATGATAAAAGAATTTATGACATAAAAGTCTTTAATTCAACTAAATTCATGACCGTCGAGGAATTTTAAAATTTAAAATCTTATTCTGTATCTGTTTCTATTATTCCATCTCTATGACTTTCTTCTAGATCTATATCTAATACTAATATAAGTAAACGATTTTGTCTTATATATATTGCAAAGTAACGCCTGCAGCATCCAATATTACCTCACCGCAATTTAATCATAGAAAACATCATTTTATTCCACTGTACCTTATTCCGGCGGAGAAATGGTCCCTGTAATGAGACGATGGGTCGTCGACGCGAGATGTACCGGGATATTTACTCTCAAAGCCCGTGTATTGTGCCCGTAATAGAGTTGGATAAAAGGGTGAAATATAGTGCCTCTTTTTCCTCTCAATCCCTTCCCTATAACTCAAATGATTTTATTTTTATACGTTATACGGTTTTAGTAAAATGGGTATTAATACTAAGTGCTCCTTTTACCTATGCTGATTTATTTATTTACGTAATAATAAAAGAACAATTAAAATAGAAATGTATTGGAACGAAAGTAGAATACAAAAGACGGTTTACGATTTATTCCTGGCCATCTTAGGTCTGGATAACAGAGGTTCAAAAATTAAAAATTAAATCTAATTGAAGATAATCTAAAACCTCTATTGGACCTAATTTTATTCTTTAAAGTCATTTTTGAAAATCTTGTCCAATTAATTAATTTTCAAAAGTATTATATAACAGTACACATTTTAATGAGATTCTGCCTACCTGCTAATTGGTCTATAGTACCAATATTTACTACAAAACACTACCTATAATTTTTTAGATTTTATGTGTCACAAAAGACTCAGCTATAAAATATTTTCGTTTACTTTTCTATCGCCTTCGTCCGATATACCTATGCAAAACATAAAAGGAGAACGCTGATGCAGCGGCAGCTAGCCGCCCCGCTGGGGGAAAATCGAGGGCACTGAAATCTGCATTGATATTTCACACGTCCGCATGCCGCATCGCATTGCACGTGATTAAATGTATAAACTTATTTATACAATGATTCTTGTCTGTCTAATTAGTCATCATATTAGTCTTCAAAATAGAACGGACTTTAATGCAATTTTGCCATACGTACTGAAAAATATTCGTTCTTCTTCCGAATTGTAATGTACTTACTTAGGTTACTTACTGTTGCACTAGGTAATCACTTTATTTAACTACTGCTGGAGAGACACACTTACAGCACTTCCTCATTCTTTAACTTAAGTGTTCAAACTGAAACGCGGTACGGCAGTTATAATATTACTAGCCCCTTTATTTTTACTTATATTTTTAAGTCAAAAGAATGGATTGATTGTATTCTACACGAATAATTCATTAATTTTACCTAACGCAAATCTTTTGTGTATGTGTGTTTTGTTATTTCGAGAAAGGGTGAACGGATTTAAATAAATTTTTGCATTGTTGAAAAAAAATACATTTTTCATAAATAAACATTAATATTTCCAATCTCATACATGTTCGACACATATACGGGTTGAAAGAAGTGTTAATCAAAACCGGTCCATCCATCAACTAAATATTTAATCATTTATTAATAATAATTTGATTTAGTTTACTCTTTCGTCCGTAATACATCGAGGGCACTGAAAGCTGCATTGATATTTCACACGTCCGCATGGCGCGTCGCATTGCACGTTGATTAAAACTGCTGCGGTCATTGTTTAAGGCTCTCGCGAATAAATCGTTAACACAACTACAATTCTTTATTCGACTAGACTTGAATTGAATGGCTCTGTTGGCGAATATATATTTCTTTTATTGTTAAGTTAAATAAAGTGTTACTTAAGTGTCTAAATTTTTGATATCAAACCTTGCCAATCTTTTATTTCGCCTAAAATTTCTCACTGCGAACAAAAGTGAAAGTAAATTCATAACATCATCCCTCATTTCCATAAGGATAGGCAGACACATCTTTCCATTTGCCACGGTCCTTGCATACTTTCTTAGCTTCTTCCACTCTCATTAATCCTTTCATAGAAGTTCGTCAGTTTAGTCGGTCCTGGCCGTTATTTAAAATATCCTAAATTTGGTGTTTCTGCACCAAATTCGCCATTCTATCCAACATTTCCATTCACCCTCGCCTCATTCTACTAAATACACTATTATGAATGAATTTAATTATTTTCTTATTTACTGCAGTTACGCGCATTTATCGAGTTCAGGTTCTACTAGAGGAACTTTAAAATTTTCCAAAGACTTTCTTTAATATTTTGTTAAGGTGGATATAACAACCACAACATTTTTCCAAGCAATTTTATTGTCAATCATGGACAGAACTTTACGTGACGTTCTTGAAACTGAGTAGATTCCCTGATAGACCGTTCCCTGTTAGAATAGGACCAACAGCTGTGCCCATAATTTCATAGCGATTTTATTACTAGAAAACTTGTAGGCCGCATGCCGATGAGCACTACCACAGCAATATCAATAGAAAAACAATAAAAGATCGTATTAAGAACGGTTTTATTGGTACATCTACAAAAATCCGGCCCCAAAACCATACGCTGGTTAAGTTATCATAAAAGTATATAAATAGCGTTGATCCATCTATTTCTGTTTTACTGCACTTTAGAGATAATCACCAAAATAAAATATTTTGAGAGATTTCGATCTGCCCACGTTGATCACATTTAACATATTTTTTAGAGTTCGGTGACAAATGTAAAGATAAATTGTTTCAACTTGGCGCGTTCACACATTCACGCTAGGTACCTACTCCTATGATAATATTATAGTTCCTACAGTTTCTATTGGATAATGCTCGTACCGCTGTCTTCATAAGTTTTGTGGTATCCTGATTAATTGACGTCTTTTTGTGTATTATAAATATTATTTTAAATGTCTATTTGTGTATATACAAAAGAAATACATTTGATATTATTTTAATTATGAATTGACAATGCAAAGCTGAAAATGTATTATTCCATTTCTACCATGAAAAGAGAAAATAAAATATAAAATGATATTTTTCAGCATTTTATTTTCAAATTATTAAAACGCAAACGGACATACAACAGTGACGTGAGTTTCAGCTGTTTATGTTATAATTTAAAAAATAAAATGCTGAAAAAAAATCTATTTATCTATTAAAAAAGACGGAGACGTTTATTCTTATTATCAACATGATAATTATTATGATCGGTTAAGAAAAACTATTTCACATCGTTTACGAGTATAATGACATGGTAGCTCAAATATAGCAATGAGAGGCAGCAATAACTGTTGATTTTCTCTGAAGCGCCCCCATTTATCAACACGAAGGGACTATTACAGATAGCCTACGGAACACGCTCTCCTAACACCCACTTTACCAACGGTTGTAAGCATCACGTTTTGTGAATACAGTAAATTATTTTAATCGGCGCGTTGGCGTAAACGGCGAGCTCGAGCATTTGTCTTCGTGTCGTTTGATAAAAATTACGATTCCGGATTATGTTTATAGCCCGACCCTAGTTACATTGTTACTCAAATATTCATATTAAAGCCTATTTGAGTATCCAATAAAACAGATGAGCGTTTCTAGGAAATATAGCCGTAAATGAAATGAAACTTTTGGCCTACTTTCTGGTTTCTTACTTTTAGATTATCTACCTTTAATAAATACCTCAAAGTATACCTATAGTTGGGGACTTTTGAAAGAGCCTTTTTAAATTGTTTCTCAAATATTAATATTAAAGCCCATTTGAGTATCCAAGACGAGCGTTTCTAGGAAATACAACCGTAAATGAAATGAAACTTTTGGGCTACTTTCTGGTTTCTTACTTTTAGGTTCTCAATCTGTAATAAATATCGAAGCACTGTAGTTTGAAACTATTGATACCTGAGGTAACAGAGGTCTTTTACTGGTACTAGTGGTAACGTTAAATTATGCTCTATGATAGATTTGACCTTTAACATTGATTTTACGGATACTTTTAAAGATAGTTATCCATTTATTAGAAAGGAATACATTCTTGTATTAAAATAAGTTTTTCAGTAGTTGTTATCAGGCATTATACGACTAGACTTAATAAATGAACCGAACGTAAATTTTATTAATTACAATACTTTTCGAAAAATGAAAATTGCAGCAAAATAATTGCAGAAATGACGAAATTGCAGCATATATACATTAGTGCGGTTCCTCACACTTCGACTTTCTACGGTTGAATGCCCGGCGCGACAATATTCACTCGTATTTATACTCAGTCGAAGAGTGGGGTAGTTACAAATGTTTTGCAAAGCAATTAAATAACAATCATTTATGAAGAATTAAAAAGAATAAACGTAAACTAAAGATCGATATGCGAGACCGTATTACCACTGTACGATTCGTAAGCAAAAATTTCAAATTTTCAAGAATGATTCATTTGTTTGATGTAATGTTCATGGCACAACTGTAGTATAGTTTCATTTCAACATCGTAAAATACAAACTACATACTCGTAAACCAAGATTGCAAATGCTGGCATACGTCAAGCATGCAATATTTCCGATTTCAAATTGGGCAAACATAAATACAGACAACAAACAATTGAGCCAATCTCCAATGTATACGCTATATGTTTAGAGTATGTGTATTGCAGTGAACGTGTTCCAACTCCACCGATTGTCTGCACTCTACAAACAAGCCGAAGACAAGTTTATTGCCGATCTATTTGCCGTTAACTTCAGAATTATGTACTCAAGACTGTTACTCACCGCTGTTCAATTAGTTGCTCACTGTGTAATGGAAAGTGTTGGTTATTGAAACAGGTATATTACTCTAGTCTGGTTAAGTTGTTATGTCAGTCAGTTCTGAGATGTGACAAGATTTTTTTAGACAATTTTCTCATGTATTCTAATCTTAGACTAATCTCATAATAATAATAACTCTCGAGTAGTTTGGTCACATTGCCAGGAAAATCGCGGATAGTATTGAAAAGCTTGTGGTCACTGGCAAGATCGAGGGAAAGAGACTCCGTGGACGCAGCCCCAGACGATGGACGGACCAAGTGAAGAAGGCAATTGACGCGCCCATCTCAAATGCTATTCGCGCGGCTGCAAATATAAAGAAATGGCGAAACACCATAAAGAAGGCTTTGTCGTTGGGGTGCCACGATCCCAAAGCTGAGGAAGCGACTCGAGAAGAAGAATCTCATAATTATTGCAACTTTTACGAGCCTTTTTTAGAAAACGATTTTTTTTTCATTTCTTTTTACAGGTAACATCTAATAAGTAAGATTCGCACCGGACTGTTGAGTCTGTTGCATCAGTTTGTTTCTAATAACGAAGTAAGGAGAGTTATCAAGAAAAATAAATACTCTTCAACGCACAGCAACAAACCACTCGCATTGATTTTAGACCTAATTTTAACAATCCTGTTTATTTTTGAAAATTTGCCGCCGCGATCCCCGCTGCATAGTAATCCGCAAAGCATAGATTAGCTCCGACTTAAGCTTTCAAACTTACTTTGAATATAAGACTTTGGAAGACTTTACTAAGAACTTAGGACGGCGTCTTATAAAAGATTATACTGGCGAGAGAGCATTATATCATCCGGTTATGACAATATTAACTTTTAAGTGAGTTTAAATTCTAATATTCGCCAAAAATAAAAGGGCTGTGCAAAGCAAATTAATTGAAAACACCGTTATTAATCTTGAGAAATTATTTTAAAGTTAGGATATACCACCTAGTGCGAGTCGGAATCGCGCTCAATTTTTTTCAGTTCAGAATTTTTTGGTCTATTTTTCTATTTTTGTGTAAAAATCTTAATGCGGTTCAAAGAGTACTTATTCTTAGGTTTACTTACTAAGTTTCAACAGTATAGTTCTTACATTTTCGTAACTTCGATTCGTTCCCGAATATATAAGGGCTCCCTTTTTGCCTTTACGCAACTTATTTGTTTTATAGTATATTTATAGTCAGTTATAAAAACTTAAGTCTTGAAACAGCGCGTATTGTGATGATATTCCTTACTTTGGATCCCTGAGCCTTACCTTTCTTAAGCACTCAAAAGCTTTCGGAGGAGCGGTTTATTATATTTTTAGACAAATTTGTTAAAAATGAAAAAAAAAGAATTGTAAATAAATAAATGATGTTTTATAGTGTAGTAACATCGTACCTACTATGTTCAGTATCTTTTTCTAGTCTAGTAACACCACACTACGTCTGTTCCGCTTGCAGACTTTATCTTTTCTTCGTGGCTCGCAATGGATAGGTAGTCGCGTGTTGGTCGGTGCTCAGACAGCTTTGTGTATCTGCTTTTCACACTTCACTCTACCGTAGCTTTGTTACCTATTCGTTTTACCTAGAAATCTTTATTTACACCTACTCGTATTAATACAGTGGCTCGTTGGTCTAGTGGTTAGCCTAAATGTCTTTAGAATACGAAGTCCTGGATAGGGCTGAGCTTATTTCTTTCAAAAAATTATTACAATTGACTTGAGGTGGTTGATATTTGATAAAAATCCGATAAGCCAACCCAAAGACTTTTTTTGACATTATGGTGGACCGAAAATTCTTTTCTACTTATGTAGAAATCGAAAGGGGTGTGGATTTATGTCCCACTTGTAGTCGATAAAAAAAAAAAGATTTTAAAAATTTTTAACATTTCACTTCAATCATCAGTCGATATTTTCACGTAAAAAAATGAAAAACTAATATTTTTAGATAATGAAAAACATATTTCAAATATTTAGTTAGCGCCGTTATAGTTTAAAGTACGGATATACGAGTAGATGAGCATGGATGTATCGGCAGTGGGTAGGCACCGCCCAGTCTGCGGCTAGCGGCGGTAACCTTGGCGCCGGCTGCCGACCGCGCTATACTATACACTATACCGCGTATAGCTGTACTACAGCTGCTCTACTTAATTACTTGTACTGCAAACACCATCTCATACATAAGCAAATACAAAAAAATACCAATATCAATAAGTGTTGTAAGAGTCTTTGTAATAAAATCCGAAGTAGTAACACCGCCATCATAAAAGATTTTATTTTAATAAAAACATTGACGTAAATGAATTGATAGAAAGTGATAAATCAAAAGTGAACAATAATAACGCGCTTTGCACTTATCTTCCTATTTCTGCACTCCTTTATTTTTAGGGGTTTATGTCGCAAATTTCAGACGCTCAAGGGAACCAAAACCTACAGGGTTCTTCCCGTATACTCATTATCTTGAAATTTTGTACGAAACAACGTGTTATAGTGCAGATAAAGGGAACATTACGAAAACCATAACTTTTTAGTTACATCTTATAATAAAAATATTTTTAATAATTTTAAACTTACTACCCTCATGAACACATAGAGATATTAAATTGAAACTTATATCTACTTTTCAGGTGTATAATACCTTTGAGCTAATCTAATGCATCCTTAAATCACGCAATCTATCTGCCAAATCATCAAAACATTATCAAATAAACGAACTAACACATCTTCGCATTTTTACCATCGAAATAAGATTATTGTGATGTCTACATCGTGTTTATTAAAATTAATTAACTACCATGATGTTTATATTTGGCACTTTAGCTCTGATGAATTTTAATTGAGTTGAATGTATAAAGATCTTTTATCACACCAATTTTCAATGAGTCTGCGGTGTTTTAAGATAAAGTAATAGCTGCCGTTGCAATATAAATCTTACTCCCCGCTCACAGAGCATAAAATGTAACAAATGATGCAATCTTCGTAATTTATGTTCTTGCCTTGAACTTGAGCGGTCGTTCACTGCGCGCGACAATGTGCCACTGCCAAATCTCTTATAACGAGTCTTTTGCCAATCGAAATAATTACGTATGAATACAACTATATATTTTGCATTGTTAAAGAAATTACAGACATTAAACTGACATTTATTTATGTAGCTATTTTCCCCAAAACAGGACCAATTTACTTTTTTGCGACCTGAATCTTGGAAGAAAGAAAAGCTTTAATGTTATATAGAACTGGAACTGGAACTTGAACCGACGACCTCCCGTTTAGAAGCCATATAAGCTAACCACTAAACTAATAAAGAAGTATCTGCAAAATAATAAAAATACGTCATTTAGTTTTTTAATACAATACCAAAACTAATACAAAAATAAAAAACCATTGCTTTTTTATTCTACTATTATCGTATTGGAACGCTAAATTGCTTGACAGTACATCTTTGCCGGTAGGGTGGTAAATAACTATAGCCGAAGCCTCTCACCAGCTAGACCAATTAAGAAATCTCAATCAGTCCTGCCAGGAATCAAACCTGGAACCTCCGCATAAATAAATCCACCGCGCATACCACTGCGGATGCCGTCAAACCTCATACTAAATAGTTAAATTTATACCTCATCATTCTAGATATGCAAAAATTTCAGTTTGGATAACTGTTATCAGTTTCAAAAGCATTATTGACCTAAACAAACATTGCTAACTAAATGGTTATTCTATTAACCACAAACAACAAACATAACATAAAAGCTTGTTGTAATAAGCATAAACTTCAAAAGTAGGCGTGTCAGGATTTAAGTTACTTGTAGAGTTGTTTTCGTTGTCGTAGTAGGTAACAAACCGTTGTTCTCGAATTCGTTGCTTGCTGCGAGAAAAATCACTTGCCTCTCAGCAATGATTACTCTTGGAACAGCTCCAAAACTTTCGAATAAATAACGCCCGGCAGCCAGCCCTCCGGAAAACGCGATTTGAACGCTTTTGCATTATTTCCTCGTCAAAAGTCGTTGCTCGTACCTTTTTTGCATTTCTATTTTCATTAAAATGACCAAGGAATTCTGACACTGTATTTAAAATAGAAGTAGTTTTAGATGTTGACTAGTTAAATTAATACCTTAGATGAATTATAACATCACAGAAAGATATTCTTACACTGCATTTAAAATAAGCCGTTTTATTACCAAAATTATAGGAAATTTTCTTTACTTCTACAACGTGACGTGCCTTCTTCAAAATTTTGTCCACCTGACTGCCAAACTTGGCAAACTTGGCAGTCAAGTGGAGAAAATTCTTCCGGTCCTGCGAAACAGCTTTAAGCTTCATGTAGCTAAGCTTGGTCTAAGCGTGGTTCTTCTTTACATCATGTATCCATTCTCTTCGCTGTCTCCCAGGTGCACGTTTTCCTGCCTTCTACAATCAACCTTGGAATTATATTGAGGGAGCCTCTTACGTAGCCCGAAAAACGCAACTTTTGTTTTCATTATTGGTGTCATCAGCTCGCGTTTGCACTTGGCTCGTTCGAGTACTTTCGCATTTGAGACGAAGTCCCTCCATGAAATTGATCATTTTTCTTAGGCATCTCAAATGCTTAAAGCCGACGGCAGTACTCCTTCCTTCCCATATAAAAGAGTAGACCGTAACACTTAAGCACACGATATCTTGTATCAAATGAGATCTTGGGGTCGCATAATACTTTCGACATTTTATAAAAGGCAGTCATGCTTTGTCCGATTCTGCATTTTATCTATTTGAACAATCTGCATAAAAACCTTGGCCGAACTTTGAACCTTGAACGAGTGTCCAAAGCTGCTCTAACAGGATCATACCAGACTTGGTTGGGCAGGAAGAATAATTCGAGCAGAGAAGGTAGTTGTTAAGGTATGACAAGCATAAACACTTACACAGAAATTCGCCTTAATAACATTGGTATGATCTGATAAAAGTTAACCCGTCACTGCGATTGATGCGATTAAAATTTTCTGGGTGCGGTCTCAGCTGAAGTAGCCTAACCCTCGTCACGGCCACCTGTCGCGGCCCGCACGACCATCTCCCCGTACTTACGCGGATCTTTATCGTTATTATACCTACTTATTAAAGTACACGGTCTTTTCTACCCTTTTAGCTTTCCCGGCAAAAGGCTTAAGTGAAGCCCTTTAGAAATTTTATGTTTGATCATAAAAGTTTACACAAACATAGCTCTTATTTTTTTTTAGGCGTTTTTTTTTAATTTGTAACTGTCACATTTGCACAATAAAGCACTTTAATTTGCAAAAAGTAAGGTATGAATAGGCCGGTGTTTTCAATGCCCTTAAATTGTGTGAGTAAATGAAAGGAGTAATTAGATTGACCTTTGTGGTCGGGAAATCCCCGGGTCTATAGGATTATGAGTTTCCGCTCGATTTATTCAACTCGCTTCTTTTCGGACAAGGGTTATTGAAATACGAGCTTTCCTGGAAAATTATAAGATTTATTATTCGAGGAGAGTTGATTAAAAATAATATCCATTTTATTAAAGGTAACAGTTTGTTAAAGGTTTATTTTTGATATTCGTTTAAGGAAGAGAAATTAAAGTAGATATAAAATAAATTTTTAGTTTGTTATATTACGAAAGTTGCTTAGTTAGTCAATATTTATAAATAATTTCATTTAAAATACTTTAAAATCTGATTTCTGCATGAAAAGGTGGTGGTGTACCTACCATTTGGGAGTTTTTTACAAATTGGCCGTTCACCGATAGATACTACTGGAAATTAGTGTTAGTGTATACCTAGTACTCTTAAAAGACCGATGCACCATACTTTGAAACTATTATTAGATTGCGGTTGTTAAAAGAATATTAAAAAAATATTACGCTTCGTAATCGTAATAATATCATTATCATGTATTTAGATACATGATAATGGATTTGGTAGTACTAGTAGTAGTTAGTACCTAATGCAAAGCTTGAACTGTAAAAAGTTATCAGATCTCATGGAGATCCTCCTGAACCTAAATAACTCTATCATAGATATACATAATATGTGTTCTACATAAAGCCATGTTTTAAATTCTCTACAAACTTTACACGTATGTCAAATTGCTTGCAAATAATATGTAGGTATATGGATTTCAAAAGCCATTAATGTCTTTAGTACGTAGTAGCAATAACGATTGTGATAAAAGTTGCTTGCACAAAGTAACCACTCGCAACTAGTCTTCACGAAACAGATAATAAGCAGGAATATCAATATTATTTATAATATAATAAGAGAAACGTTTTTCTTTCATTTACACCCTATCAGGTGCAAGTCGTTAGTACCTAATATAAAATCTTATTATCCAAGATATTACCTTTCCAGTGCCGCTAGCATCTATTTCTACCTAATGAGATTAAACTAGCGCAATATTTTACATAGAAGCGTAACGTGGACATATATTTTTCAAACAAAGTTGAAAACTGTATGTAGTTATAATTACAGTTTTAATGTTAGTTTCATATTTATATTTTACTTTCCAAAAAAGTAATAATAGTTAAACAGGTTTTTTTGCTTTTTTAGGCATTGTGAGTGATAATAAAAGATTTGTTAATTTTTGCATTCTATAATGCAAAAAATTAAATACTCAAGTCAATTTCATTACATTTTTTGTAATTTTATTTTAGGCTGGTGGGAGGTCAAGGGCTAACTTGTAATAAATAAAAAAAATATATCTTTATAAGGTTTTATTCTGTTATTATTGAAGGCATACTTCGTATTATCTTATTTCGTTTTCGATTATGATGCAAAACATCAATTGGCAGTAGGTAACTATTACTTCTAAAACTGTGACGGTAAACTTCGTGATGTATGACTGTTTACACAATACAGAAAAGTGATCTAACACTTCTTTCCTTTATAATTTATTATTTCCATTTATATTTTTACAAAAACCTAAAAATCTCTTAATCGTGATATTAACTTGATGTATTGTTTTCAGGTCCAGTATGTGGCGGCCAGTGCTGCGGGCGAGGCAGAGAAACACAGTTGAAAGATGTCCTTCGAAAAACAGCAGAGCAGCGCGTCGCGTCTGCGCTCAGGCCCATATCGGAGCTACTGCTAGCCACCAAGAGAACGTTACAAGGTATTTATATTATTATATTAGCATTATTTGCTTTATCAATTTGCGAACATATATGCCAGTATTTTCATGAGGTATGCCGGTTTTGGAGCCACCGCGACCCCTTCTTTACCTTGTATGCCGCGAAATCAAATATTGTGTAAAAAGTATCTACTGGCAAAACTGGTTTAAGGATGCCATGGAGCTGGCATGCAAGTGTGTCAGACAGGGATGTATACTCCTATAGTTATGGAAATCCATCTGATATTAAGTAAAAAAAAATTGGTTGTCTGTAAAGTCTGTTTACTGACGATAGTTGAACGTGATGACAATGTCTTAAGAAAATACTGATGGAATGGTAGCATTTAATTGGTTATTAAAATTTTTAATTTAAGTATATTTTTATAAATATTAATTTAAATTAATAAAATTTTATAAATTTATATTTTAAATTTATAATAAATATATTAATTTTTAATTTAAAATTAATATATTTAATAATTATATTTAATAGACGGATGTCGAACGCTGCCGAACGCAAAGGCCGATTGTGCTTCTTTGTCGCTCGTGTTGCGCTCTCGCTTGCACTTCAAGCCTTACATGGAACGCCTCAAAGCGAGGTAACGACGCATGATGTCATGTTTTTTCGTGCGTGCAGCCGGCTCTATCGAATTATAAGACGTTGTCACGTCAAAAACGTCGCCTCTAACAAAGGCACAGGTCTTATAATGTGTTGCTCTGTGTTTTACTCAGACGTAGGTGTTAAATTCCATGTACCTATATTTTACACAGGCAACGATACCCTCCAGACTGAAACACAACATTGCTGTTTACGTGGCAGACACCTATATTAGAATCATGTCGAAAATACTTCTCCCAGACGAGCTGTCACAGAGAGCTGCTTAATTAAAATATACACATTTTATTAATTTTCTAACAAACATTTACAGTCTAGTCTAATCTAGTTAAAACCTAGTAACCAACCCTGACACGAAAAACCCTGTCTTAAACATCCTGTAGAGTTCGACTATCTATTATTGTTGTAGAATTGTAGATAAATGAACGTTGGGACAAATTGCAAAGAACATTCGGTGTGAGTGGCTCCCGTAACTTGATATCGTCTACGACGTTGTTCTATTGCCATACATAAACACTAGCAACGTTAGACGTAATGTCACTTCATTACCACGGAAAATCAGAAAGTTGCTTTTAAAAGATAATCGGACAAGATTTGTCGTATTTATTACTTATCGTAGAGATATTTATTAAATTCTCTAGTACAGTTTTAATATGCTAAACAACTTTCCAATTCCTTGAATAGAAAAAAGGTTTGGGTTAGGTTGGTTTTTAGGATTCTGTCCCCAAAGTGACAGGCAGAGAAACAGATATAAGGGTATCGTTATGTACTTTAAGGCACATATCCCTATAAAGAGCTTTCCAGCAAATGCAATCGCTTCGATTTCCCAGTAATTAAGCGGGTTTGTCAATTCGCCCGACATGTCTACAAAGCAATCGAATTTCAGAAGGTAATTAGAGCTCTATCAGCATTGATCTAATTCTAACATTGCTATCTTTGACCAATGCTGGCTAAATGCACAGTGATGTATACGCTGCTTAAGCTCAGTCAAGCGCGCGATATTTTTTTTACTTATATTGGCCTTAAAGGGTAGGTATGTATATTCATTAAGTAGTTTCGATGTACCAAAAGTATTCCTAACCTTAACACCACTCTTAGTTCTTAAAATTAAAATTTTAAATATAAATAGTGAAAATTTCGTACCTAATAAGCTTTCGCAAAGTAGCGTTAATGAATAATACATTCGAAACACCTTTTTTATACAAATAAGACCTTGCTACGAAAAGACAGCTTAGCAAGCCAAGTATATTGACGGCTGAGTGGCGCAGTGGGTAGTGACCCTGCTTCTGCGTCCTAGGTCGTGGGTTCGATTCCCACAACTGGAAAATGTTTGTGTGATGAGCATGGATGTTTTCCAGTGTCTGGGTGTTTATCTATATATTATAAGTATTTATGTATAATATATATAAAATATTCATCAGTTATCATAGTACCCATAACACAAGCTTCCTAAGCTTACTTTGGGGCTATATAGCGATGTGTTTAGTTGTCCTATAATATTTATTTATTTTATAATAATATAAAACATATTGCTTACATTTATCCAATAATAAAAGTCCATTCGTAAATATAGACATCAAAGTTAACCGCTTCAGTTTTAAAAAGAAAAAAATACAATGCATCATTAATTTATAATTTATACATCAATGCAGAGCACGTATGAAAGTACTAAAAATAATACTAAATAATAAAAGTGCAATATCGCTGAAAATATTATAAAATCGATAACGCTTAGCTGTTCCGCTTTAATGAAACCAGTACACAGCAAGCAGTTCCATTCAAGTGCGGTTGGATTATGAAAAACAAAGACCTTATGAAAACAACTGGACTTTTATTATAATAAAAGTCTTTATAAAGTTTTTATAAATGAACGGTATTTTCTGATTAAAACCATTTCTAATATCGAGTGTTTCTACATTCGTTTCAATTTTTATTTATCCTTTCTTTATCAAATACGATAATGTGTTCTTTAATTAATTTTTATTATTATAAAATAAGACTGCCGCTATGGTCTAGTGGTTACCCTATGTGACTTCGATTACGAAGTCCTGCGTTCGAATCCTGGTTCGAGTTAAGGACTAATTCTGAGTCTTCCATTCTTCTACGAAATTTTCAGTACACTCCAAACCCGACGTTGGGAAATTGGTATTGAACACTCCCGTGACTCGGAGAGCACGTTAAGCCGTCGGCCCCGTCGCTATCATCGACATCTGATAGTGATGAACGAAACATTATCACCCGAAGCCTGCCAACACGCATTGGAGCAGTGTGGAGGGTCTACGCTCTATATCCCCTTTCCTGTAAGGAAGGAGGCCTGACCCTGTAGTGGGCTATTAATATACTTAATAATGATTATAAAAATAGATATCTTTGTAAACAAGATTAATATTCACTTACACCTGAAATTAAAGAAAACCTAAAAGTATGTAATAGTCTAAGGGAAAACTTAGGAAACCTAAAATTTCCCAGACCTTTGGTGTTATTGAGGTTATAATTAGAACTAGTCAAAATTGTACGCGTATAGTTTGATAGTTGAGTGATTTGGTTCAGTTTATTTTTCAATCACAATCACGTAGCTTATACAATAAGCAAATGTTTCAAATCAAACCAACCCTACCGCAACACGGCACTACGAATGATTGATTGAAAAAATAACAATTAATTCCAATATGAGCATTTTGTTAATAGTAATAGAGGTTATTTTTCTTTACACGGATTATCAGATTGTGATGTTTGTGAGGGACAGTAAGAACAATAAATACTCGGGTCGGGATAGAACGATACTTGTTTACCAAACACTCGGCGCGCCGACAAATTGGGCGGCCTGTGTACGGTGACACCGCCTGCCATTGTAAATATTAGAATACGGGGCTCGTTATACATGGCTATAATTATTCTGCCCGGCTACGCAAAGGGCTGTTTATGGGTGCAAGTTTTGCGTGATTTGTGAGACCGTTGTGCCTCTCTTTATTACACAGGTAGGGATAAAGTATGGCACATTCTTAGTTCTCGGGTCGTACCTAAACACATACACGGTTTTATTAAAACATGCTATATTTTGAACATTTCTCTCTCGTAAGGCTATCGTAAGGTGTTTATTGCTAAGTACTTACTCAAGATGTCTGATTTTCCCTTTCTTTTAGGCCTTGCTCCTTTTTATCGGCAATTTTCAATTAGTGTATTTTCTTTCTGGTTGATAAGTATATTCGCTCTGCATTGTCTTAATTTAGCAATATGAAAATGTATATCGATGCATTTTGTCCTATGTTATATTCAATGTTTATTTAACATCGAATCTAGAAGTTCGCTAAATTAGAATAGAGTCTGGAAGATGGTTGAAGGAGATTTTATATACTTCACATAAAACTTAAGTGGCAATTGACGAGGCAGGTTAAGAGCTGATGGACGTTGGGTGTCCAAGGTGCTAAAATGGCGTTTTCGCACCGAAAAGCGTAGTTTTGTTCGACCCTAAGTGTGATGAGTAGACTGACGACATTAAAAGTGCCGCAGAGTCACTGGCAACAGGCGGCTCGGCGGCTTGGAATCGTTGTGCTTGGAAGTCCTTAAAAAGGACCTATGTCCAGTAGTGGATGACCATTGGCTGATGTGGTAACGATCATGATGATGATGAAATGTAAACTGTCGTTTAGTTATATAGCTACTAAATCAATAATCTTCTTTATATTCCATTTTATTATATAAAATGCTCACCTGCCATCACAAAATCGTAATTTCTTATATCATGTGCAAGTATTGGACATAAAATGGAAACGTTTTCGCATAAATGAAATTTATTGCCGTCTTATTGAATATCGGAGCACAAACGCGTAGAGGCTATAAAGGTTGGGACACACTGACGTTTACTTTAACGAGTCTCGGCTCATGACCACAGATAGTCTGGTCTTCTTCATTAAAAAAAACTGAAAGGCATGCAGACAATCATGGGCACCTATGGAGGTGGCTTTCGGAGTTAGTAAGCTTTAAGAATCCAAACTCTCAAATTTCTAAATAAAAATGTATTTTTTTTCTATTTAAGAAGAAATCATATTCCCAGTCCCTAGACACTAAGCTTCGTGGCAACTCTTGATTTTAACCTTTGATTTAGATTCTTAACAATGTTTTCTTTATTGTTGCTACGATCGGGTATACAGTTGCGATATGAAGGAGAAACAATCACACATACCTACATACACACACACATGTTTGGAAGTCATTACAGTATGTCGCTTCTTGAAAAAAATACATCTTACGGTCTACGGGCATCTCGCTTACATCTCTCCGATCATCCCACCTTCAGTTCGACTGTTATTTCAAAATGTCATTGAAGGATACCGTTTTCTGTTACATCCGTTTTGCAATCATTGTACTTCGGCTTAAAAATGTCATTTTTTTCAAGAATCAATATACTGTATGTCGATTCTTGAAAAAAATACATCGCACGAATATCTCGCTTACTCGCTTTAGTTCGACGGTCAGTCCAATGTGGCCAAATTTTATTGGAGAATACCAATTTCTGTTACATCGGCTTTGCAACCGTTGTACATCGACTTCAAAACTGACGTTTTTTTCAAGAATCGACGTACAGGACTGTTACGATAATTATGACATTTGTATTGCGCGTATTGCGCAATTTACATTTATTTATGTATTTGTGTTCAAAACCACTTTGTGTTCAAAAACACATTTTGGGGTGTAAGAGGCCCGCCTTCCATCAAAGTGGCCTAAGTCAACCTCACCTGCTCACGGTGCACCCTGCTGGTAGACAAACGAGGCTCTGGCGTTCTTTGGTCCCCTTTTTGGGTCGTTGTGTTCGATATCACGCAACAAAATCCTAAAGATATCTGGCTTCGTGGGAGGATCTGTTATTAGATCCGTCTGGCTAGCGACCACACTTCTGCCGTAATCAGTCGCCAAGCATTATTGCGTTCCGACTGCGAGCGGAAGAGCCAGTTCCTTTCCCTCTCCCTTTGATTGTTGCATCATGTGTGACCTTGTGGTCCGTTGTAGAATACAAGTCGACCTTATTTTCGTAGGCGTGATGTACTGGCGCGGGGTCCAGGGAGACCCGATGAAACGGTTGTCCGCTGGCCGCCCGTTGGTCCGGAGGGGGCCCGAACCTTGGATGTCCCGTCCATGGAGGCTGCCCCGCCACTGACGAAAAAAGTCCGGTGAACGACCGGCGTGCCGGAGTGGGAGACCGGTGTGGAACCCGCCGGTCATTCAGCGGATGGGATCGGGGGCCCTTCCGTCCCCCGCGCCAGTAGCTCACCCAACCTGCGCAATTTAGATCGGCCCTTCTATTTTTAACTGAAACCCAGATTTCTTCCCCTGACGATATCTCATACCTCTGTTACCCAGGATATAAATTAGTCCATAAGTTCTTACCGCATGCAGGCGTCTGTGTATACATCAGAGAAGACATTTGTAGTCAACGCTTACTCAGGCTTGAAGTCGGGGACCTATCTCTTCTATGGATTCGCATCGACCTTGGGGGTCTAACCCGGGTATATGCATGTCTATATAGATCCCATAGCGGTAATGCAGAAGCAGACCGTCTCTTCGACCATGTTCAATTAGGTATCGATCATGTGCTTGAGCATATTCCCTCTGCTGAGGTGGTGATCTTAGGCGACTTTAATGCCCACCATGTGGAGTGGCTTGGATCGCGAATCACTGATCATGCAGGTAGATCTGCTTACAACTTTGTCCTGGCTTACGGGTTAAGTCAACTTGTGTGTTCTCCAACTAGGATACCCGATGTCGCCGATCATACGTCATCTATATTGGATCTTTTCCTTACCACTCACCCGAACAATTATCATGTTAGTGTTGATGCTCCTCTGGGCTCATCCGATCACTGCTTATTAAAAACTAGTGTGCTTTCGCCTCCTACAACGCGCACTCGTGAGATAGGTAAGCGTCAAATCTGGCATTATAGATCAGCGGATTGGGATGGATTGCGTGAATTTTACGCCTCTTATCCATGGAGGCAGCTTTGTTTTTCTGAAGGTGACGCCAGCAAATGTGCTGAGGCTATAGCTAACTTAATACTGCAAGGCATGGAGCGCTATATTCCTAATGCTGTAATTCCGGTTGGGGATCGTACTCAAAAGTGGTTTAATGGCCTCTGCAATAAGTCTGCTAGCCATAAACAATCTTCATACCAGAAATGGATCGCTGCACATAACAAAAAAGACCCAATGGCGAAGAACTTGAAGAAAACTTTTAACGCCGCCTCCAAATCCCACAAAAGTGCCATTGCCAGGTCGAAGTTCAGGTTCATCGACAGAATTGGTCAGAAATTAGTTACGATGCCATCTGGTTCTCGTGCCTTCTGGTCTTTGTCAAAAGCTATTCAAGGCAATTTCTGTCGCTCTTCTTTTCCACCTCTCCGCAAGCCTGACGATTCACTGGCCTACTCTGCTAAAGAGAAAGATGATATTTTTGGTACTCTCTTTGCCGATAACTCGACGCTAATTGATGGAGGGCAAACACCGCCTACCATCCCGCGGTGTGATAGTTCCTTGCGTGACATTCGTTTCACTCAGCGTGACGTACGCAAGGCGCTTTTGTCTCTTGACATCAACAAGGCGAGTGGGCCAGATGGTATCCCTGCGGTTGTTTTGAGAACCTGTGCACCTGAGTTGACTCCAATCCTGACGCGGCTGTTTCGACTCTCCTACTCCTCCAGCAATGTCCCTTCAACATGGAAGACTGCCTTAGTGCACCCTGTACCTAAAAAAGGTGATATGTCAGATCCATCTAACTACAGGCCTATCGCCATTACTTCCCTGCTATCCAAAGTGATGGAGCAAATCATCAACGCAAAATTGCTTGGGTATCTAGAAGAACATCAGCTCATCAGCGATCGTCAGTACGGTTTTCGACACGGCCGATCAGCTGGTGACCTCTTAGTATACCTTACTCACCGTTGGGCACAAGCCATCGATAGCAAGGGAGAGGCCCTTGCGGTGAGCCTGGATATTGCGAAGGCATTTGACAGGGTTTGGCATAAGGCACTTCTATCCCATTTCGCCGAACAAAACTCTCGGAATTCTTGGTGTCGACATCTCGAATGAAGTCCAATTCCGCGATCATTTGGAAGGAAAAGCTAAGTTAGCCTCTAAAAAACTTGGGGTGCTCAACCGAGCCAAGCGCTTCTTTCAGCCTAAGCATCGGCTCCTACTCTACAAAGCCCAAGTACGTCCACATATGGAGTACTGTTCACATCTTTGGGCTGGAGCACCTCAGTATCAACTCCTTCCTCTTGATCGCATTCAAAAGCGGGCAGTTCGACTGGTCGACAATCCCGAACTTACAAGCCGGCTGGAGACTTTAGAGCACCGTAGAGAAGTTAGTTCTCTATGTGTGTTCTATCGTCTCTACAATGGCGAGTGTTCTGAGGAGCTGTTTGAACTAATACCACCATCTGTCTTTTCGCAGCGAAGCTTGCGTCGTAGAGACCAATTCCATCCTCACCATCTTGATGGTTGGTCATCTACGACATCAAGATTCTCCAGAACTTTTCTTCCACGAACCTGTAAATTGTGGAATCAACTTCCCGCCCGGGTTTTTCCTGGAAATTTTAATATGGGGGTATTTAAGGGGCGTATCAACTCTTTCCTCAAAGGCCGGCAACGCACTAGCAATGCTTCTGGTGTTGCAAATGTTTATCATCATTCATCATTATCAGCCTATTAACGGCCCACTACAGGGCCAGGCCTCCCTCCTTACAGGAGAGGGGATATGGAGCGTACACCCACCACGCTGCTCCAATGCGGGTTGGTGGGCTTAGGGTGATAATGTTTCATTTATTAACGATCACTATCAGATGTTGATGATAGTGACCGGGACCGACGGCTTAACGTGCTCTCCGAGGCACGGGGGTGTAACACCACCAACTTCCAGACTCCGGGCTTGGAATGTACTGAACATTTCATAGAAGAATGAAAAAGCTCAGAATTATTCCATGACCCGACCCAGGGATCGAACCCAGGACCTCGTGATCGAAGCCACATAGGCTAACCACTAGACCAACGAGGCAGCAAATGTTTATGGGCGGCGGTAATCGCTTAACATCAGGCGACCCGCATGCTCGTTTGCCCGCTTTATTTTCGATAAAAAAAAAAAAAAAACCACTACTGCTGAAATTAGTTACACTGTGACACCAAACGACTCTTTCGTATAACAAATCAGTTTTATTTACACAATCTTTATATTCCATAAAATTTAATGACCAAAGCTTTTAACTCGGGACCGACGTAGTTGTGTCGTTAAGGCATCAAATGCTACTCCCATTGTTTGGTTTAGTGTTTTACAGGCACGTTTAATGGGGAAGATTAACTCTGTAAATACAATTAAGACGAGGAACATAATAAAATGCGGTTCCCACTGTAAATGTGTTACGAATTACTAGCATTTATGAAGTAGGACCCTCGTAAAACAAATATGTGCTCCACGGTTAAGAGGTCAGACTGTGATTTAGACGTCCTTAGGTTCAATTCTAGAGTGGTCTTGCCCACTTTAAAAAAAAACATGATTAACCTTCTTTTAAAAAATATGACAAATTCTAAAATATATACTAAAGTGTGAGAGTGCGCTCCGAATCTACTTGACCTAGTTCCTACCTCTCTCATATATTTACGATGACTGCCTTGGTGGCCCAGTAGTTAGTATGTACTGATTGGTTCAGAAATTGAATTTTTGTTCGGGCTGTGGAAAAGTGAGATTTCTTTCTCCCAAGTGATTCTCTATATAATTCTTAACTTAATAGCGTAGTCGGTGATGTTCCATTCCCATGCCTCAGAGACCAAGTCAAGCAATCGTTCCCGTCATTTCCCGGTGATAAATAATGATCGTTACAAGAGTAAACATCTTCATTAGCCCGCCAACTCAAAATAGAGCAGCGTCATGGATTCAAACTCCATGTCCCTTGTCCTATAAGAGGCCTCTCCCTGTAGTGAGCCGTTAAAACACCCTCAAAATGTTGATATACTTGCTTTATGCACTACCACCAACAAATATCGCAGTCTGCTTCACTCTCTTTCATTTCTTTGTTCATCCTCCTTAACACTAATTATGGTTACATATTGCTTAGTTGGTATAATTGTAAACACACTAAGCTAAGGGCAGATGTCACAGGCACTCAGTTCAACCCTATCGTCAGCGAAACATCAGCAAGTGCAATGACCCCGATAATGAGCAGGTTAAAACAATGCATTCACCCTCGCTTTGACTACACTGAGGGTCCTTTTTAAAACACCACTCGTCCTTTATATTAACCGATAAATAAGCTTGATACTTGATCGTTTTGTTGATGGAGTGCGCTAAAAGTATTGATTGGTCACGAAGTGGGTATGCAGTGTTTTGTATGTGAAAGTGCGGCTGCATAAAGAATACGAGAATTTTACTTATTTAAACATATACCACTCATGTCGATATTTTATTCACTATTATTATTTTTACTAGCGGACGCCCACGACTCCGTCCGCGAGAAATTCTGTGTTCTAAGTTCTCAGGCTCTAAGCTATCTCTGTACTAAATTTCATTTAAATCAGTTCAATGGTTTAAAGCGTGACTGACTAAAAAACAGTCAGAGTTACTTTAGCATTTATAATATTAGTATAGACTTAACTGGCGCAAGTAAACCTATAAGAAATGACGACCTCCGTGGCGCAGTGGTATGTGCGGTGGATTTATAAGACGGAGGTCCTGGGTTCGATTCCCGGCGGGGCAGATTGAGATTTTCCTTAATTTGTCTTGGTCTGGCCGGTGAGAGGCTTTCGCCGTGGCTAGTTACCACTCTACCGAAAGACGTATCGTGTAGAAACCGAAAGGGGTGTCGATTTTCGTCCCACTCCTAACAAGTTAGCCCGCTTCCATCTTAGACTGCATCATCACTTAACATCAGGTGATAGCAATCAAGCGCCAACTTGTAGTCGATAAAAAAAAATGTTCCTAGATAGTAGGTACCTATTCTGATATAGTCAATGATTTTCCTTGTCAACAAGACTGCCAGCTATTATCCATTCAAATAAAGAAGTTTTGAAATAACATTAAGTAGGTATGTATAAAGTAAAAATACTTGTAAGACCATTAGGAGCTTGTAAATAAATCACGAAACAAAAAACATTTCTCCCGCTCCTTTACAACTGTCGTTTATTTAGCGAACAAAATTTATAAAAACCACTTTGTGAGTGTTCATCAAAAAGTTTTAAGTCAGTTTTGAGTCGCTTCTATATTTTCGCTCGAACAATTTCTGTTATTTGTTGTTTCAAATCCCTCAGACTGTTGGATACATTTTCATTTTATCTCAATTAACTGCGGAGCCTAGCCTTTTTGAATAACATGAATATATTACTTAATATTGGATGAAAGGACTCACCAAAAATCCCTTATATACCTAACTACTACATTAAAGTACCTACCTAGGTAAAAGGGACAACTCGTATAAAATTAAAATATCAGGTATGAACTACCCCGTTGGTCGAGTGATAAGTTTGTGAACACGAATTTTAAAGGTACAGTTCGTGTTCTGGATGGGGCAAAGAAACATTGGGCTTTTTTCTTTTCAAGATATTCCACGTAGTAACCTGGAGCTGTATGCCTTAAAATAGTGATAAAATAAAGCTCGCGCAAATATTTGTAGCTTACCATAGGGTGAGTTTGTGGTCAAGCACGAATTTATTTCATAAAAAATTATATCAAAGGAACTCTGAACCCTCTGACTTTTAATCACGAGCGCCTTCGCCTTCGTGTAACAGATATAAAGCGGATAGTTGAGCAGGCCATGAATCCCTTACTAGGCGTTACATGGCGTATATTAAAAACAAAGATAAGTAGACTGTAAATTAACCTGTCTACGGTATAAGACCACGGTAAAGTTTGCACACTTGACATAAACTTTGCCCGCGCTTGCTCCACTTATTATGTATCCACAATACACTCGCAGTACACAGTAATCGTTACTCGTCTATGTACCGCAAGCTCTTTACATAGACGCTTACGTAAAATTTGCTCGAAGGGCGTCTGGAGGACTACGAGTGAAAGACGAACGTAATTTATCGAATCGCTCAAATAAAGAATGTCAAGGTTTTACTTTTAACGAAAGAGAAAATACAAATTTAATATACTCTGTTTATGGTGGTAAGACTGGCTTCGTGGTAAAACTTCTCGGTTCAAGTTGTTTCTCAAACTACTCGAGTAATTTTTATCGAAGAGCAAATAGAGAGAGAGGCTTTCTAACCAAAACGCCAAGCAACTGAACAGTAAATATAATGCCCCATCTATATCTCAATTCCCGGCGAAGTATGTTTCTGGCATCATAAATCCCAAATAGATGATCCAATTAAACGAATATCTTAGCATTCAATGGATTCACCGTGAGGATGCCGGGTCCATCGGTGTCAGAGAGAAAACCGCTTGCCGCTTGAGTCCGGACTTGCGACACGAAAGTAGAGTACTTACTCATTGAGACCGGTTGCCTTCTCTACTCGTATTCTCCCTGCTCAACCAAATCTGGTAGGTTCCTACTAGAGTAGCTTGGGACACCCGTTCTAGAATGGAGCTTACTGCAGTTCCAGTCAGGCTTTGAGCAAGTTGATGATATTTTCTTTTTGTTGGAGAAATAAGTATTCAAACTTCAAGCCTGTAAGTAGCATATCTATGATATGTAAGTAGCATATAAAAGTAAATAGACTGGTGTTTTAACGTTTCCATTATTCGGTACAAAATAAAGCCCTCACATAAAAGTTGTATCGTACGCAATCTCATGTCATTTGCGTGAAGGCACCGTGAATATACTCTTTCAAAGAGCGGCTCAGACTTAGACATCAAAGGCTTTGGAGCCCTCGTGTAAACGTTCTCAAATACCCACTACCTTTACGCACTCTTAATTTGCTTTATGTCGTACCTAGATAACACAAGGATATTTAATTAAATGGAATAAGCGGGGGCCAAGTATGCAGTTCGTATATTTATATTTTTTTTATATAACGTCGGTGGGCTGACGTGTACTCCATTAAGTATTCGTGGCTGTGTTTCTCAAAGTATCGGATAAAAATGCTTTTTAATTTATAAACGAAAAAGGTCCGTAACCTTTTTAATAACTTTTATTTTACCTTCGGAGAAACGATGATTAGTTTTCTCAACTTTTTGTTACAGTTTAGCTTACAAGTCTATTTATATTTAGTTACTAAGAATTTTGTTGAGTAACTAATAAAATGGAATAACCTTTATCTTCAACTAGCGGACGCCCGCGACTTCGTCCGCGTGAAAATTGGTGTAGACTTGAACTCCCGTTTGACCCCTTAAGTAGGTGAGCATTAGAAAAAACGTTTCTTAGCGCTCGCCTACGTCATTATAGCTATATAGACGTATATAGAAATATATAAGACAGAATTTCATACAAAGTGTACTCTTTCCCCGCTACCCCTCTCAATTCAACTTTTTTATAGTTTCCCGTCAAGCAATATCCTCCGTCCCGTCCCGTATACTAAAGATCTACATTTTTGTTAAACATTGTACGATATTACAGTACATTAACATTAGCAATATATATTTATGGCAGCTGATGGGCATAGCTTGTATTAAATAGTCTATTTCACTTTTGACTCTAACTTTCATAATAAACAAAATAATTTATAATCCGACATGCAGATCTAGAGATTAGCCAGTTTAAACAAACGAACAAACTTTTTCGTATATTATATAAATATGGTCTGCCATGCCAAATAAATTGAAAAAAAGATCAAAGATCGAATTCTCAAAGAATATCAGTACCAAAATGTTGACCCCTATTCAGTACGTATAACATAACACGGAGGAGGTCAACTTAATTTGGCCGATATAGCGGCAGAGTTGTTTTTTAGAAATTTTGTAATATCTCCGAAACTATATAACTAATTAACATACTGTCAAAGGCAAATCTTATCTCTATAATGTCCTTGTGATTATTAAATGATTTATTTTGATAAGTATTTAAGTTTAGTTGTATAAATAATTATGTGAACTTAAGCATATGAATTAAACGATTTATTACAGAGTCGCACTTTTTACAAATTTTGTAATATCTCCGAAACTATATAACTAATTAACATACTGTAAAAGGTAAATGTTATCTTTATAATATCCTTGTGATTGTTAAATAATTTATTTTGATAAGGATTTAAGTTTAGTCCTATAAATAATGACGTAAAGGTAAGCATATGAATGAAATGATTTTTAAAACACAAAAAGTTATATATCTGCCAAAATATAAAAGATAGATATATGCTATTGCGGACTTTTTTGTAGGAATTTTTAAGATGCATAAAGTTTTCATACAATGTTTTCAATTATATCCAATATCTAAGCCAGCGTACGCGCATAAAGCTAGATTTAATAAATTTCACGGTCCGCCTCGCGCGACAAAAACTGTGATAACTCGGGTAATATATACAACACAAATATAAAATATAGCCTATAACACTCACCGATAACGTAGCATTCTATTGGTGAAAGAATTTTTAAAATCGGATCAGTAGTTTCGAAGATTAGCCCCGACGGAACTTTATTTACAAACTTACAAACTTTACCTCTTTATAATATTAGTATAGATACCGTCCCCCGAATAGTATTTACAATGATGACAGTCACTATAGTCGACGCTTTTTTAAACGAGTCGTTCGGCAATAAATGTAACTATCGGTATATATTAAGACGATTCCCGTGGGAATTTCGGTATAAAATGTAGCCTATGTGTTATTCTGATGTAAACTTTCGCCTTTATAATAGTAATAATTAAGCGCTCTATGTAGTTTTCGATATTATATTTAGCGAAATTAAAACGCCTGGTAGTGACTTTTGGATACAATAAACTGTAAATCGTCCATAAGTTTTTTGAGCAACGTTATTTATCACTACGACCGTCCGACCCGACGACTCAATTTAAACTGCGTCGACTATAAGCAAATAGTAATGCTCAGAAATACATATTTGATTATCTAAAAAGTTAGCTAGCTGTATCGACTTTGTCCCAGAATTTACGTTTCTAAAAATATTCAAAAAATACATAATTCTTTGATTTTTAAGAAACGTTATATTACGGTTTTGTTCAAATTGAAGTATTTTTTTTGGGGTAGGAAGGTACAACTGTGGGTGTAAGTAAGAAAAGTTTGAGAATGTCTGACTACAAATGTTGAGAATTAATTTATATCTCGACGCAAGAATGTGTGAAGGCGTTGATCCCTTGCCCGCGTTCCAGCGAGATAACACAGGACGACCAGGTGCTGTACAATCAAATACCACCGAGATGTGTCCCGACTAGTATTTACTCCGATAATACTCACAGAGCAAATAATTGTTCTCCTAGACACACATTTGGTTGCATATACATCGATGATTACATTAGACAAATTCAGTAGACTCTTGCGACTATGCCCTTGGATTGAAAAATTTGAGAATGGTATTGGAGGTTTCAAAAATAAAATTTTCATAAAAAAAATCCGTATATTGAAAATGTACACTATTGGCTAGAAAAGTATTAGCATAATCATAACGGGTGGGATTTTGACGGCATCCGTGGCGCAGTGGTATGCGCAGGGGATTTATAAGACGGAGGTTCTGGGATCGATTTCTAGCTGGACCACTTAAGATTTTCTAATCTGGTCCAATCTGACTGGTGGGAGGCTTCGACCGTTGCTAGTTACCACCCTACCGACAAAGACGTATCTCCGAACGATATAGCATTCCGATACGATGTCGTGTAGAGAGGGATGTGGAGTTCATCTTACTCCTAACAAGATAGCTCGCTTCCATGTTCGATTGCATCATCACTTACCATCAGGTGTGATTGCAGTCAAGGCCTAACTTGTAATTAGTCTAAAAAACAGGATAGAGGTGGTTTGACAGGAGAAGAAATCCACTCTTCAAAAATTTACGTCACATAGCAATCATATTATACAAAGATATCTTCTTTTTAGTTTTCGTACAAATGTTGCAGATTGATGAACTCGTAAACGCAATTAGGTAGAGATTATCTTATTATCTCGCAGACAGTTGTTGCTTTGTTAATTTCATCTTATTACCGCAAGGAATTCTTTTATTGCCAACCTTTATTTTATTACGTCGAAACAAAGCAATAGACAGTATTATTTACTAGAGGAGGCCCGCTGTTCACCCGCGTAGTTCTCGTTCCCGTGGGAATTTCGGGATAAAATGTAGCCTATGTGTTATTCTGATATGTAAGCTATATTATTGTGAAGTTTCATCAAAATCCATTTAGTAGTTTTTATGTGAAAGATTAACGAACAGCTATACATACAAACTTTCGCCTTTATAGTATTATGAATTAATGAATGAAATATTCTTTATTGTACACCAAATAATTACAAAACAAAGTTACAAAGAGACAATATCTTAAAAACTAATGTACAATTGGCGGTCTTATGGCTAAGGAGCGATCTCTTCCAGGCAACCAATTATATTTAAGTGGAAAACTGTAAACATTGGAGTAGGTCCACGAAAATAAAAAATGATTCTTACTGCCTAATTTAAAAATATACTTACATAAAATACTTATCGACATAAAAACACATATACACACATACATACATATATAGTAAGGATTCGTCAGTATAATTGTTCATGGTTTTATAACAGCTTGTTGTGATTTTGTTTGTATAACAACTACTTCCCAAAGTACTCATAAAGTTTTGATAAATGAAACAAGTATCTACTCATGTATTTATGCATTGGAGTAGGAACATTGTATTGTAATTGCTTTTCATTAGTCTTTGAGTGGGTGAGGGAGAGAGCTGGAGCATTCCAAATATAATAACCGTAGCTTATTCTTTTGAATTAATGAATTATGCCAGTAGGTACTTTTAGATGCACATACTTCTTTTACGTATAAAATACATATCGGCAGATGTTTGTGTCAGTGCCCACGTGGGCCCTTATCAGCTTTAAATAGCAAATGTCAATTTCGTACAAAATATTCCCTCACATTTCCCTCACTTAAAGTAGAAAAAATGTAATATCACTCTAATTTTGATCACTTTATGGCAAAATAAAATATTCTCACTATGCTTCTTTATTGCCCACTAAGTATTGTATTATTATTGTGTCAAAGATCTTCGCTTTTAAAAAAAATATTAAAAAAAAAGTCGTAATGGGTTAAAACTAACTAAACTTTAACTAAATAAGTAACTTTTACACAATACTCGTTTAAAAGATAGAAAAAAATGAATAGGTATTAGTATTAGATACTTATTAGCAAACCTAGGATTTCGTAGCAGTAAACTAGAAACTATTACTGAATATGCATACCTGAATATAGAGTCCAAATGTTTCGTTTCAAAAGTGCTTGTGAATCAAATGAATTTCGCCATTTTTAATTATGAATTATTTGCCCACAGAACATCTAACAACGTTATCGTACCAACTGCAGAACAAAACGGCGATATTCTTCGCTCAGCTGTACAAGAGCAACGCGATACGAACGCACGCGCCGCTTGCAGCGCTATACGATGACATAAGAATACTCCTCAAGTCCAACTCAGATGAAGACAACGGAGAGGAGCTAGGCACGCCGTCGCCCAAAGACCTGACCATTAGCACCAACAAGTTCTTTCGAGAAGTGTTCCCGGTGGCGTATCAGAATGTGTTGAAGTTGTATCCAAAGCAGTTCATGCCTGAGTATGAGGCGTGTTTGAAAGACGCGTACGATGCTGTGCAGCCGTTTGGAGATGTTCCTCAACAGGTCAGTTACAAATTATTAATAGGTAATCTGCAATATTGTAATTTTTTATAACTATTGTATTTTTGGCTGAAGGGAGCAAGTTACACCACCTCCACCTTAGATTGTATCATCATTTACCACCAGATGTGATTACAGTCACGAGTTATAGTCAAAAGCTAACTTGTAGCGAATTAAATCAAAAACCTAACCAAAGTCCATAGCAGAGCTTATTTATTTATTTTATTTGTTAACCTCATAAAACAGTAAAAGTGTAGGATCACTTAATTTTAAGTTGAAAAATATATAACGTTTAGATTTTGAAAAGAAAATAGTTTTTGCGAAATAAAATGAACATTGTAGAGTCAACAAATAAGGATGCTCAGAAATCGAAGTTAAACGTATACTAAATTTTTTCTGCTGCTTTTTTGGTAAAGTTGGTTTTTGGCAGAAATTAATAGCAAAATAAATATATTATTGTAAAATTATTATATTAACATTTTTTATAATTATTGCAGCTGGGAGTATCACTATCGCAGTCGTTAGAGGCAGCGCGAGCGTTACTCCAAGTGCTGGTAGTGGGTGCTGGCGCGCTGGCCACCAGCGAGCGTGTGCTGGCTGATTCCAAAGAGGACTGTTCCACCAAGCTGCTGCGACTCGGCGGCTGTTCGCGCTGCAAGGGTTTCAACACGAGCCCTTGCCGGAATTACTGCTTGAACGTTGCGAGAGGGTAAGTCCTAGTATTTCATGTTAATCATCTGTGCTGGTAATATCCAATGAGAAGATATCCACCAACTGTTTGCCCCGCAAGGGCTTCTACACGAGCCCTTAGCGAAGTTACAAAGGAACATACTGAAGTTAGTCAGTCCATAATTTTATAGTCGATAAAGGTGGCTGCTGGGTCTCAAAGTGCTGAAATGGTGTCCCCCAACACATAAAGCCCAGTCTTATGATCGCTGGGCTCAGGCGTATGGTCTTTACGGAAGGCTTCTAATGCCCAGTAGTGAACATTCATCGGTTGATAAGATGATGATAATAATTTTTGGGGAAGTGAATCCAGTTAAGAATTTATTGATTATTATTGAAGTCAGCAGCTGTTATTTTTATGATGATTATGTATACTGTCATTTCAATTAGAAATTCGATAGAGTATGTGTATTACGACCAAATATTTGTCCACTTTTTCAAGTACACTCGCTCTTGCATTGTACTTGAATATGCAAACTTGTCGAGTATGTAAATATGTACGAAGTAATGGTACAGTTACGTCTATAAATGATAAAGTTTTTTAGCTTAGCGAGCAATGGGTTCTAAAATATCTGATGGGAAGCTTAGGTCTTTTCATGACGGAGAAGTCAAATATGAATCAAACATTTTCAGTACAACAACAATGAAATCGTTGATGATGATACGCTCGACGTATATTCCGTCAGATTAGAAAAGACCCTAAGCAGGCCTTTAAACACGCGTTCAAAAATAAAAGCTCGACGAATTGGACGTATACTACGGACGCTACTTCGGAGCAGGTTGGACTGCGTTAAACTCCAGAACGTATACTACTTTTACTTAGTTCATACTTTATTGCAGCATTCTAATAGGGTAACTTAAGAAACTTAGAATTGCTTTTATCTTTTAATTATGTTGCTTGTTCTCAAGTTTTACACTAACGAAGGCAAATAAGTAATTCTGCAGACAAGCTCGTTCCTCTTCGTATAAAACTTTTATCCTACTACATTTTTTACTAAAAAAACTTTTTAAGTGAGTTCTTACGTTTTTGCGCTTAGGTTGAGTTACAAAATGTTTGTATAATGAAGAAATCTTAACGTGTTCTTACTAAGAGCTGTCTCTACTCGTATATTGAATGAAGTTACTAAAAATTATTAACGAAATTTTTCTCATCTACGGTTTTATTAATTCATTATTAGTTAGCCCTTAACTGCAATCACACCTGGTGGTAAGTGATGATGCAATCTAAGATGGAAGAGGGCTAACTTGATAGGATAATATCCACACCTCTTCGGTTTATACACATCGTACCGGAACGCTTTATAGCATGGCGGTACGTCTTTGTCGGTAAGGTGGTAACTCACAACGACCGAGGCCTCCTACCATCCAGACCCGGATCAATTCAGAAAATCTAAATTGGCCCTGTCGGGAATCGAACCCTGAACTTCCGTTTTATAAATCCACAGCGCATATCACTGCACCACGGAGGTCGCCGAAATGTCCGGAACGGAACTCGTGGGGCGAAGCCACATAGGTTAACTAGTCAACTAATGACGCAGTCATCCTAATACTATTTTGGATATATTAGGTACCTACCGGGACCGGATGTCGTACGACAATGGACCAACGAGGCATCCCTTACTTACCGAGTGGCACAAATAGCCGGCCCAATGACGATATATGTTCTTCTGCAGGTGCATAGGCTCTCTGGTGGTAGAGCTTGACGCACCGTGGGCGGGCTACGTGGAGGGAGTGGAGCGACTGGCGAGGACGGACGCGGACGCTGCGCTACGGACGTTGGACTCCAAAGTGTCCTCAGCCATCATGCACGCTCTCGAGAATCATGTCATTTTGGAGAAAAAGGTTAGTTAGAGTTTTTATTGCTAAAACAAGCGTACGCGTCACCTAGTGATATGTGATTACTGGCGCCTCTTATCGTTTGCAACACCAGAGGCGCTTCCCATAGTTTGCTTGTCCTTGGAGAATGTGTTGATTTATCCCTTAAATAACAGAATAGTAGAAAAATAAGATTTTTTTAATAATAATGGAGCATTATTTATAAAAAAGTTAAGGTATATATAATATGGAAGCCATTTATTCAAAGTGTCTTGTAATTAAAAACATTTTCATATTAACTATAATGATTCTCCAAAAAAAGCGAGTTTAAAATTAGTTAAATTCTCAAACGAGTTCTACAGAATCCAACGGCAAAAAGTTACCTACTTAGTTAAAAAATTCTTATATAAGAGAAGACGATCACTTGTTAAATAATTGTTCTAGAAACTGAGCTAATTGCCGCCGAAACTTTTCCCGGAATGTCTTGTTGAGAGGCGAAACACGTTTCGAGTGTAGTCGAAGTCAGATTGAGACTTGGAACAACTTCCAAGTTTTAAGTTATTCGCCACTCCATACATAGGTGTCTGGTGTCTACATTTGCAAATGCTCGTTCCGAAGTGTTGTGTAAGTCCAATTTTCATAACAATGCTGTAGTAATTTGGCTAATATGTTATTCACGTCATACCTACGTGAAATGATTTAATACTGGATTATTTAACTCGTATTAGATTTTACTTACTTTGAAAACTATTTAGAATACGAATTCTAAATAGTTTTCAAATAGAGAGATAGTTTTCAGAGAGATACACTAGGTATAAGTATTATACCTAGTGTATCAACGACGACGTTGGAGTAATTGTTAGTGACTGCATATTAATGCATTGGTTAATTTGAACAGCATCGGAATATGAGGTCCTTAGTTCAAATCTAACGTCGATCTAGATAATACTTATACCTAGTGTATCTCTCTTCAGAAAAAAAATGTTTAGTGACAGTTTTAGTTACATCCCGGAGTTGGGATATTGTCTCTCGAGTGCATCGGAGAGAACTTTATGCCTAGGTCCCTGTCATTATCATTAGCGTTCGAAAGTGTTCGTTACTGAGTCAAACTAAATCTCCGTAACATGCCAAGTTGCATACGAGTTCATTAAGCAGAGACGATCGTTTATTGAAATCAGTTTCTTAGTTGCAACCCCATTTCTCAAAAATATTGCTGTATTCATAAAATAATATTTTTACTCATATCATAAGAAAGGACACACGTACCTATTCTACAAAAACTCATTTAACAACACAACTTGGGTTCACTTAATCCTGTTACTAAATTAACGCTGAAACGTTAGAAACAACAATAAACCTCCCTAATTTATATTTAAACCGAGGATTAAACAGAGATTTGTTAATTAAACTTCTGATCTAGTACACATTCATATAACGCGTCGGTATCTAGAACACCGAACTGGTGTAATCTACTTAGCGGAATCCACAACTAAAATTCATTTACTGCGTAGGTAAATTACATGGGAACAAAGCGAAACTTTCCGAACTCGTTCGCAGAACTGTTTTGACGTACAATTTGTTCGTGTTTGAACGAGATAATTTTCTGCACGATAAAATATGATCCTCACTATAATTTCCACTGATTTACCGTTCTACCGGAAACTAATAGAAGTTCCATTTTGCGTGCTATTTTAGCATGAAATTGCTGCCACAGCCACCGAGATATGAATTGTGGCTTGTTACGCGATCGTAGCCCAAAAATGTGGCTGCTGCCAGTGTTTAGTGAGCTGTAGTGTCGGCACTAAAGTTATCAAACGCTTTCACACCGTTCGCTTTACTTGGCAAAGAGCCATAGATACTTGAAGAGATTTCCCTTTAGCTGAAGACTCAATGATAGTCTTGTTATCGCCGAGTTCTTAAATGAACACAATAAGCAGTAATTATTGCTTAGATCATTTTACGGTGATTACCTCATGGAAAGTGATTCTCATGGAAGAGGAAACGCGATAACATTGAAGATATTTACCACTATATGGTATCCATAAACCTAGTTATAGGTATATATATATTCCACAACTCATACGATAGGTGCAAAACCTAGTGATCGCTTGCTTGTAATATACAGCGCTTGCTAGAGCAGAACTGGAGAATCATCATCATCATTAAAATTATAACGTTTCCTCATCCTTATATGAGGAAAGCAACACAGACAAAGGGTAAACTTAAATAAAGTTGAAGGATTTCTGTGCTTTTCTCATTCACCCCAGGGAGTACTCTAAAAGTGTGCTATTTAGTAATAATTTTGGCTTTTAGTAATCTAATTGATTATTCCATTTAAAAATCTTGAAAGGAAGACATTAGGTCTGTGTTTCACAAGCACGAATAGTTCATCGCATGGTCGTAAAGTTTGAAATCTCTCCACAGATTAAGTTTACGCGTTATGGTACCATAAAGATGGGGGAACGTAGGCGAGGTTAGACGTAGGTGTGGGTCGACCTAGCCTTGTGCGATATGTAGGTAGGTACTTACATTACTGTTATTGTTTGGGAATTTTCCTCGGTTTTTATTCGCTGACAAGTTTACGGCTGACTTAGGTATAACGCGATGTTAAGTGAAGGTTAAATAGTATATTTGCACTTACTTTGAAATTGATAAAGATTGTGTTTTCAGTGAACAATTGATTTCTTCTGCTCCAAGTAATTATCTACCACACGACTCTAGATTATTAGACAGAGAGACAAATTTCTTAGCATTCTATGGATTCTTCAATACATAAAGAAAAACGCCGAACAGAGTCCGAGATTTGCGGCTCGGATGTAAGCTAAAAGGGATCCTTTGTGACCCAACACTCGCCTTCTCTGTTCGAATTTCTCCTTGCGCAACCAAATCTGGCACATTGTTTCTGGGTTAAATTTTCTGAAAAACGTGTTCTAAAGTACTGAGTAATCTTTCTAGACCACATAGCTTGATTGAACTTTCCTGTTAGCAACGGACTACTGTTAGGCTATAACTAATTGACACGAGTAAGAAGAGTCACAGTCAAGATCTCCGGTTAAAATAATCACGTACCAGATCCTCTGAAAAAGGTTCTAATATTGTACGAATTTCTGTTAAATTTCTTAAGATTTTTAAGCAAAATACTTAGTTATGTCTTAACATAAAGCCTAAAATTCAATCTCTAACATTTCCAGGACACTTAACGCCTCCATGAACTTTCACCCTGAGGAAACTAGAGCGTGTAAAATAAAAATGTCCTTAAATATTAAATAATGAATGTTTAAAAATGTTCTAATAACTTAGAAATTTTTGTTAAATATAAGTACAACTTTCTGTGATATAAAAGAATTGACGTACTTCGTGGCGCAGTGGTACGTTTGGTGGTTTACAATTAAGAGGTCCTCGGCTCTGTCCCCGGCTGGACCTATTGAGTTACTTTATTGGTCTAGGTATGGTTTTTGGGAGGCTTGTTACCACTCTACCGGCAAAAACGTACAGTCAAGCGAAAACTGTTTTCATTCTACTCCTACCAATTCTGCCCGCTTGCATCTTAGATTGCAATATCACTTACGATCAGCTGAGATTGCAGTTAAGGGCTAAGTCGTAATAAATAAAAAGTTAAACTTTTAACAAATCTCTTTCAATTGAAGAAAGGAAACACTAATTAGCTTAAACGGTGTCATAAAGACAATTGGTCGTCTGCATCATTAACTTCCAAACAGAAATGACCTTTGATAATGTTACTTAGTCACACCACCGATATCGCGCGCTCGTAGCCATGTTGTCGCCGCTTGACGACATTATTCATGCTACTTTAAAGGATTCCATCCATGTATCTAATATGCATTTTACTAAATAATGTCTATTTAGAAGGTAGGCATTTTAAAGTAGCCTATGTTCAACAGTGGATGATGAATAGATGAACTTTTTTGCTGACTCATTTCAGCAGATCCTGTCTTCTGAGCCAATGGTCAAAATAATTTTACGTGACGTTTCAAAAGTGCTTGTGAACTAAGCCTTCTTGGAATAAACTATTTTGATAGCGATGATAATGATATCTGTTCCCTTTATAAAGTGCTATTTAAAAAATGACTAAGTAAGCGCAACTTTTTAGGAATCTTATAATGTTCTATTTTCCATGATAACGCTGAAAAATCCCTTCAACTTTAACATTAAAAATAATCTGGTATAGAGTTGAGAATTTTGACATTCCCAGATAGATTTGTAAGTTGTAAAATATGCAACTTGTAACAACAACACAATATTTAATACAATAAAAAACTTAAGCTCATTTATCCTGATATAACCAATGAAGACACTGCGGTGGCCCGTTATATAATAAAGTAAAGAAAAAATCCACTCGGAAAAAATCGCGGGCGTCCGGTAGTTCTAAACATATAATTAAAACATACGCTCAAAGAACCCTAAACAAAATGCGAAGACAATAGGGTCGTATTAGCGACGGCAGACAAAACACAGACATCCCGTTGACTCACTGATTATGTCATTCATACACCAAGGACACTGATTCCGGGCCCGCTGTGACTCTGAATGAAGTTAATGAGTAACGCTTAGCCGGAAGGGATTTAAATTATTTACATAAGAAGGTGAATGTACTTGGATATTATAAGTAGGTAGATATTCTGTATTATAAGAGTGGCTAATAAAATAGTTACTTATGAGGCAAAAACATTCAAATATATTCTAATAGCAATGTTCTGAGGATAGCTTTAGTCGTAAGAAACCTATATAAGAGGGAAGAAGCTTGAAAAGAAAAAGTGACACGCATATTTCTACATTAATATATTAATTATTAAAAGCCAGCTAAAACATATAACGTTTATTAATGAAATCACATAGTACATCTATCATTTATTTACACCCATCCTGTTCATTAAATCTGCTTTATTGATTACACAAACATGACAACATATTTAGACATTATACAATTATACGATACCAATTCCAATACTTATGATCCCTTCACTTCTTAACTTTGTGTTCGTAGATTATGATCGCTTGCTCTCTCACTGTTGACTGTGTTAAATGTATATTTACAATCACTTTTATGAAGTCGGTTAAGTGGGAGATAATGGTGCAATGCAGCATTTTCTGCAGTTCTGCCAACCAATCGCGTAGTGGGGCGTCATCAGTTCAATGTAGCCAACTGTGCGCCCACAGATAACGCACATTTTCCATAGAGGATTTCACAGACGACAACATCCGGCCCTCCTGTTGACGCGTTCGTCCCGAATCGCGTGCTAGTCTGGTGTAATTGCTGAGAACAAAAGAATTAGTTAAACGCGATTCAAATGTCAAGATGTTATTCTGAATGTATACATTCGGATTCAGAACAACAATTTTACATTGACTCTATCAGAACACAAGATATTACAATGCGTACACGTTTAAACTGACAACTTGAGCGTGTATAAACCACTATCTAAGGTTGTGTATGACTCGTTTAACAGACGAGTGTGTATGAACCTGTTATATAGGGTTGTGTATGGCTCACGTCATCATTGTATACAGCGTTCACATCGGATGCCTGATACAATGTTGTACTGCATTGTAAATCTTTTGTTTGAAGCAAATACATCAGACATTATTCAGACACATTAATCAGTTATGACTCAACAAATATTTTAATACTTACATAATAAAGTACCATCACTGACAACAGCCGGCTTATCAACTGTTCTAAAAAGTCTAATAGCTGTTCTTCGTTATTGCCACAAATGTCGATGCTCATTCGTAATCAGAGTATCTAAAAAAATAGTTACATATATAAATACTCTCTTGGTACTGCCGTTATGTCGTTAATACCTAGTTGAATTTAATCGATATATTGGTCCCATTTATTAAAATCTGTATCTGCTCCCATGTTACGAAGAGCCTCTACATTTATTTTCTTATACCGTTCCACTTAGCCAGTACAACAGTGGTCTAGCGGTTGCTGTTACATGACTGCATTGCACTATTATTGCAGTATTTAGAAAACAATTTTAAGTAATTGACCTAATAAAAGAGATTTAAACAATGTTATATATTCATTTACTGTGGTTTTAAAAGCAGATGTAACCATGAGAAAATTTTTGTCCATTGCAAAATGTTTGACGTCATCAGGACTTTATGTAATAATCTGTCAAGTGAACTTTCATGATAAAAATCATCGTTGGCCATATCTTGTGCGTAACTTTGTTACCAAGACGTTAACGAATTATCAAATATTTGTTTGTCGTTCGGCCTCTCCTGATTCTAATATAATTATAATGAATACTACAAATGCTTTGATTTTGAAAATTTACGGAGAGTAACCAACAATAATATTATTTACACAAAAGGAGTTACCATGATTATCTAATTTCTACATAATGCATTGACATGTTGAATTTGCGTATCTGCCCTTTTAACTACCTCAATTGAAATTTCTGGTAACCTGGCTACTTATACGAGTAATCTTTATTAATATATATTCAATGGCATTACAATTTAATTATATTAAAATTAGATCTCAATAAATAATGTCTGCATTTGTCTTAACCCACCCCAACAGCTAGTAACTCTAATTCAAATGACTGATACGCTTTTTCTTCATATGAAGTGTAACAACTTTAAAGACTTATGCTTACAACTTTACTTTCTTTCAACACTTACTAGATTTTGTACTTAATAGATTTTTTTTTTTACTAATTTCTCGACCAATTTGCGTCCGTATATAATTTTATGAGTAAATTGGATCAAATATGTTAATTGTATTGTTAGTTTTTTTTTTAGCTGCATGTGTTTTTTTTTTGTATTCCAATAAAAGCGCCTCTTTATTAAATGAAGAGGTTTAGTTAGAAATACACAATCTTCAATCCATTTTCTAAATAAGTAATAAGACCTAAAAATGGCCTACCTACTGGTGTTGGATAACTGTTAACTCTAATAATCTTTATTGAAATGGCCCTAATTAAAAATCTAATACCCTAATAAACCATAGCCTATATTATTTAATAATAAAACACGTGCACTTCCGGAAATTCAGCTAGTATTCTCGACTCCCTTCTACGTGGGCACGATTTTTACAGTTATCAGAATAAGTCAGCTTACGTTACTTATTGTATTCATGCTAATGTTAATATCACTAACTTTTAAGATGAACATTATTACATTTTATGGGTTTTTTTTTTAAAGACAAATTCTAAATGCCATATTATGTTGATTGATTTATATGCATTTTATTGTTACTATTATTTGTCAATGTTACATTGAATATAATTTTTAATTATTTGACATGTACAATTAAAGAGTAGAGGAATGAAATATAATTGCTATGTATAATGCCTTTCAAATAATATTAATTTGTTGTAAAACAATAAGTTACAATGTAAAAGGTAGGTTTACAAATGTACGCCCAAATGGCAAAATATGCATATTGTTAAGATGAAATATGTAAGTATGAGTATATTTATAAGCCCATATTTGAGCCAAATAAAATAAATCGTATTTTAAAAACTCAAACTCACAAAAAAAAAATTGAGCACTTCTTCTAGGCTCGAAATATTTTTTTTACTGCTAAATTATCTAATGCAATAAGTATCATATTTACCAAAACGGTGGTTTTCTAAAACTGTATCAACCGCTGAAACATTGCTGGTTTATTAGCAAAATCAAAAAGCCTGTCGTAATAAGAGACGTTTTGTAGATATCTTGTTCTGTAATTAGAATGTTATGGTGAAAGGAAGTAAAATCGCGAAGACTGTCGGTAAGATCGTTAGTTGTGTTTTGAATTTTTTTTTTACCGTAATTTTATTTAACATTAATTTTTTTAATACATTTTTCACTACAGCTTCCGAACATGCAATACTTTTCAAATCATTAATGTTTGTAATGTGACATAATCACAAGAGTATCACTGTATCATAACTTACATATTCGTTTTATTTTTAGTAAAATTCCTACCAGTTCGCAACTTGACAAAGCGTTGATTATATTGTTAGATGTCATTGATATTACACGGTCACTTATAATATTCTTAAATTATCTGTGTTAGTTCCTTTTATTAATTATCTGTGTTAGTTCCTTTTATTAATTATCTGTGTTAGTTTCTTTATTAAATATCTGTGTTAGTTTCTTCTATTAATTATCTGTGTAAGTATAGTAGTATGAATGAATGAAATTGAAGATGTGAATGTATGTGAACGAACGTATTGTGTTCGTTCACCTCAGTGCACTGCGACCATGGATTCATTCTTATTCCTACCGCCAAAGTGGCAACATATTTTGAAAATATATAAATTAAGTCACCTCTGTTGGTTTTACTTATAATATGTTGTATTTCTTAGTTCAACTTTATCTATCTTAAGTGTGTAATTTAAGAATTTGTACATCCTGTTGAACAAATTGGTTTATCAGAATCACGTATTAACAAACCAAGTTTATCAACTTAACTGGATACAATTAAAGATCTGGTTAAACACAATTAGATCAAGGCAATATTTCAAACTACCCGCTTCTACCCTATTATATAATTGTGTTTCTTATTCATGTTCACTATACGTAATTTTGCTTAATTTTTTATTCTGAAGTAAAAACTCGTATGCACCGTCACTTGGTTTAGAATCTAAATCTCTTTTTAAGGAAAAATCTTTCGTTTTATCTGGAAGGTGTCGGATAGTTCATTCCGACAATTTTTCCATTTCAGGTATTTGTTTGTATTTCTTAATTTTTGTAAAGTAATAAAGTAAATATTCAATCACATCACGTAACTAACCAAAAGCTATGTGCGTCTATCACATTGGCACATTTTATCAAAGTCACATATCAATCGGATCAAATTCAGGTATAACAGATGATAATAAAACATTCTGACTCACTCTGAACGGCGGCGAGGTTGAATACTTTCGATGTTACGATGGTAAGCACTGTTGTTACTCCAAGTAAAAGATGTTACCATGTCAGGAATGACCGTCTGTGAGTTGGCCTACGCTTTCGTTTTTCTTTTCCAGGCACTCTCGAGCGTCGGCGTCGTGGTTTCTTAAACACTTCTGATATTAAAAGCCAGCTAAAACATATAACGTTTATTAATGAAATCACATAGTACATCTATCATTTATTTACACCCATCCTGTTCATTAAATCTGCTTTATTGATTACACAAACATGACAACATATTTAGACATTATACAATTATACGATACCAATTCCAATACTTATGATCCCTTCACTTCTTAACTTTGTGTTCGTAGATTATGATCGCTTGCTCTCTCACTGTTGACTGTGTTAAATGTATATTTACAATCACTTTTATGAAGTCGGTTAAGTGGGAGATAATGGTGCAATGCAGCATTTTCTGCAGTTCTGCCAACCAATCGCGTAGTGGGGCGTCATCAGTTCAATGTAGCCAACTGTGCGCCCACAGATAACGCACATTTTCCATAGAGGATTTCACAGACGACAACATAATTTGAATTAAATACTTTAAATTATATTAGACATAGATAGAAATATTGAATAGGTTGTGGAATTTGAGATAATAACATTAAAGAGCGTAATTTTTAACTAGCCCGAATAGTATTTTGAATTTTACCATATTATCTACTACTAACAATTTCTTTTCTACTTCCAAAGTCGGTTTTACAAGTAATTTGTTTATTACTATTTACTTATTATATATTTACAGACCGCAGGGCACCTAAACCGAAGCCCCTCAGATTTAAGCTTAATTTTTCCCAAACTACCCTTCGATATATTCGCAATATCTAATAAATCTTACTCATAACTTTTGACATATAAAACGCGATTTTAAATTGGAAATATTTTATGCTACAAAACAGTTCGAAAGGGCTGAAAAGGCTTTTATGACAAGTAAAAGGCTGAAGTCTCGGAAAATGTTGACTTTCAATTTTCATGGTAATAGGTTTGTGTTCCACTCTCGGTACATTCCGATCTTTTATTTTATTTTTACATTGTATGTATTTTTACGTTCCTCCTTGTGATCTAGAAAACTCCATTTATTCATGCAGTCTCTTGTGTCTCCCTAGTTTAACTATGCATTTTATGATTGCATTATGTTTTAGGTTCGGTTTCAGCTTTGTCCAATTTTTGTTTTTTAAACCCCTGGCCTAAAATTTTAAAGTTTCAATAGCGCATGTGGAAAAGTGCTTTCTAAGGAGTGGATCAATTATAATATGGTTTTGTTGAAAGTATAATTAAGAACTAATCCAAATAAAATTGAGCTGTCGGGTTGAAATTTCAAATTAATAGAATATTACTAAATATGTAAGGTCTAGACTCGTTAGGAGTGACATAGTAAATAATTTTTATCCGCGCGCGACTTTCATATATTACATTAGTGCACATAACATAGATTACACTTACTTTTAAGTTACGAGCATAATATGTGGGGTTGGGCGCAGGGCGCGGGGGTCAGGGCGCAGCGAAAAATATCCACCCAATTCACTTGTTTGTATCTATTTTATATGGAAATAGCGGATGACAGCGACGTCGTCCGCGTGACATAGAATTAAATAAATTAGATTACGAAAATAAAAATAGCCTAAGTTACTCTTTACAACTTATTATATTGTATTAGCCTTCAAAGATAAATAGGTTTCTCCGTTTTTCCATTTTTTCCACTGATTCTTTGCTCTTATTGGTTGCAGCGTTATATTATGTAACATTAAGTCTTCCTCTAGATGGACTATACGAGTACAACACAAAAAGAATTTTTCAATCAGAACCAGTAGTTTCTGATATTTTAAACAAACAAAATTATTTCAAGGACGTACAAACAAACTCTTTATTAGTGTAAATATACCGCCTTGTCATTATAGTCGCCACAGTTCTACAATCGCAACGTGCGGTAGTGTAGTGCGGCCCGCCTCGACCCTTTGCGACCCGACATAGTGTGCTCGTACCTTGATGGCGATGTGGGTTTTTTCCTAAAATATTATTAATTTTGATGGAAATTCATTCCCCATCTCACATAATCTTGTATTGTCATCATTGATGTATAATTTTTTGTCATACTCTACTAAAGACTAGCACTTTAGCTTATTGGTGGAGGAAATCGGAAGGAAAAGTTATCGCAAGTGGAATTTAGGTCAAACTCCATTACTTACCTTCTCGAATAGTTCCCTTTCCAATAAAAAGGAAATAAAAATGTTATGGCATTGCCCCTATATTTTTTCATTTTTCATTAACTAGCGTTTTCCCGCCCGCGACTTTGCCTTCAATAATATGATTTTCTTCAATTCGTCGGAGGTGCATATAAATTGTTTTCTTTGCCTCGGGAACATGGGCACCTACTTGTTTTCAAAAAGAGGAATTTTTTGTTTGTGTTCCAATGGCATAGTCGGAATTAGTAACAAGCATTGCACGCACGCATTTCAAATTTTAAGTTAGAATTAAAGTTACATGTTATGTTTCATTTTTATCAAAAACTAGAGGACACTCGCGGTTTCGCCCGCGTAATTTTCGTTCCTGTGGGAATTTCGGGATAAAATATAGGCTGTGTTATTCTTATATGTAAGCTATATTATTGTAAAGTTTAATCATAATCCATTGAATAGTTTTTGCGTGAAAGTGTAACAAACATCCATGCATACATACAAATATTCAACTTTACAATATTAATAGGTACGGATGTAGCAACATAACTTATCCTGATATTTTCAATAAAACATATATTTTACATATGTGCATATTCTGTATAATTTATATCCTTCATAAATTATAATCGATTTTAATATTTTATACAATTCTATAATTTATTATCCATTAGGATATGTTTTGACACGTCACAAATGCGACTCCTACTCAAATACGTAATTTAAAACTAATAGAACAATATATATGAGTACTTTATCAAATACCTGCCATTAGCAGTAGCCATTAGTAGCAGCAGTTGAAAATTCTAAAAGGCTTTCATATATTAGTAGTAGAAATATGCAAGTCGTGAACAAATGTTGACTTTGAATTTTCATGGTATAATAGATAATGGCTGTTGGGTTTCAGGGCCGCCGATGTAGGCCATTCCTTTTTGTTATTTCATCGTTGTTTTTATTATTAGTTCACCTTTAAAGTACGGTTGCGGGTTCTGCGGGTGGCAGGTCTAACTCTATATATCCCCTCCCCTGTAAGGAGAGAGGACTGGCTCTGCAGTGTAGTGGGCCTTTAAACTAGGCTTCTAATGATGATGACGATGATGATTTAAAGTACCCCTTCAATATTTCATAATTTATATAATATATATGGTTCTCAATTCTCATATTCTCCCATCTGAATTTTTATCATAAGTAACAACAATTTAAACATTTATTTAGGGCAAAAACATCTGATCTACATTCCAAAAACTTTTTAATTACTGAAGCACCCTTAGTTATGCCTTAGATTCTACCTTTTCTTTCTGTTAATTGATTAAAACATTCCAATTCCATTAACAACGTCTACGAATTCGCGATATAACTGTACATTATAACAAAAAAGCTTTATAAATATTTATAACAGTCAAACAATAAAAACCCAAAAATATCTAAACAATGCGTTCATCCACCTATAAATAAATTATTAATTTCTTAACCAATAAAACTCATAGACAAGTTATAAAGATCTGTAATTTAAATATATTAAGCGCGGTTGTTGTATAATTTCGCTATTATCTCAATAATGTATAGTGATATGTAAAAGTCATCGACACGAGTGATGAAGCTATCGAATTAACCTCGGCGGAGAAGCGCCGGCGCCCGCCCACGCCTCTACTTCCCTGCAAACCACTTTGCCAGCTCTAAGAGTCTATGCACACGACGTTTTTAAACGAGCTGAAGACGAACGTTGTGATTAGGACACTAAGAAAACGCCGGCTAATCGTCAATCTGTATATATGTGCGAATGGAAATGTTAGAAGTGGAAGGCCTAGGCGAATGTTCCTGGACCAAATTCACGATATTTTAAACAATGGACAGGTCAAGAGTACCCTGAACCGACGAACATGTCTAAAAAGATTAATGGGAATGGAAGAAGTTAAGAAAGTATGCAAGGACCTTGGCAAATGGAAGGAGTCCTTCAAGTATGGGAATGAGGCGTGATGTTATGTATGCAGGTAGATTGTACACTAAGGACTCCTCAAAATTATTTGTTGCATCTTCGGGACATACTTGTACACTTGCTTTACACTTAGGTCCAAAGATTACAGGGTGTTAGTCAGGACGCGCTGTCATTATTATCAATCTCTCCTGTACTTTAGGATACTTTCACAGTACATTAGCAAATATAATCTAGACTCAAAATACAATTAGCTTACCGTTGCGTGTATCAACACAGTTACTCGCAGTATAATAAAAGGTTTAGTTGTATTGCACCGGCTTAGCGCCAGAGTCCGCCTACGCACGAGCTTTCTCTACAAATGCTACTCATTTATTTTACGGCTTTGTTTAATTATGCGTAAATGGAAATTAGCGTAATTTAAAGGCAATTCAAACATCGTAAAAATGGCGTCGCCGTGAAAATTGTAGCGTCTGCGGCGGCCGCTTATAAATTAATTTATGCTTACATTATGGTGGTAATTAGTTAGGAGATTCTGGTAGCGAATGAAAATTAAATATTTTTCTTTTCATTTAAAAAGTAATTTGATGTTTTTTTTATATTACATTGCTAAATTTCGAGTATGTAACAGTTAGCAATGTATTTAACAAGTGCTTATACATGGTAATTAATTAGGAGATTCTGGTAGCGAATGAAAATTATTTTTTAAAGGTAATTTTAGGGTCCTTAAAATTCATTCATTACAGTACGTAAAGTTAGCAATGTACTTAATAAGTGCTAATTTATTATTCTGAACATCTAAATGAGTATGTCTGTGCATAATACATTTTTGTTCCGTATTTTGATCTATGAACATTGAATTTTCAATAGCTTCGTTCTGTATACCTAGACTAAAGTTAGATAATAGATTTGTTTTATGCTGTTATATGTTATACCTTTTTTTGACTGCCTACTTTATTATTATGAGCAATCTTAATAAATCTCGCAATTCGGAATCTCTTATTTTATTTCTAATCTTTACTGAATAGTAATGTCCTGTTAATATGGATTTCCAAGCACAGCAATCCTTAACCGCCGTCAGTCACCCTAGCAGGGGTCTACCAACACTGTGTTCATTGTTTGGGGTCGCCATTCTTCCGAATTTAAACCTATAATATTACATTCCACTCCACGAACCTTCGAACTATTGAAATTTACAGTAAAATAATTTTGCAATACTCATTTATAATACGAGAACAGTAATGCAGTAATGGCCAGTATATATTACTCGGGCCGGCCCCATGGCATGCGTAGGCGCCGGACCGGCCTTTATGAAGCAACTTATTGATGTATCGCCGCATCACACTTATTTATTAAACTTCGATCCGTCTTTACGGTAATATTCTTACGTAATTATTTGTAAAGGCTTATCTAAGGTTTCATGTCTTTGGTATCTGAAGTGAGTTGCACAATGGTTATCTTATGTAACTACGGTGTCTGAAAGGAGGATTTATGCACTTTGTTTATTTTAAACAATTTAAGCCTCTACAGCTTCGCGGTGATGACTTATACTAATGATGATTATGATAATTGCAGGGGATTATTATTAGTCCTATTAAAAACTAATAAGGCGGCCTCCGTGGCGCAGTGATATGTGCGGTGGAAATCCACCGGACGGAGACGGAGGTTCCTGGGTTCGATTCCCGGCGGGGCAGATTGAGATTTTTCTTAATTTGTCTTGGTCTGGCTGGTGGGTCGCCGTGGCTAGTTACCACCCTATCGACAAGAACGTACCGCCAAGCGATTTAGCGTTCCAGTAAGATGTCGTGTAGAAACTGAAAGGGGTGTGGTTTTTAATCGTACTGTTAACAAGTTAGCCCGCTTCCATCTTAGACTGCATCATCACTTAACATCAGGTGTGATAGCAGTCAAGGGCCAACTTGTAGTCGATAAAAAAATAAGGTTTAAAAAATATATACACTATATTATGTTAAACTAGTGTTAAATAAGTAAAAAAAAATTTCCTTTAAAAAATTAATGATTCACAGTATCAAGCATGAAATTTTACAGAAAATTATAAAATCATTTCTCATTTTACGTCTTTTGGTTGAGAAAGATGTAAATACCGGAATTATAGAAACACTTAACACCTATAAATATACGAGTCACAGGCTTTTCACTTAGAACATGCTTCCAGCAAGGTCCTGTTATAAGATCAATCTAGACCACACTGAATTTTAATGTTTCCTAGTAATTGGGACCAAGAAGATATTTATTTACTTTAATGTTTGGTAAAAATTGCCTCAAGTCGAAAGTTTTCTATTTTGATCAGGTGCCCATCTGCTTGTCTCATCAGCTATAAAATCTATAATCCGTAGCGCGTGTCACCGCATTGATGTGGGTTTATGTATTTTTTACGGTTGTCTCTTGTGCTATTAACGAACACGGGTCACACTGAATATGCTCCTAGCTAATGCGCCTTGCAAGGTTGTAGTATTGTAGGAGAGAGTTCTTACTATGATCAGGTGGACGATATGCTTGTTCAAGCAACTTAAAGTTATTTTTAGCGCGTGTCACCGCATCGATGTAGGTTTATGAATTTTTTACTGTTGTCTCTTAGGCTATTAAATTACACGGGTCTCACTGAATATGTTAGAACATACTCCTAGCTAATGCGCCTTGCAAGGTTGTTGTATTGTAGGAGAAAGTTCTTACTATGATCAGGTGGTCCATCTGCTTGTTCTATCGACTTTAAGTTATTCGTAGCGCGTGTCACCGCATCGATGTGGGTTTATGTATTTTTTACGGTTGTCTCTTGGGCTATTAACGAACACGGGTCACGACGCGGCCCTGCGTAGGCGCCACTCTTTGGAGCACGCGATTTATTGACGGCATCACACTTATTTATTAAACTTCAATACGTCTTTATGGCTATGATAAATTCAGCCCACTACCGATTTTATATTAACTGGTTTCCGATTTTTATTGCTTTGGTCATAGGTGAAAGTTAACGGAACGTAACATTAATGTATGCGTCTTATCGGTTTATATTTGTCAATAGCCGAAACTTATTATAATCAAAGTCGTAAGTTCAGGGCATAGAAGACCTAATCATTAATTATTAGTGATAGAAATATACTTTTAAATGTTTGCGTAAATATTATCTTTGTCTAGTCAGACTTACAAAATATAGTATAGTACAAATAATTACTAAGTATTAAGGCTAAAATATATAGTATAGCTTTTAAGGAGAAAAGCCTGACTAAAGTATGAACTAGACTGCTAAATGATTTATTCAATTATTTATTCTTTATATGTACTCCAAATTACTAAACAATAATTACAACAACAACAGATCGTAGACAAAAGAACTTTTGACATTTGACAACAGATCAATAATTAAAAATGTTTATGTGTTGAACAGGCGGCCTTATTGCTAAATAGTAATTTCTCCTGGCACCTTAGATTTAGGAAATATTCACTGCAGCATGTGGTGTATAACGAAGTATAAATTGCTTTAGGATGTTATTTTATGTGTATGTAGACACATACATACAATAAATAACATCCTAATACATAAACAAAATTACAAAGATAATAAAAAAAACTAAAATACATAACATAAAATAAACTAATTATGAAAAATTAAAATAATTAAAATTAATGATGGTGATAAAGTTCATTGCATGTTAAGATTGGTTATATTTTCTATATTTAGAATAATCTAATACTTAATATAATGGATAATCTAACAGCCTATTAATTATTATTTGCAGGCAGATAAATAAATTAGTTATTTCGCGGTGGATGCAATTTTACGAGCGGCGTAAGCTGCTATAAATTTGAGCTAGAAACTGGCGCTAAGCCGATCGTTGAGCCGTACGCAGATATTAACAAAGAGGCAGGTTTTGCGTTCGACTTTTACTAGTTTTACCATTAAAAAAGTATAAAAAAATAGTTTGCAGTCATTAGAAAAGTGGTTTATTAGAATTCACTTTTTTATTGTTTACAATTTTGCTGCGAAGCAAATGGAGGGATGTAGTATCTGCCTACCCCTATAGGTATGAGGCGTGATGTTAAGTATGTAGGTAAAATTTGCTTTAGACTTCATAATGGGACTGTAACCACGATCGATTGGACGACCAAAAAATGCAAAAGAAACATGGCTAATAATAAAACCGGATCTAAAATTAAGAAATGTCAAAACAGTTTTAATATAAAAATTGCACCCCACAACTTAATCACAAAACAACGCTTGCACCAATCCAAAAATGTCACAAAAAAAAAACAATTTTCATTTTCAATCGCAAAAACGACCTTTCCAGTCAGCATTTAAAAATACCAAGTCCAATACTATTTTGTGTTTGTAAGCATTTCCCAAACAAAAATGGTTTCTCGGTGACAAAAGCTCGCTGCCACCTTCCTTTCCGCGCAAAAAGTTGCAGCTGAAACAATACAAAGTTTTATTTCAGTTACTCTGTATAGGGGACCAGCTTTTGTCAATTGTTTGTCTTTTATTACCAGACTGCAAAAGGTGGGTTATGTTGTTCGAACGTTTATATGTATGAATTTATTTTAGAAGGAATTCTTAGGACTATTTTTGAACTTATTTACATTATATTTTCCAACGTTTCGCTCCCTTAAACAAAATGAACTTGTGCTACAGGCAGGAGCAGAAGCGTGCATACGGTTTTAGTTTCGGGTAAGCACAAGATGCAAAATATATATTAAATTCTTCGTTATTACCGGTCATGAAAACCTTAGGGTTATGCAATGCCTTTATGCATACTTGAATTGCGCGCCACTAGAAAATATTGACAAGTGTAATAGCCGAACGCGTGGTCGGGTTGAAAACTCATTTTAACATTTCATTTATGTTTTCTTTCAACAATATGGGACTTGTACCGGAGAAAACTCGCTATGGCGTATGGAAAGACGAAAACACGAGTGAGCCGATCCAAAGGGTTATATGGCTATATTCAGACATGGAACCCTAAAAGCTACAATCTTTGCTATTTTATATACTAGGTACATTAAGACAGGCGGATGTCCGCGATTTAACCCGCGTTGTTCTCGTTTAAATAATTACATTCCCACTGGCAGTTACAACGACAGATAGAAACAAAAATTGAAAAAATTTTTAAATAAAATAGAACCGACTCAAAACGCACTAAAAAGTAAAAAATAACTGTGTCATTTGCTGCATGTGCTTTAATTTGCTAAAAAAAATATATGTGTCGAATTGAGAACCTCCTCCGTTTTTTTTTCGTCAGTCATTAGTAAAAAACTGTTAATTTTAAATTACAAACAAATATTTCTATTTTATTTGTACAGATTAGGTACACAGTTTGTACGACGTTTATGCAAATGAGTAGGTAACATAACACTATTAAAACCATGGCGTAAAATACTAATTGACACGCCATTAACGAGGCTTCCATTTAAGTTTTTGTCGCGTCGTCTGATCTGGGTGATGCAACACGGAACGCAATATTCATATTAATTATTATCTTTTAGTGATGGGATCGTAGTCGATAAAGTCTTAGACCGAATTATAGACTCGACTATATTAAATTGTTGTCAATATAATGAGACTCATTTCATATTACAGCATTTAACGTTACTTGATTAGAGTGATAATCCCTTTTGGATAAATTAAAATCTTTGCAATGCACAGTTGTACAGTATTAATATGTAATATTATAATTGCCTCGATGATGTTACGCATATGTGTTAAAATGCATGATTTTTCAGGGTTTCTAATAATGACGTTATATTTGTGTTTGTATTTCATATATATATTTTTTTAATAAGGGTTTGCTGGAAAATCCTCTTTTGCTATAGCTTACATCTACTCATTACAAATATATGCCCAATAATTAATGATATATATTATAGGACAATTACACACATCGCTATATAGCCCCAAAGTAAGCGTACTCGTAAGTAGCTTGTGTTATGGGTGCTATGATAACTGATGAATATTTTATATATATAATACAAAAATACTTATAATATATAGATAAACACCAAGACACTGGAAAACATCCATGCTCATCACACAAACATTTTCCAGATGTGGGAATCAAACCCTCTGCCTACGACGCAGAAGCAGGGTCACTACCCACTGCGCCACTCGGCCGTGAATTCTTAATCCGTATTATATCTTTTATTGTTTCTCTTCAATTGCAGCAAAAGTTGTAAATTTGAAAATACCTATAAAATATTTGAAGATAGTAAATGTCTACCAATTGACTAACAAACTGCACTTCAAATACGATTCATTACGGGAAAAATTGAACAATAAACATATTTGAGTAACCGTTAGGAATATCTCACACACTTTGTATATGGTTATTTTGGTGAAACAACATATCGGTATATGCTTCCCAAGTCCCAACGCGAGAGGCTTCTCAAACGCCCACATGTCACTCACTATCAATACTTGTTGAAAGCTTTTAGTACAATAAACTGGCGACAGCCGTCTTGCTACTAATTACTAACTGTAAAATGTATTTGAATATACGTTTAAATTTTATTTTATCTCTTAATTGTTTAAATTTTATAACTGGAAAGTGTCTTTACGAATATACTTTGGTCATCTTTCATCATTATCTGCGTGTTAACGGCCCACTACAGCACCTGGTTTCGTTTTAGGAAAAAAAAATTTAATAAAAAATTGAACCGACTCAAAACGCACTAAAAAGTAAATAATTACTGTGTCATTTAATTGCTTTAATTTACTTAAGCATATCTATGAAATCGGTGCCAGCAAGTTTAAGGAACATTTATTTAACGTAGTAAAGCAGTTTGTGGGTCCTGAGTAATGTCCTTAAAGTAGAAACCTTGGCTGGCACCGATTCCTAGATATGCTTAAGTAAATTAAAGCAACTAAATGACACAGTTATTTTTTACTTTTTAGTGCGTTTTGAGTCGGTTCAATTTTTTATTAAAATTTTTTTTCCTAAAACGAAACCAGGTGCTTGAGTCGGTTCTATTTTTTCTTAAAAATTTTTATTTCTTACTTTTTAGTGATTTATTGCCACGTAACGTACTCGTACTATACTGTCATAGTATATTATACGGCACATGTAGCCAAAAAGCTACCGATACTTACACAAAAACCGAAATCGCTGCAAGTGTGCCTACAAAATTTGGAGAGTTCCTTTAATTTTCCCAGGATATCATCATCCGATCCTAACATGATGACAATGGGATCATCTTGGAAGTGTGCCCTTTCTAATAAAAAAAATATCTAAATCGGACAACTCTGTACAAAGTTATGCGTGGTCATACATTAAAAAAAATATATACGTGTCGAATTGAGAACCTCCTCCGTTTTTTTTTCATCGGTTAAAAAAGATGTAGAGCGTAAACCCACCACTGCTTATCTTGCCCTTGGGCTATTTGTAAAGCTTAAGCTGCTCCTCCTTACAAACACTTTAGCAAGTTCACAATCAAAAGTAGTTTCAAGATTATGAATGAGAATGAGAATGAGAATGATTATGTTTATTGTGTTGGTAAAAAATAAGTCTAGTGGTTAGCTTATGGGGCTTCGATCACGAGGTTCTGGGTTCAAATCCTAAGTCGGGTTGAGGAATAGTTTTGAGTTTTTCTTTTCTAAGAAATGTTCCTTAAATTCCAAGCCCGGAGTTGAGCAGTTGGTGCACATGTCTCGATGAGCATGATATGCCAATCAATCCCGCGATATCCTTAAAGAATTAAAAATTATCACCCAAACCCGCCAACCAGCTTGGAATATTTGTGGATATACCCTCCTCTACAGGGAAGGAGGCCTGGCCCTGTTATGGACAGTTTATATGCTGATAATTATAATGAATCTAATTATGACAAGTGAAGAGTTACTAATACTTTCAATTCTCTTTTTATCTTCAAGTCTTGTTTCCAATTTAAATACATAAAGTCAATTCCCTTGATTAACTCGTTAATGATTTTTGAAACGACTAACTGCTGACTTTAATACCGACTTCAATCAATCTTTGTGGATAATAAAAGTTTTAAGTACCTAATTTAACTGGTAAACTATTATAATTTATCGTGTTTCGTAATCATTCATTCGAGTACATCTCTACTGAGTATTTACTTGATTATCTTGTTTTAATCTAACCATAGTCTGTCCGACAAGACAGAACTCGCTTTTTATATTTATGCAGACTCTACCTATTGTAATCTAGTCTCGGGTGCTGGTAAATTATAAATAATGATCATAATCAGAATGTTTTAATTAGATAGCATTAAATTGGATACTCTAGTGATGATGTTATGCCCTCATGCTTCAGAAAGCACGTCAAGTCATCGGACTCGGTCATGATTCTTAACATCTTTCATCATCATCAGCAATAACAGCCGATGGAAGTCAACTGCTTGACATAGGCCTTTTTAAAGACTTAGTGCCGTCCGTGGTCAGCTGCTGACTGCGACACGTTTGATGTTGTCAGTCTGCGCCTAGTGGGGGGTCGACCAACACTGCGATTTCCAGCGCGAGGTCGCCATTCTAGCATCTAACATCTATATCATGTAGTAAAAGTTAGTCTTTTTTCTTAAGTCTAGATATCTTACTACATTTTTCCATCCATATTGGAGCTACGTAGTGTGTGTAAGCTTCAAATTTACTTTTTACAGGACTATAAACTCCTGCAATAGTCCACTAAGCCTGCTGGAAATAAATGATTTTGATTTTTTTTAATACATTACTACATCCAAAGCCAAACAGACTTCCCAGAATAGATTGAGTATACCAGTAAACCTTATTAAAGTTTAAAGAACCAGTACCTTTATTAAAGATGGCTAAATATATACAGTGAGAAACAAAGGTGTTACACTTTATTATAATTAAACGGAGAACAATGGGATTAGTCATTGATCGCCATTCAGAGTATGTACTCGTAACAGCCAGTATTAATATATGGATAACCGCAAGACATGCTATTATGTATTGCATAACACATTAGACTTCACTTACCTATACATTCCATTTTGGTGCATAGTATGTGCCTGGTAATAAACATCAGATGTCACCTCTGTAGAATAATGTATGGTAACCCAAGACCAACATCAGCAAGTAAAGTGTTGGCCCGGTGGGGCAGATTGAGATTTTTCATAATTTGTCTTCATCTGGCTGGAGAGGCTTTCGCCGTGGCTAGTTACCACCCTACCGACAAAGACGTACCGCCAAGCGATTTAGCGTTCCGAAAGGGGTGTGAATTTCATCCTACTCCTAATAAGTAAGCCCGCTTCCTTTTTAGATTGCATCATCACTTAACATCAGGTGTGATAGCATTTAGGGCCAACTCGTAGTCGAAAACAAAACTTTAATAACTAATTTTCAACTCGTATAACTTTATTCAAGTATTTTTATTAACAATGTGATTATTTTAATTAATTTAACTATTGCAACTCTACTAATGTTTTTGTCCTGGTTTTTCCAACTTCAAATCCTAGTTTTTTTTATTTGAGGTTGGCAACCCTACTTTAGGATCTTAATTTCGCTTAGTCTCGGGCTATTACGAATCTTCCGCTTCAATGAATAAATGAAAAAAATGGTGAATCGAATACGAAATGTCAGTTTACGTAGCTTAAATATTAATTTCATCCAGTATTAACATCATCTTCATCTATGTCACCTTTTTGATGAATCCGATAAATACGAGCTGGCTGCTCTGGATGCTGTTGACCGTCGAGCCAGAATACTTATTGGCTCTGGATCATACTGCTGGTCTTGATCATCGTCAGTTGGTTGCAAGTTTACTAGTATTTTACACGATATATTTCGGAGAGTGCTTTCAACAGATATTTAACATCCCCTTCATCTTTTACCATCATATTACATGTTCCCAGGACACGTACAAAGTGTTTTGTGTCATCTTTTATTATACACACAGCTAAGGTCCGGAATGTCTTTCCAAGTCCTTCCTTCTCTTATTCCTACAACATGGGTAACTTTAATACAAGAATTAATAGAAGAATTCTAAGCAACGCGTCTCAGCTTAGACCACATCTACACTTACCATCAGGTGATATCGTGGTCAAGCGCGAGCTTATTTTATATAAAAAATTTTAACAAAAAATAGAACCGACTCAAAACGCTCTAAAAAGTAAGAAATAACAAAGTCATTTAGTTGCTTTAATTTACTTCAGCATATCTATGAAGTCTGTGCCAGCCAAGTTTAAGGAACATTTATTTAACGTAGTAAAGGAGTTTGTGGGTTCTAGGTAATATCCTTAAAGTAGAAATCTTGGACTTGGACTTTAACAAATAAAAGACCCTTTTAAAAAATAAATATTTACTGTGGTATTCAGTCTTATGCGACTACGGTATATAACCATAAGAAGTTCCTGTGAGACATAATAATAATTGCCATTAAAATTGATTGAATCAAAAAAATAACAATTAAAAATGTCTTAAACAGACCTCATTTACTTATTTAAATCAAAATAATGTACAGGAGTTATCTCGCTCTCGGAAACAAGACAAGAAAACCTTTTTTTCTTCCCTGGATTGTGTCATTAAGCGCCATTACTTACCGGTAATGACGTACGTGTTCTTTTACGGAATGCTTGTAATTTGGTAGATATTAAATTAAACGCTTTATACGTGCGTGTGGTTTGTGGTCAACTCCTGGATTTTATGGTCTTTTAGGTACCGTTACACATTCAATAAGATTGTTAAAATTATTGACAATAAATGTAGGATAAGGTTTTCTAAAGTTGTATCACGTCGTGACAGTATTAGAGGACGCCCGCGGTTTCACCCGCGTAGTTCTCATTCCCGTAGGAATTTCGGGATAAAATGTGGCTTATGTGTTATTCTGACAGTAAGCTATATTATTATGAAGTACCATTAAATTCCATTCAGTACTTTTGCGTCAAAGAGTAACAAACGTCTATCCATCCATATATACAAACTTTGACCTTAGTGAGAATTTCCGTAGGGGCAAACTTACCCTTAAGTACCTCCTTATTGTAGGTAAAAAATGGCAATATTATTGTGTAAAAAACAATTGTTATTGTGTAAAAAATAACCCATAACATGTTTTATTTTAATTGAATATATTGATGATTTAAAACCTAGTGCTAACTTAAACGGTGTTTTACTGTTCTACCCTTGAGAGCAAAGAAATCCGAGCCATTGTCAGCAGTTTCTTTTTATTTTGTCGTTAATAATTTTGGTATTACGGCTCGGAAAAATATTAAAAAGAAATCTTAGCATTCATTAAATACTATAATGGAAAATAAACGGTTATTTTGTTTAAACATTAGGTTAACCACGGAACAGGAAATGCGTGTGACTCGAATTCTTCGTATTCAATCTCGTATCTTTTAAATCTAAATTTTAAATGTAAAGTGTGCAGTTTTTTACATAGTCGTTAGGAATTACGGATGGAAGTGCGCGAAGTGTTGGACTATTTGCGTCCGCGGCGCTGTGCGTGGTTTATTTGCGTTTGTCGCGCGTCGGGAAGGGCGTTCACACGGACGAGTCTATTTCCGCACTCCGCCATTAGTGTTGCCAAATGTCGCGTATTTTGCGGTCGACATTTTAGCGATCTCTCCGGGACGCGGGGCAGATTCAATGTCCCGCAATTTTTGTAATATTGTGTTTATATTTATTTGGACTTAATAAATTAAGAGCACTTATTTCGTAGCCATTCTGCACGCCAAGATTAAAAAAACATGCATAACTGATTGTGTAAGTGTTACACATTTGATGCAAGTAACACATATATTGTGTTTATTGTATCCTGTGTAAAAATACATGAATTCGCTAAAATGCTTTTAGGTACCTATAATATTTGATGGTCTACTAACCTGTAAACATATTTGTATTAGCGCTGAATAATATTTTTCGTGGAAAAGAGTAAACAATAAAATAAAGGAAAATATATGTTTCTTTATTTGTTAGTTACTTTATTTTTTTATTAACTGACTTTGAGTCTATTATTAAAGAAAGAAAACAATATACATTAATAATAGAGCATCAATAAATATTTTTTGAAGAAAAAGATTAGTTTGTGTTTGCTTATAAAAATGTCCCGATTTCAGTTGATAAGAAGTCCCGCTTTTAAACCTGGCAACACTCGCTGGTTTTATCACGCCGGGGGCGTACAAATTCGCGTTCCTGACAAATGACTTGAAACTGATACGAACAATTTATCTTCATATTTTTACAAAGACCTCAATACAGCTCGTATTTTACACGCTGTATTGATTGATTGACATCGATCTTTATTACTAAGTCTTTTTATATCACTTTTTGCTTGTCTGAGTGTACCTGTTTTTTCTGCGATATATTCTAATTAAAAGTTAGAGCTTTGACATTTACAGTTTGTTCAACTTTGGAGTTATTGACAACATTACACGTCTGCGTAGAACTGGAGCTATCAATTTCTTATTCCCCTACAGTTGTTGCCGCTTCTGATTGCATTGGACATATTAGTAAATATAATTAGTGTTGCCATACTGGAGAACAGTAGTTACAGTTTTTATTGCACTGTCAACTCGGTGCAATTTACCATTCTCGAGTACGAGTATTTTAATTTTGCATGCTAAAAGGAAAAACATAGACGAAGACGCCGCCCGAGAATTTTATAATACTTTGTAATGTATTACGATATAAACATACATAAATAGCATCACGCATTTTTATAGGGGTAGGTAGAGACCACATCCATACACTACAACGATCCTTCCTAATCTCTCTTGCTTCCTCCAATTTCATGAATCATTTCAAACAATTTCTCCGGTGTAGGGTACTTTTCATCTGACCCTTATAAACATACAGGTATATTTAGTATTGTAGTGTATTATTGAAATTTTCGTAATGTCACGATTGAATTTATCAGATAAAAAATTATTGACCTTTCCAACTAAGTGTTAGTGTTAATAAGTAGAGACGTAATTAAATTGTTACCATGTTACAATTTCCATAAAGCTCTATTGACCAAACGAATAACAACCCCTAATATTTCATACGGAGCTTTACATATTCCATTCTTCATGTCATTACTCTTTTAGTTCCAAATATGTTGTCACTGTGAACTGACAGACGCGATGTTTCAATAGTGCTTGCAAAACATCCTACTTGAAATAAATGATTTTTATTTTTTCTTTTAATTTTTTACCAAAGTGTCTAGTTACTCGTACGGTTCATAACAGTTCAAATAAAACCAATAATATTTTACTTTTTCTATGTTTTTTCAGTAGTCTATGATTCATTTATAAAATGCACACAAACGGCAGAAAAGAGGCTATTATTAACATAAAAAGCCAACTAAATGGTCACTAGCATGTATATTTAATTATAGACGCAATACTTTGTTTTTGCGCCAATTTGCGTGTAGGCAACTATTTTCTTTTAGAGCTGCAAAAATTACATACTATTAAAATAAGTGGCCCGAGAATAAATGCTTATTTATATAATTATAATTATATGTTTTGTAATAGTGCAGAAATATTATTAGCAGCGTATTATTTAAGTCACCGCCGTTGGAAAATATCATGTGTTTAAAATTACTCGGCACAAAATACAAGTAATTTCAAATATTTACACTCAGGTCTAAAGAAACCTATTGTTCCTTTTCCTTTTCACCTTTTCCTTTTCCTAACCTTTTCATAATCTACTATAGACGATATTCGTTAAGTTACATTTCTTTAAAAAAAAATATTTAAGTAGTAAGCATAGGTGCGTCGTGTCTAAAATATACTACTAATATTTGTGTAAAATATACTACTAAAGTTTGTAAGTGTGTGTTTGTGTGTATATGTGGATGGATGGATAGATGTTTGTTACTCTCATACAAAAACTACTAAATGGATTTTGATGAAACTTTACAATAATATAGCTTACATATTAAAATAACACTTTGGCCACATTTTATCCCGAAATTCCCACCAGAACGAGAACTACGCGAGTGAAACCGCGAGCGTCCTCTAGTGCTGAAGAAGACCGGATTGGTCGATTACACAAATTATAAAAAACTTCTTTAGTTACATCTTATTTTCTTCATATAACCTTAAAATATTCAACGAGTGACTTTGACGAATCACATAAATTCGTTTAAATCCCAAGACGATATTTTCTGTCACAATTTCAGTACGTTTTTCGCTTCTCAGTCTCTACACATAAAGGTAATATAATATATGTAGAAGTGTCATTAATGCCTTCCTACGTAGGAATTTTAGTAATCAAGAATTTTAGCTAGGATAAGTGTTGTTATTGTAGTTACGATACGTACACGGCTCACCGATAACACAACAGTGCTTCTACCGTTTATTTAAGGTGATCAACAATACTAATCAAGTTCGTTGTTGCAGGTCCGACAAGAATGCGGTCCACCAACAACACTGGACGCTCCGAACACAGCCACAACCTGGTCCACCCCTGGAGCGGCGAGACGTGACGCTCTCCGGGCGCCGCCACCCGACACCGAGCTGCTGCAGTTCGCTGCCACCCTGTCCGCAAGCAAGAAGCTGTTCGCTGGTCTGTCGGACAGATTGTGTGATGAACCGGACTTCGCTAATGAGAACAACAAACAATGTTGGAACGGCGAGACTATTGGAGAGTGAGTATTTTTATGCTAATATTTTAGAGCCATACAAATAGCAGATCCGATGTCTAAGGTCTTTGTGCGGAAATGACGTGTCACGTATGTTTTTTTATAGAAATACGTACATACTAGTCTGTAGTCGGCTACACATTCGCATCCTAAGTGACGATTCTGTCTAAAGGTTTATTTTTATTTTACCGGGTGTAAGCGATATGTTAGCGAAATCTTAAAGCAGTAATTCCCAATTTTGAGTCTCTCAAAGTTGGGAATTTTCGTCGCTGTCTTCATGATTTAAAAAAAATATCTACAGCTTTTTTAACTAATTACAGCATTATATCACTTTTGTCATCCATCTCATTACGATTTTGAGTTAATAACCAAGAAAAACGTGGATTTTTAACAAACACTAGCAATGTAAATGTAATTTAAAAAAAACGCATACATACCTATACTTACACAAAGACGCAGGCCTTTCAAAAAAATCAAAGTAACCCCTCATTTCTGACGTAAGTTTTCTTTAACATGTCCCTTACATCTAGTTTAAGCGATCCTTCTTGACTAGGACTGTATCATATACGTTAAAGTTATACTTTGCAAAGAAACTTCACCTGTTTAATTGTATTAAGTAATGTATCCTTTTTGTACAGGTATACAAAAGCACTGGTATCATTAAGTGATCAGAAATACAATCCAGAAGTAACGGTGACCACTCACCAAGACTTCAGGGTAGCAGCGTTGGGAGACAGGTTACGACAAGCTAGACAGGTAAACTTTGCACTAATACCTACATAACTTAACATTTATGTTAAACGCAAGCCTTTCCAAACACCACGTTATAATAATTAATGAACAATACGAAGGTGATTAAATACACTGTAAAGAATTAGAACACATCCAGTTCCTTCCAGTTATTCAATCGCCTGAGTTCTATATTTCTTAAATAATATGAAAGATGGTGTTAATAAAATATGATCTAGCTGAATGCTTTTAGAGCAATTTCAGGTTTATTTTTAGGTTTCCGTTTTACCATTTCATTTAAATAAACTCAAAATTATCTTTACGATTTACGCAATCTTGAAGTTTTCACTGTATATAGATATTTCGACTTTGGCTTAATAGATTGGTTATGTGTTGATATTTGGTTATGGGCTGATGCCCAAAGCCATTTGAGAAGACGAAATGTTTCGCTCCTTGTAGTGCCCTTTCGGGTGTTTGACGAAGACTACTTGTCTTGTGGAAATATTTGGTTAAAAAGTGACAAATTTAAAGCTCGCTTGTTTTCAAGTTTGTTGAGAAAAGCCCACATAATTCAGACCATAATCTTACTCCGAGCTTTTAATCCACATCCACATCAGCCGTTTTGGTGTAATTAAATAACAAAATCCATCCAAATTTCGCATTATTAATAGTAGATTTTTCAGTTGCCATTTTGTTTGTCCATACAGTTATTAGTATCTCATTCCTCGGCCGGGTCCGTGCCAGCGGCGGAATCTTTTATGCAAGGAGACGAAGCTGGTGACGAGGGTTCAGGGTCGGGAAGAAGTTACAGTGAAGACGACGCCGCTTATGATGCTGAAGGATCTGGGGAAGAAGGCTCTGGCGAACAAGAAACTGGTAAGTTCATATTTGTCTCCCAAATACTGTATAAGTAGGTTAGGTTCGTCTTGTTTTTTAGGAACTTACGCTAATTACTATACGATTTATGCCTATTTGGAATGGTGAGCTGAAGAATACTGGTTGTATTTCCATGTTGCACAGCCTGCCTTGAACCTTTGCTGAAAAAACAAGCTCGCCCTTTGGTCACCAGTTTAGGCAATTAATTAGCCTCTTATAAATGTTTCAGCACTATTACTCTAATTTTTTTGGGTTAGTTATATTAAAAATCTCTTTTTTATTAACAGGAAGCAAAGCGTTTGAAGAAACAACGTATTCTTCGACGCCTAGAACGTCATCAGCCGCACCATTTGAACCGCTGCTGTCCATTGTCATCAGTTTTGCAACATATCAGTTACTCCAATACTTGAATCAATTTAGGCCTTTGAAATATCTCAGTGGAGCCCTGTGAACTTACTTAAGGAAATCCATATCATATGAATAAAGTGATGTGAGTGTGTGAGGACTTGAGACTTTGACGAGAAATTATTGAAGTAGTATTATGTACTATTGCCTGTATTTCGCGTAAATGGATAGAAATACTATTAAGATGGAGACATATTTTTGTGAACAATAATTTACTGAATAAGTTAAAATTGAAGCATAAAGTCTAAACAAAATGATCTGGCAGTTTGCGTTTTGTTTCAACAATATGCCTCCATCTAGTAGCAACCAATTTAAAATATTTATATAGAATACGAGAGTAAGCATTAAAGCAAATTATACTATTGTAGTATTTTGGAGATAGATGTGTACGGACGTAACACATTTTGACCAAGCAGTTAATAACGAAGTTATAACAGCTTTTAACAATAAGAATCTCAGACGTGCTACCGATTTGAAACAACTCAAAGTTGATAGCAATTTTGTAGGTATTTTATTAGCGGACGATAAAAATGTAGTCTTCTCTTATTTAAAAGACAAATTATTGTAAGATATAAAATTGATATTACTGTGGATCATTGAAGCAGGCGGTATTGAAAATCAACATGTAACATGAATAAAAAAAAATTGAAATTATCCAATGAATTTCATTTGATGACGTTAAGGACGAATTTGTTATTCAATATTTTGTTATTCATCTTACTGTGGAAGTATAAATTAAAGATTTAGAATATGTGCCCTATAACTAGTCTTATACTAGTGTTAAAAGCCGGCTTCCTGAATAACTACAGAGTATAATAGAGAAATGGTTATTTTGAAATCGATGATAATAAAAGATGCATTTAAAATATAATTATATCATTTTAATGTGTAAAATACTGCATATCAAAATGTTTAATCGATTTGTAAATATATTCGGGATCTATTTTATATTAGAATAAATTGACTCTTGAGTCGGTGTTAGTAAGGTTATATTGAATTAATTGGCGAAATTTTAAATATTTTACTAAATTACAATGCGGTTTTAGAAAATATTAATAATTAAAGTAAAAATATCTGCCTCCATATAAAGTAATACAGAGTTTAACGTAATAGAAAATAAAACAATAAAATCAGTGATTAAATTAGATATTATCTTTCGCTTATTAATTTAAATAGCCTTATATTTAATGTATAAATATTACATGAAGAATCTCTAATCGATGTTGAAACTAGCTGATTGGCAATAAATATATTAGAGAATTATAACAATTAGACATCAGTGATACAAAATATATAGGAGCGATTGTACATTTATGTAAATACCTAAAATCCTACTGATCTAGGTGCTTAGCTAGTAACATGTTTTGTTGCCATATTAATGTTACGAATATTATTATTTATAATTCTAATTAAGTCATAAATAATTTTAATATTATGTGATACAGATTTAGTAGGCGTAAGTTGATGCGAAATGTACTGCATTATTTATATACTTTTATTTAAAAATATATATATTATAAATATACATTCTTCACACTCGAAACAATTAGAACAAGGCGTGTATTCCATTTACTTATTAAACACTGCCAATCCTATCTGAAATTTAATTTTAAATATTGCTTTCTTATACTTATAATAGTTAACAATTTCTAATTTCAACAGTGTATGCAAAGGAATATTAAAATAAATTTTGCAGTTCTGCAATTAATATAGACTAAGCTTTAAATTACATATTTTCCATTGCCATTTACCTAAAAATGGTTATCCAATTTCAAACAATAGAACGGAAATTTTTTTCTTTAATTGTTTCAACCTTGTAATGGAGAAGCCATTACAAGGTCAACGGTCAGCTTTTTAAATTTCTCCTTGTCTATGGCTAGGCGGAATAGTTCTTCACCGGTTTCTATACCAGACCTCGTATTCCTACAATTTTACCCATTATGATGGTCAAGCGGTCCCTATCTTATCGTAAAATATGTCCCAGATACGATCTTCCAAGATAGAGTTTTAAAAACTGAGGTTGTTATAACATAATGAGTAACTAGCTTGAAGTTTAAATAAATGACTAAAGATTCAATTTTCAAAAGTCATAACTTTAGTTATAATCATTTTCTGAAACAAACAGATTGAGAGTAGGTAATGCAATCATGGCCTACTGCTATGTGTTTATTGTAGTAACAGCTAAGAACAAAAAAAAAATTTAAATAGGGACAAGGAGGTTTTTATAAAAATATGTGTGATATGTAAAAGGAAACCACACTGGCCAAAAAAACCATGTTCTCATCACAGTGGGTTTTCAGATCATTTTGCAAAAAGAAAAAATATTTATGTACTATTACTAATAAAACCTAAAAAATCAACTGGATAACAATAATCCTACTGGACTGGAAAATAGTGTTAAAATTATCAAATTACTGAATTCTTCATATGTATTTTTTTTCACTTTGAATATTTCATGTTTGGAATGAGTGTCAAAAATTACTTCAAGACTTTTTAATTTTACCAAATGTCTTTGTTTATTAGCTTTTTTAAGTATATTTGTTTAGGTAATGTTTTAAATATAATTAAGTCAAGAAAATTTTAAATTAAGAAAAAGATTCCAACTTAATTGCAATGAAAAATACGTAAAAGTTGAAAAAAATTATAAATTATATCGATTGGAGTAATCGAATCATCATTTAATGGTGATTGAAGTGATGTTTGAATGCGTTGTAAATTATTATTAATTGTTGAAGGCAGTGAGGACCATGCAAGGAATCTTTCAAATTTCGATGTTACTGTTACAAACATGATTCATTCTTGTAGGCGAGTTTTAAGCTGCAATTGAACTATACATCTACCATAATTTAAAAAGGAATAGAATATTTTACGCGATATATGGAAAGCGATAATGTGGTACATACTAGAGATGCCTATTCACTCTTGACTTGAAGATGCCCATATTGTTTTATTGGTGGTACGGAAAACAGATGCTGGAAAGGAATTCCAAATCTTAGCAGTGCGTGTAAGGTATGAGGAACCAAACCGCTTTCAAGGGACTACGTAACGGTCTAAATCACTGCAATGCCTGACTGTCCTATGATAGTACGGTGATGGAGGAAAAAGATTAAACAGTTCCTAGGCACACTCTCCGAAATATATCTTCTAAAAAAAACTAACAGACAGGCAATCTGAGAAAGAATAAGAACTAATCGTCCATATTTAGCTCAATGTGCAATCCCTTGAGTGGGAAACCTGGATTATAAACGCGCTTAATTTCGATGAACGACATTTAGAACCGCGTTTCTACTTATTAAAAACCACCGTTCTCTGGTAGTTCGATTGATATAGTTTCAAGATTTATACAATACATTAATTAAATTATTAAAATAATCGTACAATCGTAAAATATATAAACTTATGCAGCTTGAAACTCACTTATTAAGAATGACCTTTGACCCTTCACACTAGCAATTATGGACATCAAGCAATACTAAATTGGTAGTCATTGTTTAGTTTTGCTGCTATAAAAACTATGCAAAAGCTAGTGTGAAGGAGCTCTTTAACTTAATCATGTAAAACAAATCTATCGCAACGGCATGTTAATTTTGTCTCAGGCATATAATATTGCTTCGATAGTAGTATTGCAGTTAATTAGATAGTTATTTGCGTGGGTAACACGAAATTGATCCCTAATCTATTGTAAATATCATTGGACAGATAGTGTGTTTATATTATGAAGAATAAATTCTGTACCATATATTATTTGTTTTATTTAATAATAGTAACATGTAAGCTTATATTTACAAGGCGAGGATGAATGGAAATATTGGACGGGTGAAGCGAATGTTTCTGGACCAAATTCAGTGCCTTTTAAGTAGTGGCCAGGTTAAGAGTATCCTAAACCGACCAACTTGTATGATAGGTTTAATGAGGTTGAACGAAGCTTGGGAACTGCTCAGTAATATAAGAAATTCTTAATATTTGAATAATGTTTCAGTACTCCTTGGATATTAACCTGTTAAACTGCAGTTTAATTATTATAGGTATAGATATCATCTCAAACACTAGCAGAGAAAATGTCTTAATTTTGAGGTAAACCTGGGAAATTGAAAAAATACACTCCTTGAATCTTGACGTAAGCACAGATTAGTTATACATAGAGAACCGTAAATAGTAGTACGCAACAATAATATAGGTAGCAAGAAAAGGATCTGCAATCTACGTAATGGGATTAAACGTTAAAAAGTGCTCGGTCGTCCATATATTTTTAACCTTATATTATAGGAAGCAAGATACAAAATCAGGTAACATCAACGAAGACGACATCAAATAAGAAAAGCAGTGTATTCGCCAATCGCGTGATGGGGTTAATACAATGTAAATACCCAGTTCTACAGCAAAATGGCAGAAGCATGGTAAGGAAACAATTTTAAAATTGCATTTACTTCATCTGCTAAAATGTCGTATGCAATGCCTTTTGTTGTTCGCCGGAACATTTCTACAAAAATACTGCACAAAGGTAGCCTCGCGACCTAAGACCCCTTTCAGGATATAGTATTCATACTCGTACATACCATTGTTGATACGAACTTGTGTAGTAACGCTAAAGATACATTTCCCGTTGTAATTTTATGAAAACATTATTGTATTATTACGAGTATTGTTCAATTAATGAAAGCTCTGTCGAATAATATCTGGGAAAATCATTATCTTCTTGTTCTACTTCTTTCCTTTTCCTTCAGCCCTTTTCTATCATGTTATAGGCCTCCTTTAACTTCTTTCATTCCTTTATATTTTGGACTGTTACTGCTACCTTGATGAATACGTACTTAATATCATTATCAGCTTATTTTTAACCGATGAAAAAAACGGAGGTGCTCAATTCGACACTTATATTTTTAATGAACAACATTAGGCCGATCTTGTAATAGTAGAGAGGATATTATGGAGATAATGTTCTCGAACACGAGTTGCATGCTGTTTTGTCTGAGATATTTGACACTTTAACAATCTCAGATGTTAGTAGTTTATTGGGATATACAGCTTGCCGTGATTTTCGAAGCAGAGGAGCGTAACACTCAATCTTTTTTTAAATCTTATGAGAAAATAAAACTCTTTATCTATATTTCATAGACATATATACGTACATAGAATACCAAAATACTAATAAAAAATATTTATTCTTTTAGTAAGGACTAGTTATTAAAACAGTTGACATTGAATGAACGACCTTTTGGAGTTTAATCCACTGTCACACAATATTGAGCTTTAGAGATTTATATTCAAAGTATTTCTAAATTGTTAACTGGAATTAATGCTTATTTTCAATTTAACTAATCTCGTATTTTAACAGTAACGCCGCGTCTAGAAGAATAATTAATTTCTTAACTTGAGAACTGCTATTCAGTGCGAAGTTAAGATCGATTGGCATCTTGGCATCGGGTAAATAACCTACGGGCCTGGACTTGATGACTTTTGTTCGAAACTCAGCGGGATAACTCATTTATTAAAACAAATGGTATTCCTTAATAGCTTAGTATAAATTTTAACTAAGCCCAAGAAGTAAACACTTTCAGATTAAACACAATGCTAAAAAGCAAGAAACAAGATAGTGAAAAGGAATACCTATTTTATAACACCATAAATACCTTTTTTAAAGTTTGGAAGATCTAGGTGTGGCTATGTAATTATTAACTTTAATTTTTTCAAGAAATTTTCAATAGATTACTGAAGTTGGGAATCTGTTGTAACTACAGCATTCTGCCTTAGAGTTCATAATTAACATTAGCATGTCGATTCTTTAACAAATTTCGACAATGCGAGTCTCGACGTCGTCTCTTTATTTCTCTTTCTCACACGATACCATAGATAGAGAGAAGTTGAGACTCGCATTGTTGAGTTCCGTTACGGAATCGATATGCTGATAGTGATCGTTACAGAGTCAAACATTTATCATCCTAATCCTGCCAACATTGAAGCAGCGTGGAGGATTGTTAGAACTCCAAATCCTTCTGCTATATGGCGAGAGTTACTGGTGAAATTAAATTATTGTACGAAACTAATTATAATTCAATTAGATCTTAATTAATATACATGTTTAACATTCATTAGCAACATCGTGTAGCTCACGAAACTACTTGTACATAAACATTAATTACCAGATGAAGTAATAACTTACATTTTATCCAATATGGCTCAGAATAAGATGGTTCTTATTTTGACGAGTACACAGTTGTGTTTATTTTGCTTTTTCCTCAAATATCTTGGATTATTTTTATTTTATTTTTTATTATTTTAGAAGATAAATAAAGTAATGATTGATACTATTTCTTTTTTAGCTTTTAATAGTTTTCATAATACTTGTTCAATTAATGTTTTTAATTAATTTTAAGTTCTTGTCCATGATTTAAATCTAATATCCACTCAATCATAATCTAAGCTACAGCTTGCACTAATTTAAACTCGTTTTACATTTAGAGATCGAAATATAGGAAATTTATTTACATTTCCCATTTACGAGTATCTGTAATTTAATTCGCTTGACAAGCCGTCGCATTATATGATTTGCAATTCAATAAACTCTGCTCGAGATATCTCGCCATTTCTAGTATTCCTACTTAGTTTACAAGTGAATGTAAATGTAGTCACAGGTTTATATATCGCCTCTTTACAAGAACAATGTGATATTTTAAAAACAGCAACTTTACAGGAGAGCAATTTTAAACATTTAAGCGTTGATAAATTCTAAAATATTAATAATTTTACTGTCGGAAAACAACTGAATTGTTGCGGTAACTAATGTGCTTTCTACAAACAAGCCAAAAAAACACAGTTTAATATGAAATATGTAAGAAAAACTGATATAAAAAAACAGTGTCACACATGTCACGTTTTTAATGAAAATATGTCACAAAATGCTTGTAACATATTGATATATCACATTGAAGCTGTTAAATTTAGATGTAAGGTGTGTTTTATTTTACTTATCATACAGTGACAAGTAAAATATAACACACTATCAAAGTAAAAGATCTTGTTTTTAAAAAATAAAAATTTACGAAAAGAATGGCTTATTTACACCGTAAAATTAGTTCAAGGCACAATAATCAACAAGAGATCAATCAATCACGTCATAATACTCAGTACTCGGTTTAATTAAAATTATAAGGTAACTAAAAAATTATTTTTACACAAATAAAAAGAGTAAACTGTACTTAAAGTTATCTAATGGTAATTAACGTCTTCTAACACAATTATGGCATCCAGTTTTATAGTACTTAGAAATTCAAAATAGGAACATTGCTATCGCTCTTCATAAACATAGAATCACAAATTCTCTTAATACTATAAAAACACTATCATTTTAAATATAGCAATTAAACATTTTTAAAATAATACAATTTAAAAATTATTTGTATTTATTCAGTCTTATTACAACGAGTCGTAAAATAGCTTGTGGTATTTCGGAATGAGGTTTTTATTGACCAAATCCATGAGATCAGCTTTTTTTTCTCTCTGCTAGTCCAGTTTTGAAGATATGCCTTTTGCAAAACTTAATTGTGTTTCTATTACACCTAAGCTACATTAGTCATTTAAAATTTTGACCCACATTTAAATTTACATTTAAATTTATCTTTATAAGAAAGTTTCAATTCACGACTTGGCATATTTTTTTTTATTTGGTACATTGATGAGGCTTCTATTGGAGGAAACTATTCCTCAGGTGTTTAGCTACACTGACTTTCCAGTTTGCTTCATTTAGCCTCCTTTTTTAACACAGTTTTAGGTGGACTAGAACTATACACTATTGGACTTCAGCATTTTCGTTACTTGCGTTTTTAATCGCAAAAGATTCACTGTTCTCTATAATACCGAGATCGTTGAATAACGTAGCATGTTCGTTTGTAGACGAAAGTGGTTCCTCGTAGTTTTCAATGTTTATTGAAACCATATTAGATGTTACCAAACTTTGATCATCCGAAACGTTATTTGGTATTATTAGTTGGTAGTAGTTGGTAGTGATATTTTGCTCCACGTCAGTATCAGAAGAATACTCAGCACGTTTTGTTGGCTGGGATTCATAATTAGGATCCTGAACTGAGTCGTCGCTGTCTCAAACATTATAAATGCAATCAATTTCTTGAAGTGTTGTAATGGTTTGGTCAATTTGTGATGTATGCACATACACACACCTAGATAGGTGTATGTGTAGGTAGCTTACAGCGCCGCCGCGGTCTTTCAATAAAGTCAGTTATGTACCAAGCCGTGTTTCATTCATACGTATCAGTGGCGACGAGTTATTTACAAACCACCCGCGTTTACTAAAAAAAAAATGGCTGGAATTATTGGATATCTTTCCCCGTTTCAACCTAATTCACAAAATTGGGAGCTATTTGGAAGTAAACTAAAACAGTTTTTAGCATTAAACAAGATAGTATCGAATGAGCAAAAGAGGGCTGTACTGATAACTCATTTATCGGACGAGGCGTACAGGTTACTTATTAACTTAGTGCATCCCAGTAAGGTGGAAGACACGGATTATGATGTGTTAATAAACGTTTTCGATAAACACTTCTCTCCCAGAAGGTCTACGTTTGCCGATAAGCAGAAATTTTATAGTGCAACGCAAGTGGCGGGAGAAGCGCTAGAAGATTTCGCAGCACGACTAAGAGGACTCTCAGTGTACTGCGATTTCGGTGACGCACTGGATGTGCTGCTCCGTGACCGATTTGTACTCGGGTTGGCGTTAGGACCGGAGCGCGATCGTCTTTTTGAAAAGGACGCAAGTCAACTGACATTTGCGGATGCGTTGGAGTTGGCGCAGAAGGTGTCGTGTGCAAGAAACTCCAAGACGACGACTGCAGCAGGTACAAGCCAAGACGGGATTGAGGCCGGTATAAAAGAAGAACCGTTATACCATGCGACCGCCGACAAGTCGCGTCACGCATCGTGTCACGCGTCGCGTCGTAAAGAAGCAGCTGTTACCGACCGAGAAGATGGCGCGCATCCAAAATGCAAATCCTGTGGGTTACGTAACCATCCTTCGGAAAAGTGTTATTTTCGTTTTCACCGATGTAAACGGTGTTTAGAGACCGGGCATATTTCAAAGGCTTGTGGCGTTAAGAAAGGTCATAAAATAAATAATATGCAAATAGAATCAGTGCCGAAAAAAAATGTATCGGATGGTAAATGTGATGGATCCTGTGAAGAATGCCAGGTATTCAGCTTAAGGTGCGTAAATCATAAACCTATAGTTATGCCGGTGTTGATTAATGATAGTGTACGTTTAGAAATGGAACTAGATACGGGTTCTAGCATTAGCGTGATTTCTGATGAACTGTATTATAAATATTTTCCTAACTCAACCTTAAGTAAATGTGTTATTAAGATATGTTTTTACAATGGACACAAAATCACTCCCATGGGCTGTTTAGACGTTAAAGTAAATTATTTAAATCGCACAAAACAATTAACATTGTATGTTATTAAACAGGGAGGCCCACCACTACTAGGGCGTGATTTTATGGCCAATTTTAACATTCTAGTATCGACGTCAAACAATAATATTGCTCTGGATCAACCCCACGAGTTGCAAGTGCAAACGCTACTCAATGAGTTCAGTGACCTATTCACGGAAGAACTAGGATGTTTCAATCAATTTGAAGTTAACCTACATTTAAAAAAAGGGGTGAAACCTAAGTTTTATAAAGCACGACCGTTACCGTTTGCAATAAAAGATAAAGTGGAAGCAGAATTAAATAGGCTCGTAGGGCAGGGTATTCTGGTACCAGTGAAGTACTCCGAATATGCTACCCCTATTGTTCCGGTACGAAAATCAAACGGAAGCGTACGTATTTGTGGTGACTACTCGTTGACGGTTAATAAAGATATTTACATCGATCAATACCCATTACCTCGTATTGAGGAGATATTTGTGAAATTAGGCGGTGGTGAATTTTATTCCAAGTTAGACTGTAGTCAAGCCTACACACAATTTAAACTATCTAAGGAGTCTCAAAAACTCACAACCATAAATACGTCGAAAGGCTTATTTATGTACACGCGAATGGTTTACGGGTTAGCTAATGCACCGGCAATTTTTCAACGTGCGATTGAAAACTTACTAGCGGGGATAAACGGAGTTTCGGTTTTCCTTGACGATATTTGTGTAACCGGGTCGAACAGAACGGAACACTTACAAAGGTTAGAACTAGTATTCCAAAGGTTGAAAGGAGCTGGTTTAAAATTACAAAGAAATAAATGTGTTTTCTTTCAGAAAGATATAAATTACTTGGGGTACGTTATAAATAAAAATGGACTACATAAATGTCCTAAGAAAATAGAAGCCGTTCGCAAGGCGCCGCAACCAACTGATGTCACGGAGTTAAAACGTTTCTTAGGAATGGTAAATTATTATAGGAACTTCGTGCCGCATGCATCTTCAATCTTGAGTCCACTTCACGAATTATTGCGTTCGGAAGCACGTTGGGAGTGGGGAGATCGGCAACAAAGAGCGTTCACGAGGATCAAGTATGAGTTGACGTCAGACAGAGTGCTGACTCATTACGATCCGGAGGCACGTCTCGTGCTCACCGTTGATGCCAGCCCCGTTGGCTTGGCCGCGGTCTTATCTCAAATAGGTGGCGATGGTGTCGAGAGACCTCTAGCATTCGCCAGTAGGTCATTATCTAGCAGCGAAAAAAATTATAGTCAACTTCACAAAGAAGCCACTAGTATAATTTTCGGAGTCCAAAAGTTCCACCAATACTTATACGGACGGCAAAAACCTTTTGTGTTAAAGACCGACCATAAACCTCTACTAGCAATATTCGGTAAAAAGCACGGTATTTCAGAGATGACAGCTTCTAGATTGATTCGTTATTCTATAATTTTGTCGGCCTATAATTACGAAATTCAGTATATCTCAGCGGAAAACAATACAGTGGCTGATTATTTTTCACGAGCGCCTTTAGTAAAAAAAGAAAATTTTCTAAATACGGCTGAACATGCGTGTTGCCTTTCGATAAATTCCATGCAATTAAATAGTTTACCGGTTACATATAGGGAAATACGAACAGCCACCGAAAAAGATAAAACTTTAGTTACTGTCATGAAATATCTTAAGTACGGTTGGCCGCATAAAATAAAATGTAAAACTATTTTACCATATTATAAGTGTAGGAATGATCTCGAAATAGAAAAAGGCTGTCTATTACGAGGACATCGCGTTATCGTGCCTGCCGTGCATAGAGAACGACTGCTACAAGAGCTACACAAAACGCATCAGGGTATAGTTAAAACAAAATGTTCCGCGCGCGCTCGGTTGTGGTGGCCTAGCGTTGACCGTGACATTGAACAGCTGATCGGAGCGTGTGACGTGTGCGCAGCGACAAGAACCGCGCCGGCGCGCGCGCCCCCCGCGCCCTGGCCGCGCCCGGCCGGACCCTGGCAGAGACTTCATTTCGACTACATGCAGATCGGGCAAAAATTTTATTTAGTCGTGATTGATGCCTACAGTAAATGGCTTGAGTGTTTGGAAATGACGGCGGGTACTACGACTGGGGCTTTGATTACTAAATTAAAAATGTTATTCTCGCGCTATGGCCTACCTTATGTTTTAGTATCGGATAATGATACGAAAATAGTTTCGCAAGAATTTCAAAATTTTTGTTTAGAGAATGGTATTAAGCACATTACTTCGCCTATATACCATCCTTGTAGTAACGGACAGGCCGAAAATTCGGTAAAAACATGCAAAAAGATGATAAGATCGATTTTAGAATTTTCCTCAACAGCTAGTAAAGAAAAACTGATAGATTATTTATTTGAATATCGTAATACTGTGCACTGTACCACTGGGGTTACTCCGGCAATGTTATTGTTGGGTAGGAATCTACGCGGCAAATTAGATTTAATTATTCCGCCCCATAGTGTCAATGAGCCCTTTGATGAAATAAAGAAATGTCGCGCGTTAAAAATTGATCAAAAGGTTTGGGTGAGATGCTATGAAAATAGAAAACCCATTTGGCACAAAGGGGTAATAAAAAGAAATTTAGGTAACAGAATGTATTTAGTTAAACTAGAAAAGCAAGGATTAATCTGTAAGCGTCATATAGATCAGTTAGTAGCAGATAAGAGTTATTACAATAGTTTTTACGAGGACGATGACCTTAGCCTATCACCGCTGTCACCGCCCTCATCCAGTAATGATCCTTCCTTACCGTCTTCACCAGGCCCGGAGGTAGCAAGCGCACCAAGTGATGGAGTTCACAACACAAATGCTAGTCCAGTCACGCAAAGCGAAGTTGGGGATATAGTGGTGGAGAGGGAAGGAAGGAGCGACGAAGGGGGAGATGGGTCGCCTACCATATCGTTGGAGGTAGCTGAACAGCAAAACGAACAAAGTTCGGAGAGTAACAATAAGGCACCCAGTGTAGAAGGCGACCCACCTCAGCCACGTCTTGGGTTGAGGCCTAGGAAAAAACTATTTAGCTATAAAGTATAAATGTAAGATAGGATGTTAGTTGTAAGTTAGGTTAATTAGATATTAGACCAATCTTATTAAGAAGTCCTTTGTAATAAAAAAAATATATTGTACACAGGTTCCCAAACTAGAGGGGGAAGAGTTGTGATGTATGCACATACACACACCTAGATAGGTGTATGTGTAGGTAGCTTACAGCGCCGCCGCGGTCTTTCAATAAAGTCAGTTATGTACCAAGCCGTGTTTCATTCATACGTATCACAATTACCCTCGAATTTTGTGAACAGTGCATTTCAATTCAATTACCTTGATACGTAGATGGGCCACTTGAAGAACTGCTAGAACTCGACGAACTGCTAGAACTAAAGGAACCGCTGCTACAAATTGATTTACGATTATCGATTCTACGAGGTCGGATGGAATCTACTGCGATATCTTTTTCTACAAAGAGGATTGATATAAAGAAATTATAGGAACATAGCTAGAAAAAAAATATCAGTACAAGTATAAAAATACCTTTGGTCTAGCATTTGGCATTTCATTCTCGTCTTGTGTTAAAATATGTAATAGAGGGTTTAAATCACTCTTTTGTACACTTAAATTATTTTTTACACTTGTATATAATTGAACTAACATCCTAGATCATGACGCCATCTGAAAAACAAACTTGTAAAAAGTACTTTATTTTAGCATGTATAATGTGACATTTTAGCATAATTTAAACGCAAACTTAACGGTTTTCAAAAATAATGATGTGAAATAAAATAACCCATAGTGTTTGAAAACGATTCATCAACAACATGGTTACATTCAAAGATATCACAAAGAAAACTTGTAACTTTTTCATCAATAATGTGACAGTATTCAATATCTCATTCTTAATACTTGCGAGTTTTACAACAAAAAAGAGTTAAATAACTAATATCACATTATTGAAGTTAAAGTTAATAACAACAAGAAACATACCTTTGGCTGACCAACGAGGCAGTTAAATCCAGGTACGTAAGCTCTCCTTCATTTACATTTCAAACTTCTGAAATTTTTTATAGTCAGCAGATTTTTAGTTTTATGATTGAGTTTAATTCTCCTCAGCATAATACAAAATTCAGTATGGAGAACACTACTATTAGAGTTGACGAATATTTCTCTTACCTAACAAAATTTTCACTAAGCCTAGATTTTTTTCATGTACAGCACTAGTTATTTAGCTCCATTTTATTATTATTCCAAATATCATTCGAATCCGCTACTAATGTTACACTACAAACTGTAAATAAAACACAGCCTTGATCGTCGGTTGGTTGCAAGTTTATAAGTACTTTATAGGATATATCTCGGAAAGTGCTCTCGGGAGTTATTTGACCTCGTACCTCCTTCATCCTTTTATCGCACTGCAACACACCGGGTTGATGTTCCCGCGCCTCGTACCACAGCTAAGGTCTGGAATGCCCTTCCGAAGTCAGCGATTTCTTTATTCCTACAACTTTTCCAAGCAAGCGCGTTCCATCTTAGACCACATCTACACTTACCATCAGGTGTGATAGTGGTCAAACGCCAGCTTATATAAAATAATAATAAAAAATACTACACTTATGTCAAGATACTGTTTCGGATGACCCCACGGAAGAATTACGAAGTAAAAGAGTTTATAGTTGGAAACCTCATTTTGGTTAAAAGTAAATGCAAGTTAAAAATGGAATAAGTTAAAAGAATGGAACAATTCAAATTTATTTCGTGTGCAGAACAAAGACTAGATTCAGTGAGTTCATAGCGAGTTGTCGTTGAGTTAAGACGGTTTAAAGAATGGATGGATGGATGGATCTGTAGTGGTCCCCTAGTGTGGTTGAGGTGTGTGGCCGTGAGGTGCCGAGGCAGATCATCGTCGCCGCCGTGATGGATTCCTTCAGGCTTAGAAGTATGAAATGACGGCATCGCAGCGTGCTGCATCGAATCTTGTATACCTATCTATTTATTGGTTAATAAACATCTAGTTCTCCCTGTTGTATGGTTGTTCTTACAATCCCCGACCCCTAGGTCGTAACAATACATTAATGTAGTAAGAAGACTATAATTAAACAATTACAACGCGTAGCTGCGGTCCGTTACAACATCACTTCCTCCGTGAGTAATATTTCATTCGCATGACAAGATGTCGGAATATGCGAACTGCGATTCAATAACTCGGATATCTTGCCGTATGAATTAGAATTAGCATTGCGGGGTCGCCGTGTCGAGTCGTGTCACCTTCGTGACTCGGGGATTGTTTCCATTCGTTAGGCTGCGTCTGCACAAAGGCAGGAAACCGCGTTTGGTTTTCAATTCAATTTTATGCAATAATATTTTAATTATACAATAATATTTTATTTTAAGGGCGGCCTAGCGTTGATCTAATGGTTAACCTATGTGGTTTCGATTACGAGGTCTTGGGATCCTGGGTCGGGTCACGGAATAAGTCTGGATTTTTAATTTTATGAAATTATCAGGACATTCCAAACCCGGAGTCAGGAAGTTGGTGGTGTTACACTTCCGTGTCTCGGAGGGCGCGTTTAGCTGTCAGTCCCTATCATCAACATCTGATAGTGTTCATTAATGAAACATTATTACCCTAAGCCCGCCAACCCGCATTGTTGGGCGTGGTGGGTCTACGCTCTATATCCCCGAGTGGCCGCCAATAGGCTGATAATGATGAATGATGACATTTTAGTTGTTTTGTTGGTCAATGTTTATTAACTTAGGACGAGGCTTGTAAATTTAAAGGCTAGGATTTTTTCGCGATTAATTAGAGAGGACGGTACAGAACGGAATATTGCTCATGTTAGAAAAAAACGTCATGGCATGGGAACTTATCTAAGATTATCGAATCTGTAACTTTTGCATATCTGAATCTCGAAAACTGTTCCAAAGATTTTCATGAAATTGTGTATGCAATGGCTTTTGAGTGCGATTATTCGATCTAGCTAGGTTTCATTTTTAGAATATGTATGATTCCCAAAAAACTACCGAGCAAAGCACTTTCTTTCGTCTTTAAAAAATATAAAATAATGTGCTAGTCTCAGTTTATTAATATCTATAATGATTAAAGAAATTTGTGATACTAAAATTAATTGCACAACAAAACAATAAACAATATTCAAATTGTATTCTCAGCCTAATTGTATTATGTCGTAGCGATACCAATCGACATAATCAAACCATGTGAACTAACATCTGAAAGTTCATTTATCTCAACTAGAATGTAATATTAAGCCCAAAAAATAATAATAATATAAATGTAATTTAAATATTTTACTATCAGGACTTTAGACGGAATTGCAATGCAGACAGTAAGTTTAGTCATTTCTTGAAAAAATACATCGTACAAACATCTCGTCGATCATCCTATAGTTTACCTGTGGTTCGACTGTCAATCCAATACAAAATCCCATTGAAGAATTCTGATTTCTGCTATGTCCGCTTTGCAACCGTTTTACATCGGATTACTGACGTTTTTTCAAGAACCGACATACTGCGCTCCGCGATCTTTGTAATGTTTATACGTAACTTTATAGCACCAAGCAGATAACATGTAGCTCAATCTAACCGCGTGGTATCTGTGAGGTGGTAAAAAGTTAGAAACCTGCAGATCGCGGAACTCAGAATCCGCCTGCCTGAACTCTAAGGGCACTTTTTTAAGAGCCCAGCAGAAGAACTGAACTGCTGAAGATTATTGCTATTGCAGTGGTTGGGCCCAAGTTATTAACATTTGTAATTTTCTAAAAATTAAATAGCCCGCCAGCAGCAGACTGTATATAGCAAAATCTATTAGCTTCATTCATCTTCCTTCTCCTTTAAGTGGAGGTCTGGCCTTGTAGTGGGCCGTTAAAATAGGCTGATAATGATGGTGAAAATTTATTGTAGGTACCCTCAGTATGTAGGTAATTTTAGTATACCTATATCCATGAACAAAGCCTGGCAAATCTATTAGGATAATAAAGAATTTCCAATAACGTTGGCAACTTCCAGATGGCGAAATTTATGCCTTTCGCAAGTTAGAAATACTACTATCAACTGTAACCGCAGAGGTATTTCATTGGAAAAGCGAAGGCTTTTATGGGCGGCCATTGGATGAGGTTATCTTAACTATGGATATGCAAGCTGTATGCAACTTTTGCTATTAATTTAACTTCAGATGCGCTTATGTTAGAAACTTTTCTTATTCGATACACCTATACAATTTACCAAGGCTTTGTTCTTGTTGCTTCATTTTGCTTCATTTTGTAATAACAAGTTTGTTATTATGGTGAAGGAAAAACGTAGAAGTTTTTTTTAAGGACATTTGCTGTTTTAACCGACGAAAAAAAACGGAGGAGGTTCTCAATTCGACACGTATATATATTTTTTTTTATGTATGACCACGCATAACTTTTTACAGAGTTGTACGATTTTGATAATTCTTTTTTTATTAGAAAGGGCATACTTCCAAGGTGGTCCCATTGTCATCATGTTAGGATCTGATGAGGATATCCTGGGGAAATTGAAGGAACTCTTCAAATTTTCGAGGCACGCTTACAGCGATTTCGGTTTTTGTCTCGGTATCGGTAGCTTTTTGGCTACTAGTGCCATATAATATACTATGACAGTATAGTACGAGTACGATACGTGGCGATAAATCACTAAAAAGTAAAAAATAACTGTGTCATTTAGTTGCTTTTAATTACTAAAGCATATCTAGAAGTCGGTGCCAGCCAAGGTTTCTACTTTAAGGACGTTACCTAGAACCCACAAAATGCTTTACTACGTAAAAGAAAGGTTCCTTAAACTTGCTGGCACCGCCTTCATAGATATAGCCGCGAGCAGAATGCCGTTGTTATGATCGCGTTCGTCGCGTTGGTAGATTCGCCTTGCATCATGTTCGTCGCTAACGCAGGACACCCCATTACAAGAAACCTTTGAATGCAAAAGTCTCAAGTTTCAAGTTTTTTGAAAGTTCTTTTAAGAGTTTTATGGTCAAGTAAAGGACATCTTATTGAGAATCTGGGTAATATTAGGTTTAATGCTAGAATTCACTACTTAATCAACATCCTATTAATATTTTAAACACGAAAATATGTATGTATTTTCTTTCGTTTAGAAACTACTGAATGGATTTTGATGAAACTTTACAATAATACAAAGAAAACATCAGAATAACACATGCGGGTGAATCCGCGAGCGTCCTTAAGTTGTTAATAAACTAAATAAAAGACAGTACAATGCACCTGTGTAAATTTAAATTGTAAGAAAATAGTTTAAAATCTTTCAGAGTAACGTCATTTATAGAGCAATAGTCTGGTCAGTTGTCATCAATAACATCTGTAACGGACTCTGTTATTTTTGCTCAACTAAAATAAACCGAGGCGGGCACTAGCTCAGTTATGTAACGGTACCGAGACTGTAATATCTGAGATCAAAGAATGACAGCAAGTGATTGATGTGTTACTACTGTGTGAGACATCGCCCCTGACACCGACCACGGACACTCGTGCTCTCGCCGACACTAAAGGCTTGGTTACATGAGGAAAATGCGTGGGGCAGTTTCCTTTAGTTCACGACAGATAAGCCGTTAACTGCAATCCTTTAGAGACATCCAAATATGTACAACGGTCCTGTAACCAACGGCTCCTCCAGACACATTTTATGTATTTGGCAAGGGCGTCGTCTCGAGATACGATTATCTTAAGAACTCTCACGTTTAACTCATATAAAGCTGAGAACGGTCGTAGAACTGATTAACACCTCTTAATTCTAGGTATGACCGATAGCCCCCTGTACAGTGCATGTATGGGGAATGATGAGAAACCGATACACGTTATGGTCAGTTGCAGTGGAGTATTTGAACAACTTGAAGCATAGATTGGCTCCAAAACGACATTTCAAAAGGTAATCGGTGGGCTGGCCAGCCTGCTAAGATTCCGGAGCAAGCTTGGCTAATTGGAGTTAGCCAGCGGGAGCCTACATCGGAAGACCCACGAATAACAGCCAACATACTAGCTTTTATATAAATAAAGAACACAAAACTTGTTGATTGCGTTTTATATAGCTACCAATATCTAAAGGCGCTTTCGCATAGCTTAGGTCGGGTATATAAGGGTGTTATTCTGGAGAAATAAATTTAAAAGTTCTGCAAAGCGGAGAATCGAATTTTAAGTTTGAAAAATCACAAAAATTCAAAACAAACTTTCATCCCTTTTTTAACACTGGGAAGTGCATTAATGCATCCTATCCGACGGCAAATCCGAAGATGGAGTCAGCTTCCGGAAGGGTATGTGGAACTCTCCGGTAATGACCGGAATACCCACAGCGGACACGTCTGCGTCATTACAAACTTTCATAATATATCTATAAATATATCTGTGTACTAGCTACTTATTCATTATTGGGGTTTTAGATATGACAGTAGGTAAATAAAATATATTAGTACAAATTAAATTCAGTTGTTTAAGCGAGTTTACTGCCAACACATTAAACTATCCAACCGAAAATATGAACACGGAATTGATTGAAAAGCGTTCAAATCGTTTATTAAACCGCAGACAATCGGTAGATGGAAAATCGTATACGATCGTCGATATCAAACGGTATATGTGCAGCAGTTTTATTGTTGGTTGTTGTTTATAGATAATAATAAACTGTCGTATATAAGTAAAAGACTGTCGTTGGCAATGGCGTGTACAAGGCTTATAACTAGGGTAGGCACTAATACATAATAACTACACGAAATGGAATCCTTCTCCAATACTGGTTCGTAATATGTGTAAGTATTTATGAAATGCACGTCACTGCTCGTTGGTCTAGTGAATATGTGGCTGCGATCACGAACGGTCCTGGGTTGGAACCTGGGTCGGTTTGTGGGATAATTTTGAGTCATTCTACAAAATTTTTTTTTAATAAATTCAGTTAGATTCAGGAAGTTGGTGGTCTACACCTCCATGCCTCGAAGAGCACGTTAAACCAAAGGTTGCGATGACTATCATCAACATCTGATAAACATTATCGCTCTAAGCAGCAGCGTAAAAATGCTCCAAAATTTGTAAGAAGAACGAACTGGCAATATAATAAAACTTTAGTACAGCCTGGCAAGGATAATGAGGATGATGATGACTTAATTAAATAGTTATTAAGTATTTAATAACAATATTTTCTTGCTCAAGTATTTACAAGAAATATCACAAATCGTCAACGTCTGAACTCTAAAACAAAAGAATTCATCTCCGAATATTAATTATGTAAATGTTAGCTGACCCGACAAACGTAGTCTTGGCACAGACGGCATTCTACCGAAAACAAAACTACTATCTTTTATTTTGAAAACATCCATTTACATTCACATTGAGATCGGTTTCGGATAAGTGATACTCTTATTTCTGCCGTCATGCAGCATTGCTTTGTACGTGTAAGTTCTTAAATTATTGCCGGTATAATTACAGGCACATGAGGATACTAAACACAAGGCGGCACTTTGCTTTAATAGAAATTGTCAGTCCACGACCCAAGCGCAAACCCTGTTGCGCAACCAACATTGCGCTGATCCGTGCATTCAAATTCAAATTCAAAATCATTTATTTCAAGTAGGCCAATTATAAGCACTTTTAAAACGTCAAATTAGACTATTTGTAGTGACTCTACCGCCGGCTCGGAAGGCAGGTCCTGTTGAGAAGAGCCGGCAAGAAACTCAACAGTTCAAATCAAATCAAATCAAATCAAATCAATCTTTATTGCGAACTTGGGTACAAGTAGGTGTTATAAGATAAAAAATAAACAATCAGCCAAATTCCGCCTTGTGAGCATGCAACAAACAAGTAAATTAAATAAAAGCTAATAATTCTAATTACAATTAAATATTATTAATTCATTACAAAAGGACAGATATCTTTGTAGTTGTAGTCCTTTTATATGGATTGATAAAATAACTATTCAGTAAGATGTTCCCTCAAATTAGATTCCAATGTCGTCTTTACGTCAAAATAACGCAACCTTTATAAATGTCAAATAATAATAATAGTAATAATAAATGTCAAAGATTATACCAAGTCAATGCCATTAAATAAAACTTAAAACAAAATTACAAAGGATAGATTGTCAAAATATGTCAAAAGGTTGTGTCATTAAGGTACTCTTGGATCGAATAGTATGATTTATTAATTAAAAATGTCTTTAAAGCGTTTTTAAATGTCATTAAGCTACTTATATTCTTAATATTTTTGCATAATTTATTATATATTAAGATTGAAAGGCAAAATATACTTTTTCTAAATTTAGCTGTATTTGCTGGACGAATGCAGAGCCTTAAAGGGTCTCTCAAATTTTTAAATTTTTAAATAAAGTGATGTTACAACGCACAAAAACAATGGTTTCATATATAAAAAGAGAGGGGAACGTTAGAATTTGTAAGTCTTTAAAATATGGCCTACAGCTTTCCGTCCAGTGCAGGTTTTTTACTGCCCGAATACATCTTTTCTGAGCCCTGAAAATTTTCTCCCTGTCAACTGAATTTCCCCAAAATATTACGCCATACCTTAAAATCGATTCTACATACCCAAAATATGCTACACGCAGTGTTTGCAAGTTAGCTGTTCTATTTAATTTGTAGAGAGCAAACGAGAAAGAATATAATTTTTTGCAAATCTTGTCAATCTGTGGTTTCCAATTTAATTGTTTGTCTACTATCATTCCCAAGAACTTGGTCTCATCTGTTTCATTAATTTTAATTCCTAAATGATTTATATTAAGATTTGTAAGTCCATGTTGCTCCCAGTTAAATTTCATAATTTTAGTTTTCTCTAGATTAATGTTTAAATTGTTTTTGACCAGCCAGTCAATTATTAGATTTATCGATTCATTAATCTTAGACTCATAGCTTGCCACATCGTGTCCTTCGTAGATAACTGTACAGTCATCTGCAAAAAGCACTACCGATTGGGGAATCACTGACGGAAGGTCATTAATGTATAAAATAAATAATAGTGGACCGAGGATACTACCTTGTGGCACACCGTATTAGACTCGACGGGATGTCGACTGATAGTTTTTTTCTGTTAGTGTAGTGGGACATATTTTACATATTTCAGTGGTTTGAAATCTTTCAGTAAGGTAAGATTCCAAAAGATCTAACACCGTTGTTCATCACACACAGTAGTTGCTCTTTTAAAATCATTAATTTTTACAATATTAACTGTATTGTTACATAAAATTATTTATTCTACTACTTGTGTGAAGTTGAAAGCTGATCCAATTGCCTCTCAACCTCTTTGTCATCTAAAAATTCATCTATAGTATAATAACCTTGACTCAGTAAGTGAGTTTTAATACATTGCTTAAACTTATGCAATGGCAGATCTACATCTACATTTTATGGTAATCTTATGTAGCGAATGCCATAAATTAAAAAAATTAAAAAAAACAGTAGTACATATGAGAATGAATAGCCTTGTGTTACCGTTCGAGGTATTGATTAATAGGAATTTAATTTTTTTTATATTGGCTGGTGAGACACTTAGGTCTTGGCTAGTTACCACACTACTGACAAAGACGTACCGCCAATCGATTTTGCGTACCGGTACGATATCGTGTAGAAACCAAAAGGGGTGTAGATTTCATCCTACTTCTAACAAATTAGTCCGCTTTCATCTGAGATTGCATCATCACTTTGCATCAGATGTGATTGCAGTCAAGGGCTTATAAGGTTAAAAAAATTATCATTGCATATTTTCCAGGATCGGTAGGTGAATTATACTGGCCACTTGTCTGGAAATGGCTATTATATGCGAGCGCGTTGAACGCGAAAGTTAACAACTCGAGAGATCGTAAACTCGCAAACAGCTATAGTCGTTATTTTAAATTAAAAAGCATTACGTTTTGCAAGCGCCTTCTTACATGGAAATTAATTTAGTCTATGGTGCTTTTTCTCACGAAGCGTACAAGGCCTTTTTTATGCGATATAAAATTATATTACCTACTAGCAAATACCTGCGACTTCGTGCGCGTGGAATCAAAATAAATAAGCTTACGAAACTAAACATAGCCCAAGTTACTCCTTATAACATATTAGCCCTCAAAAATGAATAATTTTCGCCGTTTTTTTTCACATTTTCCACTGATTATTTGCTCCTATTGATTACAGCGAGATGTTTATATTTTTATTATAACCTAAAGCCTTTTTCGATAAATAGACTTTCCAACACAAAAATATTTTTTAATATAGAACCAATAGTTCCTGAGATTAACGCGTTAAAACAAACAAACAAACTCTTCAGCTTTATAATATTAGTATAGATTTAGTACTGTCATAAGCTTTAATGATGTCCGGCAGATTGCCATAGTTTTAAGTGACAGATGCAAAGCTACCGTCAACTTTGTCGAAATCAAAATAAATACAAAATTCGTTAATTTCAGGTAGGCTTAGTTTACAAGCATTTTTAAAACGTCATATTTAGACTATTGGTAGCGACTCGACTGCTGGCTCCGAGGGCAGGTTCTACTGAGAATAACCGGCAGGATACTTAACAGTTCCACTTTGCAAAATTCAACCACAAATAATCATTCTTTACAATATTAATTACATTAATTTATTACAATAAAACTCAGAATTCTTAGCTCTGCTCTATGCTACACGTACGCGTACAACAACATCTTATACTTAAAGTTCTAAAACACAAATATACAATAAATAAAGTTAAAACCTCTTAATTATTCTCCACTGAAGTATCAATAAACGTCTATTTAGACCTCTTAAAATTAAATCCTGCTATTTTATACTTAGTCTTTTATACGCGTACAGCAGTAAAAGCTCAAGAAATATAAAACACCCACGCACTAAGTAATGGTTCTTATAAAAACACCGTAAGCGCACTTTCTACCGGGAAGATAATCATCTAAAGAAGGAGAGAATTATTTCGTAATCTAAAACGCCTTATCAATCATATCGTCGGTTGTTCAAATAACTTCCAAACTGTGATGTAGCTACACCTACGTCTTAATTTGTACTAGTCAGCTGGAATGCGGAGATTTTATCTTTGATAATAATGCAACGTAAGGTTACTAAAATATTACTCCATGCTTCGCTTGCAAGAATTTCCAATACAGATTACTTATAGCTAATGGGAAGCTTCAGTTTTATCTGGTTATCACTATCGACAATGACGTACAGCCAAGCAATTTAGCGAACCGGTACAATGTCGTATAGAAACCGAAAAGATTGTGGATTTTGTCCTATTCCTAACAAGTTAGCTCACTTACCTTCAGGTGTGATTCATCATCATGCATGATGATGCATCCACTGTTGGACATAGGCCTCCTTCAAGCAGCGCCAACCCAGTCTATTACAGACTTTCTGCATCCAGTCGGTGCCAGCCACCCTCCGGATATCGTCGCTCCATCTAGTTGGGGGATGCCCTACACTCTGCTTGCTGAGACGCGGTCTCCACTCCAGGACCTCTCGACTCCTTCGACAGACATGACCAGCCCACTGCCACTTCAATGTACTATCCCTGAGAGCTATGTCGGTTACTTTAGTTCTTTGTCGAATCACTTCGTTCCGGATTTTATCCCTTAAAGAAATTCCAAGCATAGCACTCTCCATAGCTCGCTGAGAAACTTGAAGTTTGTGGACTAATCTCGCTGTTAGTGTCCACGTCTCAGCATCGTAGGTCATGACAGGTAGGACGCATTGATTGAAGTCTTTAGTTATCAAACATTCAGGTGTGATTGCAGTTTACAACAGTGCACCCGAGTAGCGGTTGTTTTTAAAACAAATATTTTTCTAAAACAATCTTAATTAATACATACATACATAGCATCACATTTCGTTCCAATAGGGGTAGGCAGACTACATCCTTCCATTTGCCACGGTCCATGCATACTTCCTTAGCTTCTTCCACTCTCATTAATCCTTTCATACAAGATCGTCCGTTTACGGTACTCAATCAATGGCGAAACTTTATCATACAAAAGCTTATGTAACAGTTTTGATAGAGTTTTCACAGTATCAAAGAAAGTAAGTTGCAGTTTACAACCAGAATAGTATATTATTAACTCTATTCTTTCAAATGGTACTATTTTATTTATGAACCATAATGAACCAAATGTAGACCGCATTAAAGACTTAGAAAAAACAACCAACGTATAAAAATTGTAGATATAGGAATATGTCACAAATTTCCTATACTTATTTTAGATATGTATTTTTCTATTAAAGATAGACTGAAATAAATAACTGATACTTGAATACCTAAATCAGATAATGTACCTACCTGCAAACAAAATGTATTTTTAAAATTTTCACTTGCCTTAAAACTTTAAAGTGGAGTAATTTAATAAAAAAATATCTACTTACCACTCATATTTATAGCTAAACTCTGAATGAATTTCAATGCGTACAAGTATTAAACAAACGAAATACCGAAAGCATTCTATATCATAAAGATTTGAATTATGACTATAATAAACGTGTCCTCCAAACTATAATAAGTGATTGATCGCAGTTGTTAAGTAATTCGACGATAAAGAGGCGACAACACCGAATTCCTATCGTAGAAAAAAGACGACACCGCCGTTAATAAGGCGAACTACAGCCGTCGACGTAAACTGTGACCGCTTTAACGATACTTAATGATAACTGTCAGTTAGTTATAAATAATAAACAGTTGACATGACCTTGTTATGCGGGTAAAAAAATCTGTTATTTCATTTACAAATAGTTTTTAACAATAATTAGACTGCCTCGTTGATCTGGTGGTTAGCCTATGTAAGTTTGATCACAAGGTCCTGGGTCGGCTCACCGGAATATTTCTGAGTTTTTCATTCTTAAATAAAATTTTCAGTATACTCCAAGCCCGCAGTCGGAAAGTTGGCGGTGTTACACCCCTGTGCCTCGGAAAGTACGTTAAGCTATCCGTCCCGGTCACTATCATCAACATCTGATAGTGATCGTTAATAAATGAAACATTATCACGCTAAGCCCACCAACCTGTATTGGAGCAGCGTGTTAGGAAACCTGGCCTTGTAGTAGGTTGTAAATAGTCTGATAAAGATGATGAATAATAATTACTAGATTAAATAGAAAAATTGCTAAAAAAAAGTCAAATGCAGAATAACAGAGAAGAATTGGAGTATCTGCCTACTTCGACTGGTAATAGTAGTAGACTTTAATCAAAATTATGATAGAAAATGAAGGCTAGTTCTGAAATCCTTGTCTCTCTCTGTCTGTCTGTTTGATACTTCGTGATAATTTTCACTCAGAGGATTTTCATGGGTAGGTCAAAGAACGCTTAGAGCAACATTTAGACAGTTTCATCAAAATCGGATATATGGAAAACAATATTTAGAAAAACGGAACTTCACGCGTGCACATTCTCAAAAATATACGACGCCACTTCGAAGTTCCTTAGTACATTAGGCAGTCCGAAACACATTCTCAAAACGACCAGAGTTTAATATGAATAAATAAACGATAAGTTTAATCTCCAGTGAAATCGATGGCGTTTCGTGATGGCGAGCACGTGGGACGTACCTACTGATGAATACACACCTCCACTGTTAATTGATGTACGCAACCTCTCAGCGTAAGCTGTGTGCACAGACTCATGCCGCTATCAACGCATCTCAACTCGCTTCAGTGTGTACACACATAAAATCTTTGACTTGAGATTTTCCAGATAGATCATGTCTCGTTATTTTGCTTACTTCACACAAGTTTATTGTTTGCTTAGCATATGTAATAAGGAAAAGGAAAGCTTTTCGCATACTGACCGCCATACTTTGTTCTGAAGATTGTTCGGGTACAATTTAGAATTAACATGTATAAATAGTATTTGGTATTTGTAATGGCCTTAATAACAGGATCATTAAAAATGCCTGCAGGAGACCTAAACCTAGACCTATGCTTAAATATGGTTTAGCGTGCTTAGCGTTTAACTCTGTAAGAAGCTCTACTAGAAGGGATGTGGTTAATAATGGCCTTATGATTTATAACCCATTTTAGGATGGGCAATAATATATCAAGATTTTCTTTCTTCAGAAATAATCTCAGTAGCAGTCCAGAGAAGAGCACTCTACGGCGTTCACCTCCATACCTCAAGAAGGCATTAGTCTTCGCGATACAAAGTTTGTATTTAATTTTAATTACACTTAAACTAAATAGACGACGATTAATTAAGAAAAACAATTCCAACCAAACGGAACCATGCCCGTAAACATGTCTCGTAGGCCGCCCACGCACCCATCCACAATTTGTTTCACGTTAATCTCGCGTGAAAGCAACTGATTTATGCCTTTGTTAAGCTAATGAGACTCGTGCCGAGTTACTTAATCAATAAATTTAAAATAGCGTTATCATATGGCGCCTGGCGACGGCACGTAGGCCGGCTGCACACTTAGCAACCATGTGTTATCGTTCATGAATTTTTAACATTGATTTATTCTCATTCCGATACAGTAATGTATATCTGTAATACATTACAAAATATTCAAATAAAAGCCATCGGGTGTTTAGATACTTTATTAAATTTAGATTCATTTATTCGACACTTTTAAGTACAGACAATCCAACAACTTTTAAATATGTTTGTTTGAGTAAATCTAGTAAAAAGAAGTAATATTCTTCCTCCTCTTCTAAGTTAATTGTTTTAATTCTTCTACTGTTTCAAAACAGATCATACAAAATCCCTCCTCCAAACACTTCCAGCTTGACTAAACAGCATAATTTGTGATCAAATTTTGTATAAAAACGTTATTTTTTAATAAAACATTTCGCGTTCCATCATTGCAATTTCACACAACTTTTTAGCATTAAATTTAAAATAAAATCAATTAAGGTTTAGCTTTTCAAACTTATCAAGAAATGATTATCATTTAAAAAAAAAATGCGATTCTACGAAAAATCGGCGATCGCAATCGAATATTTATTATAAGCAAGATGTAATCGTGAATTCGAGCAATTACAAATGTTTTATATAATTAATGGTTGCTTCAAGCTCGGCAGGAATTTCACTCGATACGATTTGGACCGTCCAAAGATTGCCTTCAATTAAAAAGTAAAATGTTATCATACAATCAGCCTTACGTCTCACATATCCGTTGATTCCGATCTCCAAACCCAATATAGAGATATAAAAACTCATGAATTATTTTATACATAATTAATTATATCTTATTGGATAGTTGCATCGGTAATAATAAAACATGACGTGACAAGAAAACTAACATAACTTATAATTTAAAATTTAATCAAAATAAAATTAGCATGAACATTGTCTACCTACATGATCATTTTGATTTCCTATTTATGTATAGGCTCGTTTTATGATTAAAGTTGATATATGGTTCATAAACTAAACTCAAACTAATTTGGAAAATATAAGTTCCTCAAGGATATAAATTCCTTTCAATAACTTGGAATAATACATAGGTGCTCCCAGTAATAGAGTTTTCCACCTTCTGCTATACGTGAGACAGTCCCTAGACATTTTAAATAATTTTAACGATGTTCTGCTATGAAAAAATACTTAAATAAATGGATACTTTTATATTTTAATAAATATCCAAGCAGCTCAGCATCTGCAAAAATAAAAGAAAATTTTGTGTTAAATCTACACTTTGAGACACTTGCCACTTCGTCTACCAGAAAAATAGTATTTTTGCAACCTTCTAAGAACAAAAAATAATAAATCTTAGACTTCATCACGAACAAACAATTTCGTGCCTCCGTGGCGCAGTAGTGTGCGCGGTAGATCCATGAGACGGAGGTCCTGGTTTCAATTCCCGGCTATGTGTGTGGCCACGGTTTCACTCGCGTAGTTCTCGTTTATATGGGAATTTAGAGATAAAATGTGACTTATGTTTATCTTTTATATAAGCTATATTATTGTGGAGATTCATCAAAATCTATTTAGTAGTTTTTGCGTGAAAGAGCAGCAAACATCCATCCATGCATACAAACTTTCTACTTTATAATATTAGTGGGATTGGTTTTGAACTTAATAACACGAACTTAACAAGTTCAAATATATAGCAGGCAGAGTATTAGTTGAGCTCGGTTTACGTGTCCGCCGTATATCTAGCGGAGGTAGAGCAGGTATTCACCACCTTATAAATCAAGCTCCGAACGCTCACCGATCGGGTGCGATAAATTGATGCTATCCGTTTCCAACTGTAATAGGCAGCGTACGTTTTGTTGTGCATAAATCCATATTTTATTTGTTAGTATAAATTTATGTTTTACTTTTATGTGATCAAGTTCGTCCGCGTTATAAACCCTTAGGTAGAACCCATTCTTTTTTTGGTCGTACTTTCATATAAAGCGCCCCCACAAAATCCCTTCTCCTTCGGTTAAATTTTATTATATATAGTTTCCGGTTAAACTATATAATACAAATATAATAGATGCCTATGACACTCCCCGATTACGTAGCAATCTGCTGGTAAAAGATTTTTTTTAATCGGATCATTAGTTCCGAAGATTACCACCAACAAACCCATTATCGAAACCACAATATCAACATATTGACTGCAAGCCGAAAATGTTTACTAAATAAAAAAATTGGTTGTCTGTAAAGTCGGTTTACTGACGATAGTTGAACATGACAATGTCTTAAGAAAATACGGATGGAATGGTAGCATTTAATTGGTTATTAAAATTTTTAATTTAAGTATATTTTTATAAATATTAATTTAAATTAATAAAATAATTGATTTTGGTTTTATAAATTTATAATAAATATATTAATTTTTAATTTAAAATTAATATATTTAATAATTATATTTAATAGACGGATGCCGAACGCTGCCGAACGCAAAGGCCGATTGTGCTTCTTTGTCGCTCGTTCCGCGCTCTCGCTTGCACTTCAAGCCTTACATGGAACGCCTCAAAGCGAGGTAACGCCGCATGAGTCATGTTTTTTCGTGCGTGCAGCTGGCTCTATCGAATTATAAGACGTTGTCACGTCAAAACTTCCTGATTCGAACCTAGGACATCTGGAACCGCAACCACATATTCAAAGCACTGAATCAACGTGGTAGGCTTAGGTAGTTACTTGAATAAAGTACTAAATAATAAAGATACTCATATCAGCTTACACCTAAAACAATAAATGATCGGAACGCATAATATCTGAGTGCCTTTACAACAATTTGACAAAGTGCATTGTAGTACACAGGCAAGCTATTTATATGCAAATTCTATGAATTGGCGCGACGTTCAACTTCGATCGAACTCCGCTGAGCTTTGGATTCCAAGACAAATAGTTTTAAAGTGATTTATTGAATTCTCTTTGTTTCGCGATTACCGCATAGTCTATGGGCATGGTGTGTTGTATGAGATTAATCACTATATTACTACCACTACAGGGCCAGGCCTCCCTCCTCATAGGTGAGGGGATATGGAGCGTAGACCCACCATGCTGCACCATACGAGCTTAGGGTGATAATGTTTCATTTGTTAACGATCACTATCAGATGTTGATGTTACTGACAGGAATCACGGCTTGACGTACTCCCTGAGGCACGGGGGTGTACCATCACTAACTTCCCGACTCCGTGCTTGGAATAAACTGAAAATTTCATAGAAGAATGAAAAACTTTTGACGACCTCCGTGGCGCAGTGGTATGCGCGGTGGATTTATATGACGGGGGTCCTGGGTTCGATTCCCAGCGGGGCAGATTAAGATTTTTCTTAATTTGTCTTGGTCTGACTGGTGGGAGGCTTTCGCCGTGGCTAGTTACCATCCTACCGACAAAGACGTACCACTAAGCGATTTAGCGTTCCGGTACGATGTCGTGTAGAAACCGAAAGGGGTGTAGATTTTCATCCTACTCCTATCAAGTTAGCCCGCTTTCATCTTAGACTGCATCTTCACTTAACATCAGGTGTGATAGCAGTCAAGGGCCAACTTGTAGTCGATAAAAAAAAACTCAGAATTATTCTGTGACCCGACCCGGGATTCGATCCCAGGACCTCGTGATCGAAGCCACGTAGGCTAACGAGGCATTATGAGAACGAACTTATAAACTTGCCTATTTATTGTTTTTAATAAGTAGGTTTCGTTTTGATGCCTCCGGGGCGTAGCGATTTGCGCGGCACCTTTATAAGACGGTGGGTTCAATTCCCAGCTGGGCCGATTAACATTTTCTAAATTGATTCAATACTTGCATGTACTGTAGGTACTTAAATGAAATGTGAGATTATTTGGCCAGTTACCAAAGATATATCGCCAAGGGATTTAGCATTCCGGTACGATGTCTTGTGCAATCTAAAATTTAGCCCGCACCCATCTTAGATTGGAAGTGTAAATTCACAGCCAAACTCAGAAGCGTTTCTCGACATAGCTCATATCTACTTAACTCGTTCTTTGCAGCTCATTAAACGTAGAGACTGGCAAATTATATGGATTGCAGAGGATTAACATTTACGAGCAATAAATTGATAAAGGAATTTAGAACTACCGTCAATGAGGAAGAGAAAGCGTATGTAATATGATGCGCCATATGATGACAGTAAAGCTTTGTTATACTAACTGCAAATAAAATTATTATTATAAAAACAAAAACCCAACTGCTTAGAAGTTATGAACTAAAAAGAGAAAAACAAGGATCACTTTATCTATATAAAATTCTAAATACTTTATGGTGCTGCAGGTGTGGACAAAATAGTTTACTACCTGGGAAAAAAAGACCTACCAAAACTACGTTTGTCCCCGCCTGCAGCACCATAAATAAAGTATTTAGAATTTTATATAGATATAGTGATCCTTGTTTTTCTCTTTTTAGTTCATAACTTCTAAGCAGTTGGGTTTTTGTTTTTATAATAATAATTTTATTTGAGACTTTTTAGTTTTAATTTGTGGTATAGAAGTGAGACGGTACACTTGGTACACTTTTTGTTAAAACACTAATATGAACATGATATGATATTTATATTTTTGAAATGGTCTTTCTACGACCTTTCATTTGATCGTGTTTTATTCTATTATTACCCTCCTTCTGACGCAGTCAGGTAATAATGGTATAAAATACGGAATTTTGAATTTAAATTGCATATAGGTAATAACTTGAAACAGATTTAACTGAAATTTTCATAAAATTAAATTTATAAAGGAAACTCAGCTTATTTTCGTCACCACAGTACTTATTATTTAAAAGTGCACATTTTCACCCTAAGCCCGCCAATATCCATTAAAGCAACGTAGTCAGTGTAAGCTCCATACCAATTTTCTCATAAGAAGGAAGGTCTAGTGGTGACTATTGAAACAGACTGATATTGATGACATAGTTACTTACGATTGCAGGAATTCAACCCAGCTCAAAAATTAAAAAAAAAAACCATTTCTGTACATTATATTAAATGTTAACATTAAAGCGGAGAGAATCTCCATAAAACACAGTGTGAGCAAAACATTAAAGCGTAGTGGCTCGTTACCGTGAAGACAATTAGCCAGCTCATATTACATGCGAGGCCTAAGAGGCTAAATATTGTTGACACACATTCCCTATTAGCTGTGCAAGCTGATACTTGTTTAATTCAATGTCGCTTTTATATGTGGGGAAACTTACGAAAGACATAAACGAACATACGTATCTCCATCTTATAGTTATTTGAGATAAAGTGTATACGAAATAGTTACCTAATAAACCAAACCAAAAGACTTTAATAATTAAACTTACTAAATGGCTACTGGATAAAAGTTATTATGACTTCAAAGATTAGGTTTCTAACATTTTATAATTTTTCATTTTCTTGTTGACTTATATTTTGTAATTAAACTGTGTATTTGATACTATATTTCAAAATTATATTTTAATTGTATGAATATGTATTTACACACTATCAATTTATATAAATGTTGTCATTGACATATTAATACTATGGACTTCGGGTCTAATGCAAAATTTACGTCAAAAGTGTCCCAAGATATTTTATACACACTAGGATGTATTTATGTTTTTATACACAAAATAACATTGTAATGTATGTCTTATCGTATTGTTATACAGTCTAATATGCAACGGTCTAATTGCAGCTTCGATTGACGGTTGCCATGGCAGCCTTTTTTTGACATGACAGCTTCTCGTGAAAATAGGACAACATAAATGGTGTGGAGTCGGTAGCTTTCAAATTTTTTTGGCATCTTATATTTATATATTATATTTACAGCAAATTTTAATTTATATTTACATATCCCTGACCTCTTTATACTGGGATAAATCTTGTACCAAATAATAATTGTTGTAATTATCTTGTATAAAATAATAATTAGTTATAATGATAATTAATTACAAACCAAATCCACTAATGTACAAAATGATATGCCACTCGACATAGTTCTTTACTTTGAAATTTTAAGTTCTCGATATTTTTCTCTTTTTAATTAAACTGAAAATATATTTTTTTACTTCAATGACGTTAGATCGCTTTTTTAAATAACTGTTCCTAATTTCATGTAGATAATTCTTATAGTTATCAAATTAATATACCATTATGGTAAAAGTTATTTGATTAATATTCATGACATAAAAAATAAAAGTTGACATAAAAAATAAAAAATTTTGAATTGAAAATAATTGAATTATTTTCATTAAAAAATTAAGTAGTTAAATAATTTAAATGTTAAACAACAAAATAACTCTATACAGTCGTTGTTTTAAAACATTCTATTGCTCACGGCAGATCCGAACTAAATGTGGTTAATTAGATAAACATACTGCACTTCTTCTATCCTATACGCGGGTAGCGTATGGGAAAAGGACAGATAGATACTTTTGTTCATTTTGGTTGGTTATGCAATTCGTTTCTATAGTTTATTAAAATTTTAATAAAATAGCCTGTTTCTAAACAAAATAATATTTTAAAATCATCAGTAAATATTTACTTACTGAAAATATGGTACACCGTCTTCTTTTCTCACCTTACTCGGGTAGTTCTTACAAGTTTTTTATAACACATTACGGCATTATTGACGTGTATTCTGTCAGTCAGCTAATATGAGACTGAATTGCGATTGGAACACATTTCGCGTTTTGGCTTACTTTTGGTTCGGACACTTTTAATCGCTGACCCGAAGTCCATAGTATTAATATGTCAATGAATGTTGTAATACTTGTAACATTTCGCTAATAAACGAATTCTATTCTATTCTAAAGGATATACGCGCACAGTCAAAAGAAGCTAACAAAAATCTTATCTGGTGTTTTAACAGGTAAATACACAGATCTACATACATCAATTCACTCCAGCTTGAGAAAATATAACTAAAGATGTTAATATTCATTTCTGTTCAATATTAAATGCCAACATTAAAGTCGAGATAATCTCCATAAAACACAGTGTGAGCAAAACATTAAAGCGTAGTGGCTCGTTACCGTGAAGACAATTAGCCAGCTCATATTACATGCGAGGCCTAAGAGGCTAAATATTGTTGACACACATTCCCTATTAGCTGTGCAAGCTGATACTTGTTTAATTTAATGTCGCTTTTATATGTGGGGAAACTTATTTTAGTCGTAAACTTGGTTAGTTACTTAGTTTTCATTATTTTATGTTTATCTAATGAACGTTAACGATAAATACCTTTAGGTATTAGCAGGCAGTTTTAACATCAATATTAAACTACTACTACTACTATTAAACTAATTTATATTCCGTTTTATCATCCGATACTAACTCTACCTTTACCTGGCTCTACTTTTTTTTGAGAGTTATACTTTAAGAAGAAACTCAAAAGTATCTAGAGCAAATCTGCTATCTAAGTTATTAAGCTTTAAAAATGTCTGTTTGTTGCTCAATTACGCCTGAACTACTGTACCGATTTAAATGATATTTGGTACAAAGATAGTTTGTAGCCTGAGATAGAATAAAGGAATAAAGAGATGAGGGGATATGACGTTTATACCTAACACAACACAACAACTCAATATATTCCCCGACCTCCGGACCCCAGACTAACCACTAGATCCATCGGTCTAGTAGTGGCCGGAGACAGTTAGAGTCAAGTAGCTTTTTATTTTAGAAGCCCAACAAATACATTAGTCTTCAATGGCCGCACGTAATTAGAGAAAATAAACTCTGCAAAAAGACAACAAATCAAAGTTCAAAAAACCCTTTAACAAGCGCAGACGTTAAATCTTGTCTATTTACTGTCATCAACAGTAATTAGCGGCAATCAGCGACTAAACATTTACTAGACTTCGCATTCCCTTGAAAACTTGCAAATGAGAGTAAAAAGTGACGAAAGCGTGCGCGCTCATCATTAGCGGCGCGATTGTTGTTGTAAACTGACAATTACCATGTAAAGACGTTAGAGCGAGAACCTAACATTGCCACGTCATCCTTTCCTTACATATGATAGAACAAAAAACAAACTCTGTATGTTTGTCCCGTGATAAACTCAAAGACTACTGAACGGATTGTCATGCGGTTTCACCGGTTAGATAGAGTGATTCCTGAGGAAGATTTTAAAATATTATAAGCCGAGGTTTATTTGTAAACTGAATGAAATATGACGATAATTGTTGGAAAAGTCGGAGAAATTACTTATAGCTGTCTGGGAGCTTTTATCGAAAACGCTGCTTTATCTGTTTGAGACATAACGAAACAATTTATGGAGTAATTGTTTCTCTTTATTAGGGCACATAAAACACCTCAAAATCGTTATGGTATAATAGCTAAATTGTAATTTATATTAGGAGTTGTTTTCTTGTTTTGCCACGTTATATTATTTCTAGGAAATATTTTTTCTGTTTCACGTGCTGCCTCTCTTTGTTCTTCTGTTTGAGAAGCACGAAACCTGGCAATACTAATGCGCTTTTCTTCTCGAACGTTGACTCGTGCTTCTGCAGATAGTTGGCGCGTTGTAACTCTGTTGCGAAAGATTCGATTTTTTACGTCTCGGCATTTTATACACATTTCATGAACCAAAACAAATATTTCTATAAACGGTCCTACTAACACGACACACTATTTACATTTTTAATTACAAAACTTTATACATTACTTTGCTTTATACCGTTGCCATGGTGATTATTCAAGCAGCTGTTTGCAAGTTATGACATCAAAAACAAAACATAGAAATTACTCTGCTGTTTACCGTTACCATGGTGATTATACACTGGGCTTATAGATAAATATTAGAGTACAATGGGGCGGAGCCCTAAGGGATTTTCTTATACCTTAATACATATTCTGTTAACCAGTGCTGTAACGATTCAAGCTAATCCGAAATCATCTAAATCGGTTCAGCCGTTCTCGAGTTATAAACGGTCGTACTAACACCACTCTCTTTTATATATTTAAGATATTGGTAGTTTTACCACAAGCTTTAGTTAAATTTATGGGTGCATATCTCCATACAGGAAAGAAGCCGGCAAGAATACAGCAAAAGAAAATAAATATAAGATACTTATTGCAATGTGTATAGTAATAGGTGCATATAGATGAGTGCAGGATAAAAATAAACACTAGAATTCCTTTTTACTGGCGTCGAGCACTTTTGACCTAAATGTTACGTAAATTCATGTTTTAAAATAAAAATACATTGTGGAGTTTTTCTGTAAATAAATGAAGCACCTCATTGAAGTAAGCACAGGTTAAACAGAGTTTAAAATAGGGTTACCACTCTTTCCATTTTGCCTGAAACCATTTGCGTGGACGATATGCAGATATTAAGTTGAAACATGAAACGAAGGGTGACAAATATACCTAAAGAAAAATTATACGTTTTTTAATAAAAAGTAAATAATTAAAAATCAAATAAATAACTTTTATCTGTATTTCGATTTTTGGAAAAATACTATAATATAAAATTGTAATAATCAAACAGGATTTAGGGAGAGAGAATCCTGAGGGAGACATGTGGACAAGAATTTACTTAAATCTTCAAGGTTGCCCTTGTTGTTGTTTTTAAGTTGTCACTTTTTGTATATGTATTTTTTATTTAAAATATTTATTTCAATTATTGGAACGAAGTTCCTTATCACGCGTTGTGAAAGGGGGCTAGACGGAAAAAATTGGTACGAAAAGTTGTCACGACACTTTTTGATCAAAGGATCTTGCCGCCGCCTTTGATGTGTGTGCGCGTGAGCGGCGGGGGGCGCCCGCGCTGTATGCTGTCTCGCGCTCTCGTGGCGCCCTCTGGTGCTTCGGTGTACAACAACAAATATTATTATTACTTAAAAAAAATAAAATTTTATTACAATTCCGGGTGTCACTTGACACCTCTCAACTTTTTAAATTTTTGTTAAAACGGAATTATGTTAACAAGATCGAAATGTATCGGTACGTTTCGGGATGTTATACCATTTACCCAACACATTGTATATTTTAAAAAAGTTGCCACCCCAGGATTGCTACATTGTGGAAGTAAATGCTCAAATGTTCTGATAAATGTGGCGTATACTTACATTTTTCTAAAAATAATTCATAAACTTTCATAGCGATAGTTGACGAAAGAGACTAGTCTCAAAGTGCGAGTTCCTAGCCGACCACAGACGACAACTGCAAACCACACAACGCAGCGATAGTACTGACTTCTATGTATTTATATGGGAACGACGTGTTGCTCGCTACGAACCTTATTTCATAGAAGTACATCTGCATCAGACGTCTGCAGTCGGATATGAATTCGCCCCCTTAATTAGAAAAACATCGCCAAGTAGAGCTTGCCTACTAAAAGTAGAGATTGAACTGCCCGGCAAATTAAAAAAAAATCGCGTCGCATAAAAACTTATATCTGTGAAAAAAGTATTTTTTATCCATTACATGTTAATCCTTGACTGCAATGGTTAGTGGTGATGGTAACACCTAAGCAATCTAAGATGGAAGCGGGCTAATTTGTTAGGAGAAAGATGAAATCCACATCCCTTTCAGTTTTTACTCGACATCATACCGGAACGCTATATTTTTAGAAATGCCCTCGATTTTTTTTAACTTAACTTGTGTTTTCAGTCTCTACTTTCAGCAGCCAAACTCTACAATCACACTTTGCCAACTACTTACCTACAGTTGCTAGAATCATTTCAATGTGCTCTTTCGATCAATGTTTCAAAGACACAATGTTTTAGATAATAACGCAGGGACGGCTGGCGGAACAACCTTTGAAAGAAAGGCGATGTTATCAGCCCATCAAACTGTGTAACAGAATTGTACGCGGAAAGAAAAGGGGCAACGGTCTACAGACGGACATCGGGACCGGAGACCGGTTAGTTTCAATTAGCACTCATAGAATAAAACCTGTCCATTTAAATAGACTGAAAACTGATTTAATTTATTAATAGGCTAATTATTTTCATGTTACACTACAGTTCACCATCAGATTTGGATCTTAAATCCATCACAATCCCATATAGGTCGTCAAGCTTAGATGTTAGGTTAGATAATAACATACACTATGAGATGCTATTGACGACTTAATGTGCGCTCAGAGGCACGAAGGTGTAATTGCACCAACTTCTGAACCCTGGGCTACTACTGAGAAATACGCGGAAGAAAGAAAATTTCCATATTTTTTGCAATTAAGTACCAACTATTTAATTAAATAGCATTATAGTACAGTCATTTAGTATTTTTACTTGGAAAGTTTTCCGGGAGTTTTGAAAATTGATTGGCAATTTTATAGATTTTGATATGCTCTTTGCAAAGTTCAACTTTGCCACCTCGTATGTTTGCCGCTTAAGCCGCCATATTGAAGAAATGGTGCCCAAAAGGATCCTATTGATTTTAGGAAAGAAAAGGTTATTATATAAATTGTAGGAAATTTTCTCTACTTTTATTTTGTATAGATATGTTTTTCCTGTAAAATGCGCCGCAAAGAAGTTATTATCAAAAAACTGCTTTTGGGCGCCATTTTTTCAATATGGCGGCGTGAACGGCCAACATACAAGGTTGCAAAGTTGAAATTTGAAAAGAGCATATCAAAATCTATAAGATTGCTAATTTTCAAAACTCCCGGAAATCTTTCCAGGTTACCTCTATTTTTTCGACTAAATGACTGTACTATTAAGGCAGTTTCAATGCAACATGCAACATAGTCTATTAATAGATCGTAATATTAACCTCTACGATTTTAATCGGCGAAACGAAACAATAATAATACCTAATACATTTAGGAAAATTTCACGTCCCATTGTTCATAATTGTAGTTTTTGTTAATAACTTCCATGCAAATTCAATGTCTCGGCAAGAAACACGGATCATTCAAAATTGAAATAATATATTAAGATAATATAAATAAATATATTAAGATAAATTAAAAATGAGTGAATTTCACCCACATATTTAATGTAATTCAATAAGTTTAAAATTCTGCCATTTGAACCGGTGGCAGTCTCACTAAAATACATACCTAGTCAATATGACGTTTCAAAAGTGCTTAAGTGAACTAAGTCAGTTTGAAATAAATGTGGCGACTATCATCATTTTATGTTTTATATATGTTTATTTTTCTCTCATTTATTTTTATTTACAAAAAAATTTTTTTTTTTATTTTTAACAATGTTATATAATACAAAAATAAATAAAAAAAAACACTATTAAAAATTTATAAAAAAAAAATCTGCTCCTCCACTTGCGGGGCCTTTGCGGGTCCAAGCAACCGGTGGTCAGGACTCCAGAGTGAGGGACCTCCTCACAATACACGTCGTTTGAAGGACTACTACCTTCTGTATCCGACCCTTGATCCAACAATTAAGCGAAAGCTTCTTAAGGTGTTGGTCGAAGCTTTTCGCAAAAAGACCATTGACTGAAATGACTATCGGAACAATAATAGCTGACTCAACATTCCACATGGCGGTAATCTCGTGAGCAAGGTCCAAGTATTTTGACCTTTTCTACTTTACTTTTTCCTATTCGGCTTTCACGAGGTTTATGTATGTTATTATTAATTGAAGTTATTATTTATGTGCATTTTTAATAATTAATTATTAGTTGATAGATACGAACCTACCTATGATATATATACTTGTAAATATATTCTTGATTGTTTGTGAAAATATGAGTGGGCCGTAAGTGGAACAACCGAAGGCACCCAGCCGATCCATTGTGAGCGCAAAAACTGACAGCCAGACAGTAGGTACGCAATATAAGTAGAAATAAAACAACACTATTTGCTTTATCCATTTATTAACACTTTTTTCATTGATATTATATAATCTACTTGGTTCATTAAACTGCCTCGTTGATCCAGTGATTGATCTGTTTGGTTACGGATCACGAACTTGCTTAGAATCCTACCTCAGACTGAGAAAATCGGGAGTTTTTCTTCCAATAATTTCTTATTCTGAAGTTAATGCTTTAGATTACTATTAAGAATTTATTGAACCCCTTGCTTCAGAGAGCACGTAACTTGTCGGTCCCCGTCACTATCAATAGTATTATAATAGCATCGATACAAATCGTTACAAATTAATTCATAAATTCTCTAGCCGCCTGCCGCTATTGGTGTAGCGTGGTGGGTTTTGAAGAAATGAGTAATAAAGTAAGCCTCTGGGTAATGAACACAAATAACATCTTATAGCAATAATTATAGAATCACTCCCTAGGTCCGCTAACCTTCATTGAAGCAGCGTATTGGGTGACCAAAGGTGTGCGTACAAGTAAGCCGTTTTAAACAGGCGTCTAATAGGTAAACTACAAATACATGTATAAATATAACAAACAATATCTTATTGTAACAAGACTTGCCTCTTAAGAATACATCTATTACGATAAACTCAGCATAAAATTGATTATGACTTTCAAAGGCCAATGACCCGGTCGTGGTCAATCAGCGCTGCGAAACCTTGAAGTTAATTCGCTACGTTACTTTGTGTACGCCAGACATGACTAAACTAATTGTTACTAACGTTCAATATTATTAAATCACAATAGCCGGTCTATGGGGAAAACAAAAGATTAAAATTATATCCTGTTAAAAGCTTTCATTTCGTGGAAAACAGTGAAAATACTATTAGGGATATATTTTTATTGAATAGTGTTACCTACACTTTTGGGAGTATATCTGAATATTTAAAATAAACATAATATCAAAAACCCACCGTACACCATAACCTAGCGGTAAGCGTTCCAGCCCGGATAGTCAAAGAGACGCGGTTTCTTATCCCGTCGCTTTCGTAATTTTTTATATGTATTATGTTTATTTTCAATTTGAAATATATTGCTTTATGTGATGAAGACAAACGTTGGTCCAAAGTTTTAAATAAAAATTTACAAGAGTACTTCTGTAAAGAAATAAAGAAGTACATGCCTCAAGCCTTTTCAAAAAAAAAATAAGATGTAGTGAGAAAAAAATGAATTCAACCTGCCTTCCGAGCTTTTAACTATCCTAAGTATTTATTATAAGCCGAATTGAAATAAACGAATTCAAATTTTGAATTTATCGGAGCCAAACACTTGATCTACTTCTACTAAAAGTAAGTACGGTAGGCAACTACAACTGAAATCTGAGCCATGGTGCCTTTAGGAGATAGCTGGTAATAAGGGTCCAGATCTAGAACCCCTCAGTCATCAAGTACTCACATCCGAAATCATACCTCTATAACCTACTATTTCCTGTATCCATCTCTACTTCCACCTTCAAACCCCATAGTGGGGTAGATTGGTACCTATGGTAGCATCATTGACAAACTTTCAACTTTTATAAAATGACAAATGACCTAGAATATGTGGCTACATTCTATACAAGTAAGTACATAATTACAGATCTATACTCAAGCCAAACTCGATTGAGAAAGCTTGTCAACAAACAAATTAAAAATAAAGGTAGAAATTAGTCAATCAAGTCAAAGTCAAGAAACTAGTCATTTTACATCTATTTTTTATAATTAACTAGTTAATGACGAATTTATGACAATAAATTAGATTAGTAGCAAAAGTAAATAATATATTCAACATCTTTTAAATAAGATTTTATAAAAAAAACAAAACGTAGTTTTAAATTAATTAGGCATGAAATGTGTTGCATTTTCTACCTTTATTTTAAAATTGTTTGTTGACAAGCATTCTCAATCGAGTTTGGCTTTAGTATAGTTATTGGTCTGCGCTCATTTCGAGCTACCTAATCGCAACAGTTGCTTAAAGATATCAAAATTATTTACAAGTACTGTCACCTGTAAGTTATCAAAACGATTAACAAACCAAACTATCCGCCCGGGCACGCGATTTCGACACAAAATCTTAAGCTCCATTACATTTATATAAATTAACCTTTCATTAGCATAAGTAATTCATTTAGCCGTTTGTGAGTACAAATGCATGTTTTGTTCGTATCGAATGAATGCAAGCTATCCGGTGACGTTATGCTGATCGTACATACGTAGGGACTGATTCGATTACGTCATCGTTTGCTTATAGTGTTCTCGTAATTTTTAATTTATGTTGTGGGTGACAACTTTATTCATCTTTCGCCAAAGCTTGGTCTTGACTTGGTTGGGTAAATACTACTATACTAAAGCCAAACTCCATTGAGAATGCTTGTCAACAAACAAATTGAAAATGAAGGTAGAAATCACTAGTCATTTTACTTCTAATTTTTTTAGTTAATGACGAATTTATGATAGTAAATTAGATTAGTAAGCTTAAAAGTAATTATTATATTCAATATCTTTTAAACAAGATTTTATAAAAGAACGGAACATAATTCTTAATTTATTAGGCATAAAATGTGTTGAATTTTCTACCTTCATTTTAAATTTGTTTGTTGACAAGCATTCTCAATGGAGTTTGGCTTTAGTATAGGTCTTCTTCTTCTTTCCGAGTTTTTCCGCACTTGGCCATGAATTTGCCCGTTGTGCGTGATTTCATCAATATAGGTTCGCTCTGGTTTATTCCAACCAGCCGAGCTCGTTCCAGAAGCTTAGCAGGTATTCTTTTGGGATGTTCGGAAAGTCGTTTGGTTTTTTATGTTTAGATGAAAGACAGTTTTGACAAAAAAAAACGAAATGTCTTTCCGAACAACCTTCAACGAAATCTTCAACTCGAAAAACTTAAACAGGAGTGTATATCATTTTTTCATGATAAGTAAGTACCTTCCGATAGGTTGATAACTTATCGCCTCGCATAGCAAAAATCCAAACATGAATATGAGCATGAAGATATAAAATTAACCCGAATTGGTAATCAAACAAAGGATGAAGAATGCCAGATCCTAACCCAGAAAGAACACAAATTGTAAACATACTAAAAATATCCTATTATTATATAAATGTTTTACAATAAGCCATTTTTACTGTTGAACATCGGAATAAAATTCTGTTAAAAAAAGTCATAAAACTATTTCCCTTTAATTTACATTTTTTAAGCATTTTTAAATCTTTATTGTTGTACTGGGTTGTAGCCTTTTAAATCGTTTTTATTGTATTTTCATCAAAAGTGCGATTGTCATGTTAGTGAGACCGCTGTACTATGTGGTTGTTTACGGAAATGGACGATATGCAACGTTATGCTCATATCGAATACTCTGACTTCTAAAACTTTTAAATGTAATTTATAATAAATAGTAAAAAAAAATGCAATAAAATGATGCATATACATAAAGTCCTATATATTGTCTGGCATTCTTTACAAAACAAGACATTCCTTGAAAAAAGTTTTTGAGGTAACGTTGCTATTCCAGCTTCTTGAAAAATAACCGAAGCTCATTACTTCATGCACGTAACTTTACCAGCTTTACAATTCCATAAGATAAAAATATGAGTAATTTAATTTCTCGATAGACCTGTTTAAATGAACACTTTTTATCAAAATGCACAGAAATGACTTGAGTTTACGATGCAGGTAAATTAGTGATCACCTTTACTTAAACTGGGACCTATAATAGAAAAGTAACGTCGACCCCGAGGTGAAGCTTTCGCATAATATCGTAATTTTACATTTATGGCTAGTGCTGCTCAGTGCCCCGCTTTAAGAATGACTCGATAACCAATCTATTACACCATTAATATAATCTACCTTTATGTATCTCGATTCTCTCAATATCTCTGTACTCGATTAAAAGGGAAATGGTGTTATGTTCTAACAAAAGTTTTCTGAATCTAAAATTCTAAATCTGAATTAATCTATATAAACTCAAGCAACCTCAGTTTTCATATATCGATAGTAATAGTAGTTAGCTCTTGGTTGCAATTACACCTGATGAAAAGTCACCCAAGACACACAAGTTTGCATCATCTATGCAAACTTAAATGGAAGCGAGTTAACCTGTTAGGAATAAGAAAACTCCATATCACTATCGGCTTCTAAACGATATCGTACCGGAACGCTAAATCATTTGGCAGTACTTCTTTATCTTTATCAGGATGGTAATTAGCTACGGCTGCTTCAGCCGTAGCTAATCACCCTACCTACTCTAAACCAATTAAGGAAATCTCAATCGACCCAGCCGGGACTTTTACTCAGGACTTTCAGCCGGACATACAGCTGCGCTACAGACTGTCAAAAAGTTCACGGATTTGTCTTAAAAATACAAGACAAATAAAGTTATCGATAAAAACACTTGTCATCACTATTGTGTGATCTCTGCTCATAAGCGGGCTATTGTCGCCGAAGCGCCGCGTCGAGGAAAACATCGATAAATTAACATAACGACATCTCCAAATTACATTATTGTATGTAACGGTCAATCGGAAGCTTTTATAAATCACGTCTCGTAATACCTACACTGATGAATCTGCGCTGATGAACTTGGAGATTATTTCTTCTTATTTATTTATTTATACACAATTTATTTATTTACAAATTTGGTACAAAAAATGTAGAAAACTAATATTAAACATTATTTTTAATAATCCACTTTTTCTGGTTGCTCAGCTTTGGAGTGCTTAGGCAACCGATCCTCAGGGCTCTATAGAAGAACCTCCTCAAGTCTTCACATATCGTAACAAGGATTACTGTCTACTGTGTACCCTTGATACAACACCCAAACGAAAGCTTCTGAAGATGTTGGCCGAAGCTTTCCGCAATAAGAACATTGACTGATACGGATACGGATACCAACAGGTACAATAACAGTGGATTAGTTGAAACAAAAAGTATCTTCTAGTAGTAGTAGTACTATTTGGCGGTCGTATTTTCTATACTAATATAATAAATGCGAAAGTAACTCTGTTTGTTACTCAATCACGCCTAAACTACTAATCCGATTTAAATGAAATTTGGTACAGAGATAGTCTACACAGCCTGAGAAAGAACTATCACAAAACGGAATTTTTTGCAAGCGGAGTCACAGGCGTCCGCTAGTTCTTAATATTTAATGTTTATTATTATCTATTTAAATACGTATAATAATGTAAGTATAACGGCTGCTCTATGTTCATATTCAATTACGAAGATAGATAGGCTAACGATTAGACCAACGAGATAATAAAATAAAGAAATGTTAATAACATATAGGTTCTATCATAAACAATATTCCAAAGCGTTCAGTTGACACTGAGAACAATGGGTACATAGCTACATAATTAGTAACAAAAGTATCCCAAACCCAATTAAAAGTGTAAAAACTGAGTGCCAATATGAATTCGCCATTGCCAAATTCCCAATTTGAAATGTGGAACTATAAATATCAATTAAAGTTCCAATTCGGAACTTGGCTGAACAAGTTCCAGACTGGTTCTATCGGATTCGCAGGCCACTCGCATTATTTGGTTATAATATATTTTGTTCAAACAAATGTTATTGATTTTATATGCAGTCTTTAATAACTGAACGCACTTATAGTACTATAACGCCAAGTTCTACTCTAAACATTCTAAAGTCATTTTTCTGAATTTTCGTCGTCTCTAGATAACTATATAAAAAACAAATACTCGTCATTTTAAATATTTTTACAATAATTTAAATAAATTAGATGATATCTTTTAAATAAGATTTTATAAAAAACAAAACATAGTACATAAATTGATTAGGCATAAAATTAAAGGTAAAATGTAACCTTCATTTTAAATTTGTTGAGCATTATCCGGGCTTGAGATACTCGATTTAAGTATTTTACGATAATTGAAATGGTACAGTTTGTTATTGTGGATTAAACTTTCTTCTGTCAAATTATTACTAACAAACAACATTTCCGAGTTGGGAAATTAATGATGTTACACCACGGTGCTGAGAGGGCACTTAAAGCAATTACCTACCTATATTCAAATTGTTAGCATAAGAGTTAAAAGTAATGGTATTAGAAATCATACTAAAACCACATTACACATTATTTAAATGCTTATATTTTTCAACCAAAAGAAGTTATCAAAGATTTTATTAGATTCTACAAAATTCCTCTACATGGTAGCATTTTAATAATATAAATAATGTAAATGGAAAATAAATATTCACAAAAATAAATTAATACCAATTTAAATTAAATACATTAGACAAATAAATACCAAAAGCAATAAAAATTTCATAAAATTGTATAACTTTTTTCTATCTTATTATATATTATAATCATAATTTAAAATAATCCTTAATCATAACATAAGCTCGCCCAAAGGCAATGAGCTAAAATTCTCTCTCCTACTCGTATATGTGGAGAAGCCTAATAATATATAAGAATAATCATCACAACAATCCATTTCTGCCACTTATTTCAACTAAACTAACCAGCACATACTCGTAAATACATAACAGCTGTCCAAAAACGACATACCAGTAACTACAAAAGTAAATTTAGAAAAACTAACTTTAAGTTTATTCAGTCTATTTGACTACGATCTTTGTAATATCAAAACTGAAACTATTAGGTAACGTTGTTATATGAGATAACTACATGCTAGGGTAGGTACTGACAGAAAACTAGACGCATAAACAAAACAAAATTCGAAGTAAGTTTTTGTTCATCGCTTTAATAACCAAATGGAAAACGAAATGGCTTCCATTTTCGCTTTTCAATTCCACAGAATAGGTTCTAAATAAGTTGGCGTTTTGTGTCAAATAAATTATTAACTTTGAAAACTTTGGGAAGTCACTCCAAAGATCTTATCGGACCTACTCTATTCCGAATTGTTGGCAGAGGATAAATGTGCGGGACTGTATAACAAGTGGAGGCATAAATAGTCTGTGCATTGCTCAGAACTTTATCATAATAGATAACAGTATTTTATGAACATGCAGTTTATTGTAAAGAAGATATTATTAGATTAAATCCATTTAAAAGAGGGACCTTGTTTTTCTATTATATTGAAGTAATTCTGAGCTGAGGAAAAATTAATGCGACAACGCGGTTTAATTCAAACGAGTAATGAAAATTTTAAAGCCGAAGTATATATTGTCTTGTGTCTTATATATTGTCGTGTGTCTTTTGCCTTATTCTGTAACTATACTTTATTAGTTGACATTCATTTTATATATAGTATCGCGTTAGACGGAGAGACATAAAGACGAATTCATTAAAAACACAGTCGACTTATAAAAACATGCTTTCAGAATAGTCCCTCAGTATCTACAGTAACGCATTGGACGTTGTAAGTTACTGTAGACTATAATATACCTCTGCCATATTTTATCTAGATAATTTAATTAGAATTAAATTTCATCCATTTATGGATGGATGGATATCCATCCATCCAAAAATGATATTTGGATGCATAATTTGTATCTAAATATCATTCATTAATAGATTAGTCAAGCTGAATTGTCAAAAAGCTAAAATTCTCTTCGTATTATATATACCGTTAAAATAACGTCAACGAATATTATTCAAAGCATTATGCTCGTATCACGGTTTAAATTATTATTGATAGCATTGTTAAAAATCACAGTTCAAATCTTAGATTATAATCTAACATTATACGATAAAAAATCGTGCTTATTAGTAGATAGATAAATATTCATGTCGATATTCAGATAAGATTCGTCTTGATTGGAAACAAAAGCGATTCAGAATATGTATGATGTATATGAATATGTATAATGGACTTTATTTTATACGAAATGTCCGGTCGTCGCCCGTTTAGTAACCGTACATTTTTTAATGTTTTAACTCACAAAGTAGTAGTAAATGTGTCATATAATAATAATTACTGTTAATTATTCTCAAATCACTTTGCGAAGAGGAGACCTATAAATACCTTGGAATGTCAGAAACATTTGGTATTGAGGTAGGGAATATGAAACAACTAGTGCAGGAACGCTTCTTTGGCCGCCTGAAAAAAGTCCTAAAAAGTCTTTTATCAGGTGGTAATAAGGTGCGTGCCTACAATAGCTGGGTCATGCCCTTACTCATATACTCTTTCGGCATTCTAAAGTGGACTCAAACTGAACTGGGCTCCCTGGACTGTAAAGTCCGCAAACTGCTGACGTCATATCGGATGCACCATCCACGTTCATCTGTAATGAGATTGTACCTCCCACGCAAGTGTGGGGGACGTGATTTCTTGAACGCCAAGAACCTCCATAATCGTGAGGTGTGCAATCTCAGAGATTATTTTCTCAAGATAAATGTGGGTATGCATAAGGATGTCGTTGCAGTGGACAAGGATTTTACCCCACCATCCCTTGGCAAAAAGAACTGGCGTAAGCCTAAAGTAATTAGCAACTCAGATCGTGTGGCGATATGGAAGAGTAAGGAGTTGCATGGACGTTTCTACAAGGCCCTCACGAGGCCGGATGTAGATCAAATAACATCTGTATCTTGGTTGCAATTCGGTGACCTGCTTGGGGAAACCGAGGGTTTTGTCTGTGTAATTAAGGACGAGGTTATCAAGACGAGAAACTACCGGAAACATATTATGAAAGATGGCACTCTAGACATATATCGAGCGTGTCATCAGCCTGGGGACACGATCCCTCAGACATATAGTTTCCGGGTGTTCTCATCTTGCTAATGGCGAATACTTGCACAGACATAATCAAGTAGCCAAGATAATCCACCAACAACTTGCTCTTCAGTATGGCCTTGTCGATTTTGAGGTGCCTTAGATACTATAGGTACGACCCAGCGTCAGTTCTTGAAAATAGCAGTGCGTTGCTCTACTGGGATCGAACAATTATCACTGATAGGTATATTGTAGCCAATAGACCTGATATAGTGATAATTGATCGATTATCGCACCGTGCAATGATTGTTGATATTACTGTTCCACATGACGATAATCTGGTGAAAGCTGAAAAGGAAAAAGTATCAAAATACTCATGGCTCATGAGATTACCGCCATGTGGAATGTTGATTCAACAATGATTGTTCCTATAGTCGTTTCAGTCAGCGAAAAGCTTTGACGAACATCTTAAAAAGCTTTCGCTTAATTGTTGGATCAAGGGTTCAATACAAAAGGCAGTAATTCTTGAAACGGCGCGCATTGTGAGGAGGTTCCTCACTCTGGAGCCCTGACCACCGGTTGCTTGGAACCCCGGGCCCCGCAGCAGGCGGAATGAATTTTTTTATAAATTTTTATTAGTGTTAGTCTATTTCTGCAGGACGAGGCCGTCATCATTATAAGAGGAAAGGAGATTTTAAGCACCACGTTGCTTGAAATTGTAATGTTTAATTATAATGATCAATATTAGACGCAGCCACATTGGCTTACCACTGGACCAACCAGGCTGTCGTAATATAAAATGTCACAAACTATTTACAAAAGAACTTTCTTCACTAATTATTTATTTATTAAAAACTAATTTTTTTGAACTGATTTTGTTTATAAGATATTTATTGAAAATGGACATAACATTCGTAGTTAAAAACTCTTTTTAAATAAGTTATAATACAATAAGCACCATTCGGCTAAGGATAAAAAATTCCTCGATTTTACTTCTGGATCGAGCCAAGAAAAATATTCCTTAGAGAAGAAGATCTGTACATAATACATTTACAAAAAAGGAAAATAAAATAGAAGGTACGCGTGTGTAGAATTTAAATATAAATAATTCTAACGAATAACGCCTTGACAGCACTTTCGGGTGACAATACCTTTTCGGCGGAAAATTCGGTTCTTATGTATGGAATATAATTAAATTGAGTTAGACCTTGCTCACGTTATCTCGCGTATTTATGTGACGCCTTCTTCGCAAGATGTATTGGACAACCTGACGTAAGCTAATAATTATATTTAGAGATTAACAATATGCTTGTATTCTAGATGTATAATGCTACAAGTGCCGTATAATATACTATGACAATATAGTACGAGTACTTTACGTGGCGACAAATCACTAAAAAGTTTCAACAAAAAATAGAACCGACTCAAAACGCACTAAAAAGTAAAAAATAACTGTGTCATTTAGTTGCTTTAATTTACTTAAACATATCTAGGAGTCGGTGCCCGCGAAGGTTTCTACTTTAAAGACATTACCCACAAACTGCTTTACTAAGTTAAATATGCTTAAATAAATTAAAGCAACTAAATGACACAGTTGTTTTTTACTTTTTATTGCGTTTTGAGTGGGTTCTATTTTTTGTTAAATTTTTTATTAAATACAATTAATAAATATTAAACGCAATTCTATAGTCATGTTTTAGTTACTTAGTTTTCTAAGTTTATCTTATTTTATGGCAACTAGCAGGTAATTTTAACATTGTTATTTTGTCTTATAGAAGCTATTTACTAATTGGTAGTCAATTAAGGATCAAATTACAGATAGATAAGCTGTTATAAATGACTGTCTGTTACTTAAAATCACCGTCACCAAGTGACAACGAGAGCGAACTTGGCAGTGGAGGTATGAAAATGTAACATAAACATAAAAGCGACTTTATATACTTAGATACTTTGATGATTGTACACATATTATATAATGCCACTTTGTTCTGTTAATTATTTAGATAGATATAGATTAAATTACTCTATTTCAAGCTAAATTATCAGAAATAGAATAATAATTAATATACGTTTGGCAAAGAAACCAAGAAGCTAGAAAACCATTGAAATGGGAAATTCCGTTTGTATATAAATATTTTATAACTAGCAGTCGCCCGCGACTTCGTCCGCGTGAAAACCTCTTAGGTACCCTTCTAATTTTAAAGACAGACTTTCATACAAAATGTGTAAAGGCACATATAGTGTGCTCATTCCCCGCTCCCCCTCTCAATTTAATTTTTTTATAGTTTCGAACCGTGTACTAAAGGTCTACATTTTTGTTAAACATTGTATGACATTTCAGTACATTAACATAAAAATATATATTTATGGCAAGCTGATGGGTATAAATTGATATTAAATAGTATATTTCACTCTTGAGTCTAGCCTTCAGAATAAACAAAAATAATTTTACAATCCGACACGCAGATAGAGATTAGCCCGTTTAAACAAACGAACAAACTCTTCCGTGTACTAAATAGATATTTGAATAAAGATCGAATTCTTAATTCATCATCGTATATATAACATAGATCTAAACTTGGTGTCTTGGTGACGCTCACTTCGCAACGCAGAAATAGTAATATTTTAATTTCGCCATAACTTCAAAACCAAAAGTCCAATTTTAATCTTTTAAAAACCAAATATTATCTACATAAACTGTTCTTAGTGATGAAATAATTTATTTTGATAAGAATTAATAGTATGAGTAAAATAAATGCGTTTAAATGTAGTCTAAAAAAAAATTGAGATTTTAAAATAAAAAAATGGTTGTTGTGCCTCACTCGACATAGATAGGTATAGTGTGTCGCGGACTTTTTTGTAGATATTTATAAGATCTCCAATTAATTAGAACATTTTATGGTTCTATCTTTTATAGTTTAGGCAGCGTACGCAAAATAAGTAAATTTTCTGGTTGATTTTTTACACCTTGTGTCCGAAAAACCCAAATATTTTACGGAACCCTATTTTTTTCCAAAATAAAATTTAGCCTATGTTACTCGTGGATAATGTAGCTTTCGAATGGTGAAAGAATTTTTAAAAACGGTCCAGTAGTTTTTGAGCTTATTCATTACAACCAAACAAACAAACAAACAAACAAACAAACAAAGTTTTCCTCTTTATAATATTAGTATAGATAAGTATAGATTATTTAAATTGACTTTCAATCACCCCTAAAGACATATGTGGCGCCTGCAAAACTGTATATCAACTTATGGATACACGAACGAATTCCGAAGTTTGTTGTAGAAACACCAATTATATCAAATTTATTACTAATGGTCTAGACAACATATTATAGCAACTATAACCATTCGTAACAATAGGTGTGGATCTTGTCTGTCAAATATATTATAAGCATTATGTATTTAATCGCTTAGCAATAAAACTATTTAACTAATAGTCACAGCTTATGTAAATTTAATAGCATACCGAATTCGCTTTTTCATATATTTCTTGGTAAATAATTTAGATTTGTGATTTTATAGTTTATAAAATGTTTTTGACAAAGCTTTTTTTGTGACAAAACCCCTAGTTGTAGTTAGTAGGCGGGCATTGGTCTAAAACAATCGAAAAAACTTTACGGAATGTGACTCTGGTTTTATTATCTTTTGTAGATAGTATTAGATATGAAATATCTTGTTGTCCTGCCTATCACAAAAGCAAAGCAATGAATTTTTAAAAAATATACTGAATAGAGAATAATTTATTTATTTTTATATATCCAAGCGAAAAAGAATCCCAAACGACATTTTAGAGCCAACATCTCCGAGATTAAGATCGGCGCCATCCAAGTTAAAAGTATTTAAAAAATTATCCTTAAAAGATAGATATTTTGTCATACACTGCGAACTTTTTTAGTCCTAATAAAGAGAAACAATTCTTTCATACATGGTTTTGTTATGTCGAAAATACCTTAGGGAGAGCTTACAATGAAAGCTCCCAGGCCGCGCGACAATTCCTATAATTGTTGTGGCAGAGCCAATTTACACATAACTATAACAAATAAACGACCTTCCTCAGGAATCACTATCACACAGAAAAACGAAACACGATGGACAGACGCAGTGAGGAACTTTGTTTTATAATATGTCGTAATAGTGATAGTGATTCATTATTACTTATACTATTTTTATTATGTAGGCTAAGGTAACCTAATGTCTTAGAATTAAATAATTTTAAAAGCATTTCACAGTACCACCATAAAGTATTAATTTTCATTTAACGAACATTGTTTCCACATTGCGAAGCGATCATGCGGGCCCCGGGTCGTATTGTGTAGTTTACGAGGCGAACTTGCGGTATTTCAGATATTAGTCTAAATATAATAAGAGGCACAATGTATGAGAACGTAGCTCAGAGCACGGCTCGAGCCAAGATTTAAGCTCGAGTGTATTTTTATTATGCTTTGCTAGATACATGTTGTTTAGGGAGCAAGAGTGACAAAGTGGACCAATGGTACGAAGGGCGAGGAGAGCAGAAAGAGGAATGAGGAGGAAAAGCCCACTATAGGGCCAGGAGATCGGGTATGAAGCTCACTGCTCCAATGCGGGCTGTCATTATTTTATTTTATGTTATTTTATTTTTACTATTCCATGTATATATACTTTATCCTATTTGAACATAATTTTTAATTTTTTTAACATGTAAGCCTATTTATTACATTTAGTTGACTTGATCACTACCACGTATTAAGGTATTAATTAAGGAATATTACCGGAACAGAAACTTGACATGTTCTCCGACGCAACGGGTAACACCACCATTTCAACTTCAGTTAGTTATTAAAAAAGAAACTCTCAATAATCCAACTCAATACACGACCACAGAACCTCATGATACGAGTAGGTACAAAGCAGCATAATCTCACCAATGCGACAATTGTTATATTACCTGCACAGATTTTTCAAGCATTTTAAGCCACTTATCTGATTGGAAAACGTGAGAACGCATATTTAGTATAGCAATTAACTGCCTTGCTCTAAAGTCCTACTTATAATATGTAATGCTCGAGGCTGTTATTGAAAAAAACATAAACATGACATTAAAAAAACAAAAACACTCGAAACTTTAACACTTCTTTCTTACGAGTCATCCATTCAAACATGATATAAGAGGTGTTAAATTTAAATGGCCACAGAAGTAGGCGTCGTATAAACAGTCGTTGATAGAATGGGAAGGTGCGCCGTGTTGCTTTAAATTAAGGTTACCTTGTCATCGAACTCGCCTAGTGGTAAGTGACATTGCTATTTATCATAGAGGCTAACCTTTAATCATCACCAACAGCCTATCTTAACAGCCAATTAATGTCCAGGAATCTTTCCTTGTACGGGATACAAAGCTTAAACCCACCATGCTAGTCCAAGGTGATTAAGCGACCTTAGGGTAATAATGTTCATGGATGATAGCGGTTACTGTATTTGGGAGAAAGGTCTCAGAAGTTATTTGACCTCGTACATCCTTCTCCTTTTTATCATCGTACTGAAAGACATCGGGTGGAATTTCATCACTATGTCACTGTTGTCCTCTACATCATCACACATCTAAATTTACCATCATGTGAGATTGTGGTCGAGTGCGAGCTAATTTCATATAAAAAAATGTTAATGACAATGACCGGACCGCATAACATGCAGAAACTTTGCGGAAGTTTACTATTAGTAGTAAATTATACATTTATTTTGCTACCATCCGCAAAATTCACCCTACAAGTCCTACAAATACCCTATGTACCTATTTCACTCCAAATTGGTGCATCCTCACAGAAACTCTACAATGATTGCAAAGTTTTACAAATGAGTAGCAAAGTGAATTATTCCCGTATTGATAATTCAATTAATTTGTTAAATAAAGGTTTTCATAGAAATGAAGTCCGCGCACAATTGGTTAAATCCCGCACACCGCGAAATGCGACTCAATAATTTTCTCTCAGAGAGTGGGATGCGAGTTACTTCCTTGTATTCTAGAGATGAGCTCTTATTGTCTACGCCCACAGCTAGCAACAGACGGGCGCCTACAATAGACAATCACTGATCTCGGGGAATAATTATTATAACCAATTATTTGGGATCATTGTCTAGCCCACGCTGTTGTAGCGAGCGCCGTGCTCTAAACGAGTACATACTATGTACTAGCTGGTATATCCGGCGCGTTGCTGCTTCTTCTTTATGATATAAAAGTGAATTACTGTTCGTTAATCTGGCAAAATCTCAAAAACGGCATGATGTACTTGAATATTTGTTTTATCTTGTTTACTCGAAATCGCTGCACGTAGTTTAAGAAGAAAAATCACACAAACACCAATGAAACAGTAACAAAATCGGTAATTTTCTTTTTCATCAACTATTAATTCCAAAATCTTGAATGAAAATTGTATGTATGTATGTTGGATTAGTTAGCTTCTGAAACTACAAATCGTAAGGGTTGAACCCTAACGATTTGTAGTTTGATGAACAATTTGAAATTGAGAAAAAATAAAAGATTATGAAACTAATAGGCGTTATTAAAACTTGAGTGCATTTTATACAAACAATGTACTCAAATATCTCCTAGATTTTTAGAGCTAAGATTTGATGTCATGCCCGTTACATTTATTATGGGTGAGCACCTACTAAGCTCCTAAATACTAATAAAAAATTTTTACCAAAAAACAAAAACGCCTTCAAAACGCACTAAAAAGTAAAAAATAACTACGTCATTTACTTACTTTAATTTACTTAATCACATCTATGAAGTCGGTGCCATCCAAGTTCAGGTAAAGTCTTTAAAGTAGAAAGCTCGGGTGGCACCGACTTCATATATGTGATTAAGTAAATTAAAGTAAGTAAATGACGTAGTTATTTTTTACTTTTTAGTGCGTTTTGAAGGCGTTTTTATTTTTTGTTAAAAATTTTTTATTTCATACTTTTTAGTGATTTATCAACAACGAAAATACTAAAGAACCTACACGAACTAAATCATAAGTACCAATATTCACTAGCTAGTTATAACATTCCAACATCCCTACAAATGTGCCTATAAAGTTTGAAGAGTTTCCTCGAGTTTTCGTAGATCTCATCATCAGATCATGACATAGTTAACATTAAACCAACTGGAATCAATAACCTTACAAACTTCTCATTGAGACATATTAATCGAGCCCAATCACAAGGTAGCTAGTGTAAACCGTTAAAGAGCTCCCTCAGCTGTCCTTCTTCTTCATCGCCAGACCCTCAATAACAGTCACAGCCCATTTAAATGTAAAGTTCTCATTGAGACAAATTAATCGAGCCCAAACACAAGGTAGCTACTGTAAACCGTTAAAGAACTCCCTCAGCTCTCCTTTGTCTTCATCTCCAAACCCTCAATAAGAGTCACAGTCATCTAAATGTAAAGATCTCATTGAGACAAATTAATCAAGCCCAAACACAAGGTAGCTACTGTAAGCCGTTACGGAGCTCCCTTAACTGTACTTCGTCTTCATCACCAGACCCTCAATGACAGTCACAACCCATCTAAATGTAAAGTTCTCATCAAGACAAATTAATCGAGCCCAAATACAAGGTAACTGCAGTAAATCGTCAAGGAATTCTCTTATATGTAGATCGGCTCCATCATCAGATCGACTCCAAACCTTCATCAAATTGTAGTGCTTTTCAATACCTACCGGAAAAATTAACAAACGTACTTGTTGTCCCTACAATTTTTGAAAGTTCCCCTCGGTTTTTCCAGGATCCCATCATCAGATTCTGGTTTCCTTGTCACTTCTGGTACCACCACCGGACTATCTACTTTCCAACAAAAAAAGAATTATCAAAATCGGTTCATAAACGACGAAGTTATGCGCGAACACACATAAAAAAAAAAAAAAAAAAAAAAAATATATATATACGGTCGAATTGAGAAACGCCTTTTTTTTTAAGTCGTTTAAAAAGAGGTCTGACCCTGTAATGGGCCGTCAATATGCTGATACTGATGATGATGATCAACCTACTAGGTAGTTAGGTAACCTGCAACCTGTCTACATTTTACCCAAGCAATTTCAAATTGCTATAACATAGATTGGACTAAGATAGAGATTACTCAGGTCAAAAGATCTAAATTTCTTGTAAAGTATTCGTTCAGGTCGTGTTCATCTATTTACAGTCCATGGGAGTCTCGGTAGATTCTATCACACCAATACAATCCATTTCAATTTATTGTGTCGATGTAGAGCTGTCACTTGAAACCATTACTCTTTGTATCGATGACGTTAAATAGGATGCATCCTCTTTAGCTCTGCGCTTGTATAAAATTGTAATACACGTATTAGTGTAGTTCGTCTATGATATGGTTCTGCTAGCTATGTAAAGGTACTGTAGCCATTATTTATTCCCATTAGATTATAGAAGTAAAAAAAATCTAAAGTAATCAGACTTTAATTAAACATCTTCCGGGTTAATATCCATTTTATCTATACTAATATTATAAAGAGGTAAAGTTTGTAAGTTCGTAAGTTTGTAAATAAAACTCTGTCGGGGCTAATCTTCGGAACTACTGATCCGATTTTAAAAATTCTTTCACCAGTAGAATGCTACGTTATCGGTGAGTGTTATAGGCTAATTTATATTTGTATTCATTGACATATTAATACTATGGACTTCGGGTCAGCGATAAAAAGTGTCCGAACCAAAAGTAAGCCAAAACGCGAAATGTGTTCCAATCGCAATTCAGTCTCATATTAGCTGACTGACAGAATACACGTCAATAATGCCGTAATGTGTTATAAAATACCTGTAAGAACTACCCGAGTAAGGTGAGAAAAGAAGACGGTGTACCATATTTTCAGTAAGTAAATATTTACTGATGATTTTAAAGTATTATTTTGCTTAGAAACAGGCTATTTTATTAAAATTTTAATAAACTATAGAAACGAATTACATAACCAACCAAAATGAACAAAAGTATCTATCTGTCCTTTTCCCATATGCTACCCGCGTATAGGATAGAAGGAGTGCAATATGTTTATCTAATTAACCACATTTAGTTCGGATCTGCCGTGAGCAATAGAATGTTTTAGTACAACGACTGCATAGAGTTATTTTGTTGTTTAACATTTGAATTATTTAATTACTTAATTTTTGAATGAAAATAATTTGATTATTTTCAATTCAAAAATTTTTATTTTTTATGTCATGAATATTAATCAAATAACTTTTACCATAATGGTCTATTAATTTGATAACTATAAGAATTATCTACATGAAATTAGCAACAGTTATTTAAAAAAGTGATCTAACGTCATTGAAGTAAAAATATATATGTTCAGTTTAATTAAAAAGAGGAAAATATCGAGAACTTAAAATTTCAAAGTAAAGAACTATGTCGAGTGGCATATCATTTTGTACAGTAGTGGATTTGGTTTGTAATTAATTATTATTATAACTAATTATTATTTTATACAAGATAATTACAACAATTATTATTTGGTACAAGATTTATCCCAGCATATAGAGGTCAGGGATATGTAAATATAAATTAAAATTTGCTGTAAATATAATATATAAATATAAGATGCCAAAAAAATTTGAAAGCTACCGACTCCACACCATTTATGTTGTCCTATTTTCACGAGAAGCTGTCATGTCAAAAAAAGGCTGCCATGGCAACCGTCAATCGAAGCTGATTACTTATTGCATGCAATTAGACCGTTGCAAATTAGACTGTATAACAATACGATAAGACATACATGACAATGTTATTTTGTGTATAAAAACATAAATACATCCTAGTGTGTATAAAAAAAAAATTCCTCAGTGCCTGAAGACGAAGGTCTTTGAACAGTGCGTGTTGCCAGTGATGACATACGGATCCGAGACTTGGTCGCTAACTGCGGGCTTCATAAGAAGGCTCAGAGTCACTCAGCGGGCGATGGAAAGAGCAATGCTCGGAGTATCTCTGCGTGATCGAATCAGAAATGAGGAGATCCGCAGAAGAACCAAAATAACCGACATAGCTCAGCGAGTCGCAGAACTGAAGTGGCAATGGGCGGGGCACGTTGTTCGAACAGCTGATGGACGTTGGGGGCCGAAGGTGCTAGAATGGCGACCCCGCACCGGAAAGCGCAGTGTTGGTCGACCCCCCACCAGGTGGACTGATGACATCAAACGGGTCGCAGGGAGCCGCTGGGCACATGCGGCTCAGGATCGTTGTGTTTGGAAGTCCCTAAAAAAGGCCTATGTTCAACAGTGGACGTCCACTGGCTGATAATGATGATGATGATGATGTGTATAAAATATCTTGGGACACTTTTGACGTAAATTTTGCATTAGACCCGAAGTCCATAGTATTAATATGTCAATGTTTGTATTGTATATATTACCCGAGTTATCACAGTTTTTGTCGCGCGAGTCGGACCGCAAAATTTATTAAATTTAGCTTATTGCGTGTACGCTGCCTTAGATATTGGATGTAATTGAAAACATTGTATGAAAACTTTATGCATCTTAAAAAGTTCTACAAAAAAATAGCATATATCTATCTTTTATAGTTTGGCAGATATATAACTTTTTGTGTTTTAAAAAATCATTTAATTCATATGCTTACGTTTACGTCATTATTTATAGAACTAAACTTAAACCCCATTGACATATTAATACTATGGACTTCGGGTCAGCGATAAAAAGTGTCCGAACCAAAAGTAAGCCAAAACGCGAAATGTGTTCCAATCGCAATTCAGTCTCATATTAGCTGACTGACAGAATACACGTCAATAATGCCGTAATGTGTTATAAAAAAACTTGTAAGAACTACCCGAGTAAGGTGAGAAAAGAAGACGGTGTACCATATTTTCAGTAAGTAAATATTTACTGATGATTTTAAAGTATTATTTTGCTTAGAAACAGACTATTTTATTAAAATTTTAATAAACTATAGAAACGAATTGCATAATCAACCAAAATGAACAAAAGTATCTATCTGTCCTTTTCCCATACGCTACCCGCGTATAGGATAGAAGGAGTGCAATATGTTTATCTAATTAACCACATTTAGTTCGTATCTGCCGTGAGCAATAGAATGTTTTAGAACAACGACTGCATAGAGTTATTTTGTTGTTTAACATTTAAATTATTTAATTACTTAATTTTTGAATGAAAATAATTTGATTATTTTCAATTCAAAAATTTTTATTTTTTATGTCAACTTTTATTTTTTATGTCATGAATATTAATCAAATAACTTTTACCATAATGGTATATTAATTTGACAACTATAAGAATTATCTACATGAAATTAGGCACAGTTATTTAAAAAAGTGATCTAACGTCATTGAAGTAAAAAAATATATTTTCAGTTTAAATAAAAAGAGGAAAATATCGAGAACTTGAAATTTCAAAGTAAAGAACTATATCGAGTGGCATATCATTTTGTACATTTGTGGATTGGATTTGTAATTAATTATTATTATAACTAATTATTGTTTTATACAAGATAATTACAACAATTATTATTTGGTACAAGATTTATCCCAGCATATGGAGGTCAGGGATATGTAAATGTAAATTAAAATTTGTTGTAAATATAATATATAAATATAAGATGCCAAAAAAATTTGAAAGCTACCGACTCCACACCATTTATGTTGTCCTATTTTCACGAGAAGCTGTCATGTCAAAAAAAGGCTGCCATGGTAACCGTCAATCGAAGCTGATTGCTTATTGCATGCAATTAGACCGTTGCAAATTAGACTGTATAACAATACGATAAGACATACATTACAATGTTATTTTGTGTATAAAAACATAAATACATCCTAGTATGTATAAAATATCTTGGGACACTTTTGACGTAAATTTTGCATTAGACCCGAAGTCCATAGTATTAATATGTCAATGTTAAACCCTTATCAAAATAAATTATTTAATAATCTCAAGGATATTATAGAGATAAGATTTGCCTTTTACAGTATGTTAATTAGTTATATAGTTACGGAGATATTACAAAATTTCTACCAAACATGACAATGCCACTATATCGTCCAAATTAAGTTGACCTCCTCCGTGTTATGTTATACGTAATGAATAGGGGTCAACATTTTGGTACTGATATTTTTTTTAAAAATTCGATCTTTGATCTTTTCTTTCAAATTATTTGGCATGGCACACCATATTTATATAATATACAAAAAGTTTGTTCGTTTGTTTAAACGGGCTTATCTCTAGATCTGCGTGTCGGATTGTAAATTATTTTGTTTATTATGAAAGCTAGACTCAAAAGTGAAATTAACTATTAAAAGCTATACACTTCAGCTTGCCATAAATATATATTGTTAATATTAATGTACTGTAATATAGTAAAATGTTTTACAAAATGTAAATCTTTAGTACACGGGTCGGGACGGAGGATATTGTTTCACGGGAAACTATAAAAAAATTAAATTAAGAGGGGAGCGAGAAAAGAGCACACTTTATATGAAAGTCTGTCTTTAAAATTAAAAGATTACCTAAGAGGTTTTCACGCGAACGAAGTCGCGGGCGACTGCTAGTACCTTATATTTTTGACAGCCTGCGTGGCGTAATGGTATATGCGCGGTGGATTTATAACGGCGGTGCTGGGTTCGATTCCCGGCAAAGGCTATTTAGATTTTCTAAATTTGTTGGTGGAAGGTGGCTTCGGCCGTGGCTAGTTATCACCTTACCAACAAAGAAGTACCGCCAAGCGATTTAGCGTTCCGGTACGATATCGTGTAGAAACCGAAGGGGTGATATTATCTTTCCCCTTGCAAGTTAGCCCGCTTCCATTTCAGATCGCATCATCACTTACTATCAAGTATGATTGCAGTCAAGGGCTTGCTTGTAATGAATAAAAAAAGTGTAAAACCACTAGATATACAATAAGTAACAGAAGTGCACTTTTCAGTTACCTACAGGTACTTTAGCCTTATTTATATAACACCGTTTAAATTAAAACATGCCAATTACAACAAGTATTACATAACTAGGCACTTACTTCGATGAACTGTATGAGATGCATCTTAATTCGTAATTGAGATCAAGTAAAATCGCAGTCAAACACTAATTTGAATGAATTTTGTTGAATAAAATTAAAAACATACACGCAATGTGGTGTAGGTACATAAAAACACAGATAAGTATATACACACATAATACTCAGATGATATCTCTGTATTCGGAACGCCGAAACTCGTTCAACGTCTAAAAAATGGTCCCTGGACGTCATTATCCCGTTGATTCGACGCGAATATATTCAGCTCGAGACTGAGTGTTTTTGCAAACGAGCGAGCCGGATTTTTGTACAAAACAATTTTGAATTTCCACACGATTTTTACGATTATCGAAACGCGGAGTGCGTCAAGTTAGGTATACGGATAATGGTCGTGTCGTGTTATCTGTTGATTAAATTATGCGAAATACTAATTGAATACAAACATTGAGTACGGTATTGGGTTTCTAATCTTATACGCGAATCTAATATTATTGAGGTAGCTTTTGACTGCTAAACTGCTTTGGTTTAGTTGTTACATAGTTACACTAACGGCTATTTTCCATTATAACTAGCAATTACGTAATCCTTACTAATAATATAAATGTACGAGTATGTATGGATGGATGTTTTTACCCTTTTAATCAAAAATTGCATGTATTTTGATGAAACTTCAAAACTTATGTTGGCAGCATTGTATTCTCTGTGTGAAAAGACTATAGACAATAGTGGCCATATTTGCTGTGTTGTGGTACCCCGTGGCAAGCATAAATTAAAGACTGTAGTCGTCGAACAAAAATGGCGTGGTGCAGGCTATAAGAGGTGCCCATATGGAAAATTGTCATTATTCACCTTGGTGTTCAAGTCTCATGCAATCATATTGTCTTTGTAAGAATCTGTACGCGTAATGTTTAAATAAGGGATTACTGTTAGAATGTTAAATTTTGATTATATTTGATGTCTTTGTAAATAAATTGTTCCGATAAAGGATTTTGGTGTTTTAAGTTTTATTTTTGGCTGATTCTTAACACTTACATATCAGAAACAAAAGTCACATTTTATTCCGAAATTACCACGGCAATGAGAACTAGGCAGGTGAAACCGCGAGCCTATACTAAAGCCAAGCTCGATTGAGAATGCTTGTCAACAAACAAATTAAAAATGAAGGTAGATTACTAGTCATTTTACACCTAATATTTTTAATTAATTTATTAATGACGAATTCATGCCAATCAATTAAATTAGTAAGCTTAAAACTAATTTATATATTCTATATCTTTTAAATAAGATTTTATAAAAAAACAAAACAATTTAAAATTTATTAGGCATAAAATGTGTTGCATTTTCTACCTTCATTTTTAATTTGTTTGTTGACAAGCATTCTCAATCCAGTTTGGCTTTAGTATAGATATCGTCTAGTCTATTTTCTAATATACAAAATTTGTCACAATGCTAGTTACCGTACTCCTCTGAAACGACTTTACCGATTTTTACTAAAATTCAGCAGGTCTGAGAATCGGCTACTATCTAATTTTCATCTAATTTTTTTTTTTAATTTTTAATGCAAAACAACGTTTGCCGGGTCAGCTAGTGGGATATAAATCTTAATTAAAATCAGATGCAATAGCAGCCGCTAATAACAAAGTTGACGTTAAATGAAAGAAACTTGCAAAGAACTAATTAAAATGCAGTGTTGTAGGACCGCATTGCTAAAAACGCATATTATTGAATTTTAAGTTATACATTCATCCATGACATGCAAGCGGGTGTGACTCAACTCCTCGCTATGCCCGGTCGTTGCAGAATTTTCTTTTTTTTCGGTCGGACAACCCTAATCCAAATGAAATCACGATAAAATAGCATTCGATTAAAATAAAACAATCCGACAGAAGCGATGGACGTTAATGCAGTGTTGTAAGTATGGAGAGTAGAGGTAAGGAGGACAATCTTATATGGGAGAAAAGTTGAAAAAGTGTCCAGTTGTATGCGTTAAATAACAGTTCAAAAATCCTCCACAATGGCGCTGGTGGACAGCACAGGGTATGGTATGAATGTAGCAATCGTAGATGAATTGAAGTATGCAGAGTTAAAAAATTTAATGTCATTATCGACTAAAGTAGTTAATTATTGAGAACTTCAACAACTTACGTTGTACAAAATATTGTGGTAAATGTAACCTTACAGAATTATAACCAATTTCAAAAAAAATTATTTCAAAAGTTTTATTTTGTATTTGGCGCTTCTTTTGAAAGTTACTTTGATGCAACTGTGGCGCCATCCTAATTTAATACATTTTGACGGACACTTTTTATATACAGAGATTGTCCTCCTTACCTCTACTCTCCATAGTTGTAAGTTAAATATAGACATTCAACTATATATGTGAGTTATGGTCACGTATATAGTTAACGTAATCTAAAAATTAAAATTTAATTTATTAGTAAAAAGAACTGCGTAATTTAATTACTTTGATTTATTTAAGCATATCTATGAAGTGGTGCCATCCAAGTTTAAGGAACATTTATTTTACGAAGTAGTAAAGCACTTTGTGGGTACTAGGAAACGTCCGTAAAGTAGAAATAGGATAACATCCACATAGCGTTCGGTTTCTACAACAAATCGTATTGGAACGGTAAACACCTTGGCGGTACATCTTTGTCGTTAGGGTGATAAGTAGCCACGGCCAATTTCCAAAATCCCAATCAGCCTAGCCGGGAATCGAACCCAGGACCTCCGTCTTATGAATTCACTGCGCATACCACTGCACCTCGGAGGTCGTCACACCGCCACAGGTACGAGTAACTATCAGTGTAACCATTCAACTGTCGTCCGCAAAACAAAATATAAAGTTATTCAACTGAATCGAGAGGGAACAAACTCCGGGTTTTTAGTTCTTAAGAGTACTTACTCACACATCACTTACTTGGGAATAAATCAATGCATAGGAGCATAAAAGGTATATTGCGATCATTACATAAGAATGCGTAAATTGAAAAAAACAATTGACTTCAGCACAAAAGGCCTTGTATCTCTTATTTGGTACGAAATTAAAATACAAAAATGTCAACGAACTCTCTATAATTGTATTACAAAAATGATTGGCATATTTCCGTCGTTGTATGACTATATTATAAGTAATTTAGTGATTGTTATTTAACAACTAGATGGCTTTTTTATAACTCGTAGAGTCAAAAGCCCAATAAAAACATATATTAGTATTGGTTTTTTGTTGTTTATGCGATGGTTATTAAAGCCGGATATCCTAGAGTAGATTGGAGTGTATCTAATAGAGAATGTGAGTGGTCTTTCCAATATAGGTACCAAGAGCAACGGAACCGGGAAACAGGTGCTTGAGGAAGGTCGACTACCAACCTGGAGTAGTGTTGCTTTCATAATCAAACAACCCAGAGGGACACTTATACTGAGTATAGTTTTACTGTCCTGTTCCGCCGGATCCCGTTTTGCGACTCTCCACGCCCTTCTGATTTGTGCTGCATCTGTGGACCACAAATTTAAAAGTCCGTAATAAACTTATTATTGTAAATAAATACACGACTGCTTAGAAGTGAAAAGAGAAAAACAAGGATCACTATATCTATATTAAATTCTAAATACTTTCTGATGCTGCAGGCGTGGACAAACAATACTTTGCTACCTGCGGGGAAAGATAGATCCACCAAAACTACGTTTGTTCCCTGCTTGCAGCTCTATAAAATATTTAGAATTTAATATAGATATAGCGATCCTTTTAGTTCATTACTTTTAAGCAGTCGGGGTTTTTATTTTTACAATAATAATATATTTATGTATCTATGCTATAACACGGTTTATATAACTGCACCGGAAAGGTCTAAATGTGTGGCCAATGACTACACATTCGTCATTATCATCTACCAAAAGGATTCGAATACTTGTCCGTAATAACTTCTCGAACATTCCATAACATTTTAGCAGAGATTGAAGTGGCGGGTCGTGATTACCTATTTCCCGTATTAATTTGGCAGTTCCAGCCCCCTGAAAGGCCCATTTCCGTCCCTTTATCAAAACCCTTTACTATACGTACCGTTTAGTGCTGAAACCACTCTAGTTTCCATTCATACGACTGTCGTTTTGTTTTTCTTATTTTACCCTAAACAGCCCTATAGTTTGTACAATGTCATTTAATGGTGGCATAGGAATATTGTATCTTATTTGTATTAGAAAAAAGGAATACTTTCACTATTTTTAACAGCTACACCAAATTTGGTGAAGATTTTTTACAATATCATATTATATCTCTATACCAATATTTATTGAAATGCATTCAACTATTTTAAAAAGTTAAAGAAACGGCCCTAATTTGGCTATATTTTTTTCCAATTACATAATTGTTTATCTGTGTACCAAAAATCACCAAAATCCGTTAATCAGTTTAAAAACATATAAACAAATTCAATAAAAAAATAAAACCGACTGCAAAACGCACTAAAAAGCTAAAAATAATTGCGTCAATTAGTTACTTTAAAAAACCATACCTATCTATAAAGCCAAGTTTAACGAAAGGAAAGACTTTTCGATGCAAATATCACTAGCAAGGCTGTTAGCTTTTAAAATGAAGGTAGAAAATGCAACAGATTTTATGCCTAATAAATTTAAAATTATGTTTTGTTTTTTTATGAAATCTTATTTAAAAGATATTGAATATATTAATTAGTTTTAAGCTTACTAATCTTATTTATTGTCATAAATTCGTCATTAAAAAGTTAATTAAAAAAATTAGGTGCAAAATGACTAGTAATTTTACCTTCATTTTTAATTTGTTTCTTTAAAAGCATTCCGCAAGGCTGTCAGCTTTTAATATCCCAATTATGGTAAGTAACCATTTTCATTATAACTTATAATTTAATAAGCAAGTAAAAACTAATGTTGTATCAGTTTTTACTAAAACATTACAGACACAATTACGACAAGCATCGATAGCGACACTCAATCATACTTCTGCAGCAAGAAACCGCCTTCTTCCGGAAGACATAAGATTATATCGATTCATTCAGCCTATTGCATTCGCACAGCCAATGATCATTTCATACATCTAGACCGTGAGAAGAATCGCAACTACTTATTGTGCGTTGATTTATTAAGATGATTTATTACTTGTGTATGATATGGCATCATCATTATCTACCTATTAACGCCGCTACTGGGCCAGGCCTCCTTGTAGGAGAAGGAATATGGAGCGTAGACCCACCACGTTGCTCTAATGCGGGTTGCTCTAAATCGGTTGACTATGGTAGAGTGACCAATGAGGCAGCTATTTACATATCATTAACAGTTTAATTGAATAGCACTCTCCACGCTTCTGCTTCACGGCGGGCTTCATTCTATGGTAGGGGAAACTTCACCACAACTATAATGCCAATCCAGACACATTATTCTGATGATTTTATGAAATTGTGATCAGTCTATTAAATCCAACTGGCGACCGGCCTCATTTTAGGAGACGGATTATGAAGGGAGCCACCTGCTATTGCGGGTTGGCAGGCTTAGGATGATAATGTTTCTCCAATTGTCACTATTAGATGTTGAGATGGCCACGACGGAGTACTTTCCAAGGCACGGGGGTGTAACACAACCAAATTCCAGGCTCCGGGCTTAATGTCTGACCATTCCATAAAATGTCAGTTATCTATGACCCGACCCAGGGATCGAACCCAGCAATTTTTGCAATATTCATTTATACTACGAGAACAGTAATGAAGTAATGGCCAGTATATATATTACTCGGGCCGTAACCACCAAATGGAATGTACCGAAAATTTCAAATGGAAAACTCAGACTTATTCCTTGGTTCGACCAATTCGTGGTACCTCGTGATCGAAGCCACATAGGCCAACTACTAAGACCAACGAGGCAGTTCACTCTGTATCCAAAGTGTCATACAGTCTGGTATTTAAGAATACCAGGATCTTATTGTACGTACCCAATTACAGAAATTATAATATGTACAAAGCTAGTTGCTACAAGGTTGCCACTTACCAGATATCACGTAGAATGACAACGAACGTTCATAAACTACAAAAAAATACGATCGGAATGTTATATTTCAAATACTATTATTGACCATAAAAACTGATTCGACGTAAAAAGGTACGAACGCATCCGTGAAGGTGGATAATTTAAAATTGTAATGCGATACCCTGCAAGAAAGGATTTATTTCACGCAACGACTGAAAAAAAGAGGATTTAAGGAATAAAGATAAAGCGTACACGATATATCAAAGGGAAAATTCTCATTACAGTCATTTTCTCCCTCGAGGCTTTTTACTTACTGTTTTATTTTAACGTTTATTATAACAAGGCGTTTTATCCTGATTTCAATTTGGGTTTTCTTCGATTATCTTTTATAGGTTTTTGAGAAATTATTTTAGAATACATTAAAATTGAAATTACGTGGAGTATTAAAATATAAACAGCTGAAATTAACGTCACTGCTGTCGGAGTATGCCCGACTAGTTTCGAACCCAGACGATCCTTAGTCACTTTTCTTCACGTCACGTTCATGAACAAGCACCTCATCACTAAAGACCCCGTTTGGTTTCGAAACTAGTTGGATATACTCCGACAATAGTGATTCGACGACATTTATATTTTTATAATATGGAAAATACGCGCGGCTTCCGTAACATACATACATACATACATACCATCACGCCTCGTTCCCATAGGGATAGGCAGAGACTACATCCTTCCATTTGCCACGGTCCTTGCATACTTCCTTAGCTTCTTCCACTCTCATTAATCCTTTCATACAAGATCGTCGGTTTACTCTTGACCTGGTCATTATTTAAATCCTTAATTTGGTCAAGGAACATTCGCCTAGTCTTAACATATGCGAGTGAAAGTCTCGTCAAAATCGGTCTAGCTTTTTCAGAGATAGAGAGAGAGAGAACATCAGATGTGATAGCAGTCAAGGGCCAACTTGTTGTCGATAAAAAAAAATACGATGACAAATAGACAGACAGACAAAATAAAAAATGGTTCTTTATTGTTAGTAGGTACCTATCATATATATTTTCAAATGCACTTAGTGAAAAGCTGTTAATATTTTTAATTACAAACAATCACTTGAATTTTACTTATTTTTGTGTATAGATTAGCGGATTTTATTTTATACTATGTAAGCTTGCTTTCGATTAAAATAGCTATAGCATATTGGTTAAATGTAAAAAATGTCGTGTGTTCCTTTCGGAAATACTCGAAGTGAATATTGTTTTTTGTTTTTTTTTACTTCACCACACTGGAGTTGGTTTTAGAAAAAGACGAAAAAGGAAAAATCGAAAAGAACGGCTGAAAATGGAAATTGTAGGTAGGTAGAGGAATTGCAGTTTCAGATTTACTTTATAAGATGTACTCGTAGATACATACTGAAATTCTATCGAAGATATAACATTTTTTTTTATCATCGCCTGGAAATCAATATTTCAAAATTCAAACTAAATGTTTTATTCATTTGCACAAAATAATTGATACTATACAATGAACGGGCGCATAAATACAACTTACAAAGAGTAACATTGTAACTTAGTTCTAGTAACTTTACTTTTATACTGCTACCTTAGCTATTATACATATTTCAAAACTCATGATTTTCTCTCCTGGAAATCAATGTGGCCTAATGTTTTATTCATTGGCACAAACTTTGGATCTGTCGGAACAATCTCAAGGCAGGATTTTAAATATTGAATTTTTTTGTAGATACTTGTAACAAGAAATTGTCAGCATCAACTGGAAATCGGGATGTTGTCGTAGCTCTGGTACACCCCTGTATCTTGAAAAACACGGTAAGCTGTCTGCCCTTTTGTTGTCATTAAAATGTGATTATGATCGTTACAGGTTAGGCCATGGGGTGACGGGGTATTCGCCAAAACGAATGTTTGCGCGTTGCGACCGCCGACTAGACTTAAACAAATCGCTCAAATGTAGTATAGAAATGTAATTAGCATGCCTCGGCAACCAGCGGCGTGCACGTGACCAGCAATGCGACTTGCGGCACGACGGGTGTGTAAAACAAATGCAGTTCGACGCGATAGTCTGACAAAATAAGGGCCAATGCCTGAGGCTCTGGTGAGCAGACTGGTGGGTCTTAGTTTCAAATGCCCTCGTATAAGGAGGGAAAGACTTGGTACTGCAGTAGGCAATTACAATTCAAAATAGACTGAAGATTTTGAATGTGAATATATTCTGTAGGATAACTTCTAATTCTATTTTGAAAAATCAAATGATTCAATTAATATATTTTACGTCGATCCCTCGTTACGCAATAAAAAGGCAAGCAGCCTTAACGACTAAATAAAAACACAGAATATTTTTAATCAAAATTCCAATTACATCGTTTCGAAACAAGCTCAATATTAGCTTCTAAACTCTACGTGGAATTTGAAACGCTTTGGAACCGATGTTTATAATTTATACGAATAAATTGGCTCGCTGTGACCTGTGTCGCGTTCGGTCCACGCCCGAATTCGTTAAAATTGACATATTTATGTAATAATCTATCTTTCTAGAGTTATAACTATCTGACCCGGCGAACATTGTTCTGCCATATAAATTTCTTTCATACAGATAGTGGTATAGTAGTGGTAGGAGAGAGAAAAGTACCTACTTTACGACCTATTTTCATACACTCGTATTTTACTCAAACTCTACCGCCCGAAGCTACTATATAATCTAAGACAATACATTAAAATCGATCGAATCGTTTCGGAGCGTGATAAGTATAAAAATTAGAAAATAGATCAGAAAATTCTTCAAAGTTTCATAACAATCAGGTAAGTGGTTTGGATACACAGATTTATACATTAAATATTATTGATATGTTACTCATTTCGCAAACTCTAATGTAACTCGGCTTAAACGAATGCCACAAAAAACTGAGTCATTTCTTGCATTTCATTAATATTCATTTATGTATTACGTTTAAGAATAGATATCTAATAAATAACGTAAAGAAAATAACAAACGAATGGACAAGTAGTTTGTTCGTGCAATCTAGTTTTTTGCCCATGTCCACTTTTTAGCATTCATAATTTATTTTTAAAGTAATACTCTCTGGAATCGTTGTGGTTTGAAAAGTAAGTTGAAACGAAATAGAGTCACTACAGGGAGGAGGAAATGCCCTGGAAGAAAGAAGAAGACACGAGTGTGTGAATTTCACACATGTGCTTTTATCTTATCGCCTCATTGATTAGCTCATAGTTAGCTTAGGTGAGGCTCATTATGTCCTGGGTTCGATGTTTGATAATAAAATTAAGGTTTTCTTTTCTAAAAAATTCTTAGTTAAAATTCTCAGCCTCTCAAATTGAGAACACCGTAATAACTTCTACATTATTATTAACACATGATATTGATTCTTACACCTTGATCTAATTGAGGACCTGCTTTCCGAACTGGTGGAAGAGTCACTACAAATAATCCAATTTGACGTTTCAAAAGTGCTTATAATAAGCTTACTTGAAATAAACGATTTTGAATTTGAATTAACAAGAGACAATCTTTTTCACCCTAAGCTCGACAACCCGGATCGAAGCAGTGTGAACTGCAGATGCCACACTTCGGTGGGTCGTTAAAATAGGTTGATATTGATGGTAATGGATTTTTACATACATTTTTCAACAGGCCCTTGACGATTCTTTACTTGTAATTACGCAACCAAGTCCATCCATGGAGTTGTTTTGATAATTTCCGTAATTTTTTATACAAATTCTCAATCCATTAAAACTTCCGTTGCCCACGCCGCACTCGGCTACTAAACCCGTCTATGCATTAAGATTAATCTTTGTATATTTATACTGATTTGGTTTCGACGTGCTTAATTGAGCTTACATTTTATTGGTCACGCCTCGGTATTAATAACATTACCCGCCTAAAGTGGTCTAGACGGGAATATCCGACGCAAAAACTTAAGAACTATTAACAGCTATTAAAACCTGGTACTTATACCATTTTTTAACACTGTACAAGTTTTTACACTTCAACGTATGAGGTACTTTTATAATATTGGTACTAGGTTCGCTTTTTATCTTTTTTAAAATCACTAACGTATATATTTTTTAGAATATAAAACATTTATTATATTTTAAACATTTATTCTTTATTTATGACGAATATATTTTCAGACTCCTTCAACTAAGCGAAAAGCCTGTAAAAGAAGTGGTCACGACAATAACTTTGCAGGTGAAAATCGAATCTAAGATACGATGTCCTGCTAAACCAGGTCTTAGGTAAAGGTTTTTGGTTTATACAAATAAATATTATAGTAAATATTATATTAAAACAAATATTATATTATGTACTGGTGCCGCTATCCCTATATTAAACCAATGCAAGTGAACCTTAAATGACCTAAGTAGATAGACAACAAAACTAAGAAGCAAATTGGATTATTAGTAGCAATGCATGGCATAATTTGCGTAATAGAGTGATTGCCTTGTTACAGATCCGAGCCGCGCTGGGATCTGAGACGTTCACAGGCACGGTAATTCACTGATGAATGATCACCAAATTACATTTGCCGGACAGGAAATGCGGGCCCTTTCCAAAATGCAATTTGCCGCCGACTGTAGGCAGTGAGTGACGTAAAGGTTGTGAACCTTGCTATTGCTACGTCGATATAAAGTCACACGTAGTAACGAATGTTTAGGGGGTCCAAACGGAAAGCCCCAGATCGATTTTATCTGCCAAAGATACGACAAAATACGAGGTAAATTTATAGAGAAAGGAAGTTGGTGGTGCAACACCCCCATGCCTCGGAGAGCACATTCCGCCGTCGACGCCGTTCACAATCATCAATAATTGATAGTGAACGTTGAAAGATCAAACATTCTTATCCTAAGCCCGCCAACACGTATTGTGGCAGCGTGGTGAGTATATCAGCTTCATAATTCCTCCTCTTCTACAGGCTTGGGCCTGTCATCATCATCATAAATAATTAAATTTCCTATTCCAATAAGGGAGTCTTTGTATGGATAGTGTATTGTAGCTGTCAAAAAGTCGCCACAAATAATTAAATTTCCTTTTCTCTTCATAGATTCCTACCTACCTACCTAACTATCATACATGACTTGACTATAGATTCAAAAAAAGCACCACTAACTAGACTTAGTTTAGCTTTATAAAATTCCGAAGGTCTAGTACACAATAAGAGGCACTAAATAACTTATACTTTTAGAAGACGATGCAGGTGATAATAATTATTTATACCTAACACTAAGTATGATAAAACAACCTCATAAATATTATACCTACTTACCTGTTATTTACGAGATTGCTTTCGCAGCTAAACACCGTTTACTGAAATTACGTTTACGGAAGCGCCGCGCCGCAAGGAAAATGGATTTGCCCAAAATTGATTAAATCACAAACATTGTTACGTAGGGAGCTAGTTAAGTACACAAATGAAAATAATTAGTTACTCAAACTTGCAAGCTTGCAAGCAAATAGTGGACGGAATTCGACTTTTTTGTAACTTTTACCATAATGTGGAAATCACAGAACTTTGTTTCCCTAATATATTTTTTGTATTCTTTTTAAAATAACAATAAACAATTTTCTTTAGCCTTTATCATTCATTACCAATGTCCCAACTTAGGCTTATTTTAACTATACAATCCACATGAAAATCTGTTCAGTACTTTCGAATGTACCATATCATAATCCGTAACATATGCAGGAGACTAATGCAAAATTTTGAACAAATATGATGAAAGTCAGGTAAAAATTGAATTTGATGTATTCTTCTTTTATCTCTATATTTCTCTGACAATCCGCACATATTCAATAGATAATATTGTCAATACTATTAAAAGTGTATAGGATAAGATCCCCATAAAGAAATAATAACTACTGTCATTATAGATACGATACTTTTTAGGCAACCTTACCTTAGTAAATTTTATTGGCAATATTATTGAGTATTTGCGAGTAACATATCTGTTTTAATATGGTTGTAATGAATAAACTGACTCAAAGTAACCTCAACTACAAGTCAGACAGCGCCGTCAATTAATTACCGCAACAAAGCATCGAGAATCGATTGCTGAGTTCTCAGAGGCAGATCTGTGAAGCTTGACCGCCTTGTCTGATTAGGACACCTCCCGCCGCTGTTCAGAGTTTGAGTAGTGATTCTACTTGATTTAGTATAGATATACTGGCGTTTAATGTATTACTAGACAATCTTGGGATTTTTTACTCCATCATACTATAACCTCTGTGGCGTAGTGTGGATTTTCATCCTACTCCTAACTATTCGATCACGAGCTCCTAATCCTAGATTCGAATCCGGAGTCACGGAATTATTTTGTTTTTCTTTCTTCTATGAAATTTTCAGAATATTCCAAGCCTGAAGTCAGGTAGTTGGTGGTGTTACAACCCTGTGCCTCGGAGAGCACGTTAAGTCGTCGTTCCCGGTCACTATAATCAACATCTGATAGTGATCGTTAATACATGAAACATTATCACCCGGGTTAGGGTTTGGAGCCGCGTGGAGGGTCTACGCTCCATATACGCTCATATACGGAAGGAGCCCTGGCCCTGTAGTGGGCCGTTAATAGGCTGATAATGATGATGATGACTACTAAATTTAATATAAATACATAGAATACTAAGTGTTGCTGCGACATTTTTCGGAGCAACGCTACTTGGAAAGTCTAAAAGATCTCGCACCTTTACATGTATTAAATCTTGACAGCTATACTCTACTAGGCATGTTTCTTGACTTTCAATTCTTATAGTCTTGAACATACTTACCTACTTGAATACTTCGAATACAATACAATGATACGTAGAGTTGATATAACTAAACACACCGGCATATTTAGCGGAACATAAAAAAGTCCATAATTAAAAAAATATGGTTTTATTTTAAAATCTACTAACTACACTTCTTTTGTTATTTAAAGTTTCATTTGTTTTATTTAAAATGAGATCACATTAAGAACAGATTTTGAGAGTAAAGGCTATTTGTGAAAAATGTTACATTTTTGAACTAGGAAAAGTGAAAATTAATATTAAAATAACAATTAATTAAATTCGAAAAATGGTGATTAATATCCGTATTTTCTGCACGTGCTCTTATTAAAGTTTCTACACGTCTAGGCATACTGAGAATGATGTTATCGATGGTCTCCTGGGATAGTCTCCGCCATTCCTCAACTACGGCGATTCGCAGTTCACCCACGTTGACAGGAGCTGGAATTCTGGACTTAACTTTTCTTTTCAGCAAGTCTCAAACGTGCTCTATTGGGTTCATATCTGGTGATCTTGCCGGTTACTCCATAACAGTGATATTCATATCATTAAGATAAGCTTGAGTTACCCGAGCGGTATGTGGCCGAGCATTATCCTGCATATGGGGCAAACGATATGACATTTTCTTTCTCAAACTTCTGTGATATAGCGGTCTGCAGTCAGACTCCCTCTGTCAATCACTACCAAGTCTGTGCGAGCTCCCAAACAAATGCCCACCCAAACCGTTATTGATCCACCACCGTATGCAACTGTAATTTTAAAATTTGTCTGAATGTATAGTTCTCCTTTGCATCTGTATATTCTTTGCCTGCCGTCAATTTGATTTAAGAGAATTCTGCACTTATCTAACAATATCTTAATCCATTGATCCGCGTTCCAAAGTCGATGTTCCGCTAAATATGCCGTTGTGTGTATAATAAATGGAATCAGAGGGTAGCTATAAAACTCCTTAACTAAACTCTACTTATAACACAAAATACATAATAGTAGAAGTAGCTTGTTTAGAACACCCCAGTGCAGCATATACGAGTATAGAGCACTAGAGGCCGCCCGCGGTTTTACCTGCGTAGTTCAGGTTTCCGTGGGAATTTCGGGATAATACCTGTATGGCCTATGAGTTATCAAAATAATATGGCTTACATATCAGAATGTAAGCTATAGTATTTTAAACTTTTATCAAAATCTATTCAGCAGGTTTTGCGTAAAAGTGTAACAAACATATTTTCACCTTTATTAGGTATATTAGGAAGGATTCATATAAGATGTTTTAAAATGTATGATTTTTTAATGTTATAAATGCAGAAAGAAATGAGATAGACATAAGCAATTTAAATATAAGTATAACAGATTAAGTATATATATAATAAATTATACAATAGAATATCTATTTTCTTCAAAGATAGTTACCAGCAAAAGTAACATTAGGAACTTGGTATAAGTTCCAAAGATAAATCGGCATTTGATAGTAATCGTATATTCTCGCATCGCAGGCGGGCGCCGATAAGTGATTCCAGCTAGAACACAAGTTGGAGCAGCGCATGGAAAGTTAATGGGCAAGTCTAGTTAAAGTGCTATTTACACATCGACTCTTAATTGCCATCCCGGGAAGTTTCCGAGGAAACACTCTAAGTATAAGTACGTAGAAGTATAATATCCCGACTTGCAAACTCGTTTGCAGTGTGATCACAACGAACTTCACTCTGCTTTCCCGTAAGTGGCTGAAATATCTGCGCACTTAATGAGGTTTTTATAACGTAAGTCTAAACTTAAGTAGATTAGTATAAGGAATAAGTCAAAATTAAATATCCTCTCTATTTTTCGCGAGGCGAAATAATTGTGCGGCACTCGCGATTCCGGTCCACTCTCCGATATTTCTCAGCCAAGACTTCTTTCTGCGACCAACGCTTCTTCTACCGGCAACTTTTCCCTTCAAAATGAGTTGTAGGAGCTCGTATCTCTCGTGGCGTAGCACATGCCCCAGATACGCAACTTTTCTCAAATTAAGTTCAAAGTTCATCTGTCCGAACTATAGGTGCATTTTAATGTTAAAACAAATTATTGTTGTTATTTTTTTTTCGTAATTATTATACAGATCATAATAACTCACATATATACTTGATGATAACTAGGTACACATATTATCGTTATATACGTGGTTGGAAGAGCTGATGGCAGTTGGGGGCCCAAGGTGCTAGAATAGCGATCCCGCGCCGGAAAGCGTGGTCTTGGTCGACCTCCACTGGATGGACTAACGACATTAAACGTGTCGCAGGGAGCCACTGGCAACAGGCTGTTCAGAACTTCAGAATCGTTGTTTTAAAGTCCCTAAAAAGGCCTATGTCCAATAGTAAACGTCCATCAGCTTTTAATAATGATGATGATAATGACACATATTATAGGGATGTTCAGTCCTTATGATATCCATGGTAACAAGGGATTGAATATTTTCGTTACCGTTAACCTATCTATCTATCTATGTATCTATCTATCTTTTTCCTATCTATCCAATATCCAATCCCGAATAAACTCTTAACTTTCGAAATATATTCATTAGTACGAGTAGATGCCGGCCCACCCTTACACGTAGATACAAGTACGTAACATAAAAAGAACAAAGAATTTATGATAAGCAAAAAAATATCAAACGAATCGCACAACGAGACACGTATGTTTATAAAGAAAGTTCAGAGGAAATCAGGGAAAAAGTTTTACGAGGAGCGTTTGATAAATGGAGCCGATTTCCGTTTGTTTTCCTCCGAAATTACTGTAATATTTGAACGCCTTTCATTGCTGAAGATTCTGGTGTTTTTCTCGTACACTTTGCGCACTATACACCCAAATGTATTCTTGATCGGTAAACTGAAGAGCCTGACTGCCTCGTTGATCTAGTGGTTAGCCTATCTGACTTCGATCACGAGGTCCTGGGTTCGATTCCTGGGTCCGGTCATGAAACAATTCTGAGCTTTTTCATTCTTCTATGAAATGTTTAATACATTCCAAGCCCGAAGTTTGGAAGTTGGTGGTGTTAAACCCCCGTTCCTCGGAGAGCACGTCCCCGTCACTATCATCAACATCTGATAGTAATCGTTAATAAATGAAACATTATCACCCTAAGCCCGCCAACCCGCATTGGAGCAGCATGGTGGGTGAACGCTCCATATCCCCTCTCCTTTAAGGAGGGAGGCCCGGCCCTGTAGTGGGCCGTTAATAGGCTGATAATGATGATAATGATGAAACGGAAGAGCCTCAACAATATTAATTTATACTTATTTCGCAACTATGTTATTTCCTCGTTTATAGTTAAATTACCAGTAGATAGTGTGTATGCTTATTAATCCAATCCAATCTCTACCAACGTATCTAGGAGAGGTATTTTATAGATACTGTGAGGGTAAAAAGCTTTTGCAATCTTGTTCACATATACTATCTGCTATCCATCCAAACTGCATGCGTACTTTCTTTGCGTAAACAAATCGCTTTGTAAGCAAATAAGCAAGCAAAATTATCACCGAACAGATCCAAGTAGGTAGGTATAAGTAGCTACTTAAGCAATTACCTACTCATTACTTAGTTCTAAGCAGGTCTTTTTGGGACCAATTTTCTTTGCTAAACCACCGGTGGTAGATTCACTAAAAAAATATTCTAGCATGAAGTTTCAAAAATATGTACTTATAAACTATACCCAGATACAGCTTAGCCTACAAATAAATAAATTTAGTTTTTTTAAAGTGTGTTAGATAAAAATTTTTTAACAAAAATAGAACCGACTCAAAACGCACTAAAAAGTAAAAAATAACTGTGTCATTTAGTTGCTTCAATTTACTTAAGCATATCTATGAAGTCGGTGCCAGCCAAGTTTAAGGAACATTTATTTTACGTAGTAAAGCAGTTTGTGGGTTCTAGGTAACGTCCTTGAAAGTAGAAACCTTGGCTGGCACCGACTCCTAGATATGCTTAAGTAAATTAAAGTAACTAAATGACACAGTTATTTTTTACTTTTTAGTGCGTTTTAATTTTTGTTAAAAAATTTTATTTCTTACTTTTTAGTGATTTATCGCCACGTAGCGTACTCGTACTATACTGTCAAAGTATTTTATATGGCACTAGTAGCCAAAAAGCTACTGATACCGAGTCAAAAACCGAAATCGCTGTAAGCGTGCCTCCAAAATTTGAAGAGTTCCTTCAATTTCCCCAGGATATCATCATCAGATCCTAACATGAGGACAATGGGACCACCTTGGATGTATGCCCTTTCAAATAAAAAGAGAATTATCAAAATCGGACAACACTGTAAAAAGTTATGCGTGGTCATACATAAAAAAAAAAAAAAAAAAAAAAAAAAAAAAAAAAAAAAAAAAAAAAAAACAAATCTACGTGTCGAATTGAGAACCTCCTCCGTTTTTTTGCGTCGGTTAAAAAATTACCTTGTTCTTAAGTATTATTTATTTCCTTATCTATCCCCGGAAGACAATACGGGTGGAGATAGAACCCGCTTTCGATTCGAGTCCGAGACTTATGGATATCGATACACGCAGATTTACATCGTGTTAAATGACACCTTTGTTTTATCAGGACAATTCGTCTTAACGGCAAATAAGCTATAGTGGAACATCTTTAGCGAGCATCCTACAAGAAGGTCCTACAACTTTCAACTTAAACCACTCCCTTAAACAAAGATCAATGAAGAATTGAAGCTTCAGTACCCTTTGGAGCCGAGAAGCGTAACAGTCATATCCTGTGAGTAAATAAGCCAGCGAGATAAACAAGATTACATTTACAGAAATGTTATTTAATTAGATACACTTGACAGCTCAAACGTTGGAAATTAAGCCGTTTTAATTAGCCTCAGCACAATATGTTGGAATGTTTGTCGTTTGCCGTCGTGGGGTTAATTAAAACTGGAGTAGCACGCACTTCATAACGTAGGTATAACGAATCTGGGCTTAATAATTACTTAATTCAAATTCGAGATGTTGATTTTATAATTTTAATTTTAAACGTTGATATAATTTAACTGTGTAGGTATTTTACGTTCGGATAAAATTACTAATATAAAATAAAATGGTAAAATTAAAAGCTTAATTAGATTTCAAAAATTGATTTTATAATGTCGCTAGATGTCGGTAGCGTTTTAGGTAGGTACTTACAGAATTTATTAGTAGATATTTTCTTCCTTCTTGTAAAAAGAAACCTACCTAGCAATATTTTATTTAAATATATCAACTAGGCTTAGTTTGCAAGCACTTTTAAGACGTCAAGTTCTAATATTTGTAGTGACTCTACCAACAGCTTAAAAGGCAGGTCCTGTGCAGTCCTGCTGAGAAGAGCCGAAAGGAAAGGTTAGATTCGGTTTCTACACGACATCGTACCGGAACGCTAAATCGCTTGGCGATACGTCTTTGTCGGTAGGGTGGTAACTAGCCACGGCGAAAGCCTCCCACCAGCCAGACCAAGACAAATTAAAAAAACCTCAATCTGCCCCGACGGGAATTAAACCCAGGACCTCCGTCTTATAAATCCACCGCGCATACCACTGCGCCACGGAGGTCGTCAAACAAGGCCTTCCTATTAACAAAGCTTTCCTATAGGTATATACCAAAATATTTTTTTCGAAAATGAAATTGTCTCTAGCAGGTAAACCTACTTGCCATAGCTACTCATAAACAAAGTAATTAATTTTAATTAGTTTTTAATAGGACCTCACTTACTATAACGTAATAGAATTCAATTATGTTAATAGGTAATATTGATTATTTTACCCGCATTAGAAATGACGTGGGAAAAATACAGAATGTGAACTACAAACAAAGTACAAAGTTCTATATTAAGTAAAATTGAACTTTTTGGACTTAATTGATAACTAATTTTCGAAACATTTAACAATACTCGCTCAATTAACGTTGAACAATAACAAAGGATGAAAATATTCCTAAACTAGTGGACGCCCGCGTCTTTGTCCGAGTGGACTTTCAACCCTTCTCTTAAGGAACAGTGCTGATTTTCGGGATAGGTACACTACACAAGTACACAGTATCCTATATCCTTTCTCATAGTATGAACTTTAATCGTGCCAAGTTTCATTTGAATTCATTCAGTACTTTCGTCGCGGCTACGTCCTTAGTTGAATTCATTTTTATTAAAAAACTTTTTTTCCATACGTTTTTATCTCTACGAAACAACAACCTATAAAGCCTGCCCAGAGCTAAGCTTTATCCATCTGTGAAAACCATATGAAAATCGGTCTAGTATCTAGTTTTAAAGTGATGCGCTAACAGACATACAGACAAAGATTTTAAAAAACGTTGTTTTGTGTTCTGTATCGAGTATGTAATACATCCTAGTTACTTTTTTCAAAAAATATTTAATGTACAGAATATACTTCGTTACTATTTTAATTATATATCACATGTAGAGATTGGTTGAAAATGGTTACATATGTCAATTTGGGTCAACCCTTATGCGTAGTCTAAGTAGGTACGTATCAGGAAATAAAATAACTTGCTTATATTAATTTATAAATGTAACTATACTATAATCCAGTGGTTAGTTTTTGTGCCTTTTGAGCAGGAAGTTCTAGATTTGACTGGGGCGAACTATTAAATAATATTGCCTGCGGAAAAAAACAGAGCAAGTTTTAAGCTTGTATCTTTTTAGTAAAAATTTGTAATACTAAGGTATTCTAAGCTCGAAGCTCTTGTAAATTCCTCTCTAAAGTTGCAACACGATTTTGTACTACGAAACCAATTAATATAACTGCGTAGACAAACGCCTCGTGTTAAGAGTGTACTTGAAGTTTGGTACGAACTATAATTTGTTGCATTCCATCATCGTTATAAACGCCGCCTTAGCACGAAGTTTAAAACATTTTTACAAGTTAAATTAATGTCACGTTGGAAACTGCAGAACTTGACCGCGTTCAGTCAGCTCAAATTAGAGCAACTCTCGACAAAGTGCACGGCTGGAGCGGTCAAGGGTTACTTGGCCTTGAGCGTCCTCCAGGTAATTAGTTCTGGCCGCTTTGTTGCGGTAATGATTGCCATGTTGGAGCCGTGTGAAGCGAACGTTAAGGGCACTTGTGTCTGCTTCATGCAACTATGTATTGCATTTAGTTAAACACGACCGAAAAATGTAGGTAGATGTTCTTTTATAGAGTCTATGAAAACAGTGGTAGACAGTCTCTAGACGAGCTGTTAAAGAGGTCTACAACATTGACCCTTACACTTTCTTAGATATAAATTGAAAGATGTTTGCAGATCATTGAAGCAGCTCATCGAGCTCTTCTAATATACATATTTGTATATTAGATGCCGTTACATATAAATTTTACTAGTACTAGTACCTATTTTTGTACCGTTATACCTAAAACAGTACAAAAATAGGTAGGTATTAGTAGTAATAAATACTGTGTTGGTCCAGTGGTTATGCAGCTTCTGCTTTTTCTTAATGCAATTGTCTTGTATTTAGTTAAATGCAACCGAAATATGTAGGTAGACATTCTTTTATAGACACTGTGAAAGGCGGTAGAACATCTCTGAACGAGCTCTAAACTGAACATAAACATACACAGATCTCATATACTTAGATCAGCGAAATAATGAGCTTGCGGACCCTTGGATGCCAATAGGCGGATGTTTCGACCTTCAGCGTTCGTGGTTCCAGGTTCGTATCCCGGGTTGAACTAATAAGAACTAACTGAAATATTGAGCTTTTATATCTAACATGAGATTAGTGAAAACTCTCTCCGGAGTAGAAAAAAATGTTGAAGTTTTACCTCCGTGCCTCAGAGAACATTCTCGTGTTATAACATCTGGTTGTTAAAATCAAACGTCATCCTTAAAGCCCGCTAACCCGTATTAGATCAGCATCGTGCATCTAAGCTCCACCTGATTTCGTCTCCCCTCATTCATCAAGTTTATTAGCTATGGATAATGGTAAGTACCTATGGGAAGCAGATATGCACAACGAAGCGCCTTTACTCCATCATTCCTAAAAAACATTTCGCATTCACAAACAAGCTCGTAGGTAGGTAGGTATATATCGATGTTCTCATTTTGTCCTCAATTCAGTCGCATGGAACATAGCAAAGCAAATGGAATAAAAAATGACAAATGAGATCCCCTTAATACGTAGATACATCTAGATGCGACCTACCGTGGTTTGACGCTAAGAAATTACTTTACGAAATTATCTGAGTTAAGCTTACTACCTATTATCATGATGAGAAGTAAACATATAGCTGTAAGTAGGCTAGTTGAGGTAGATACTTTTTAACTAGGTACCTACACTTACTACAGGGTAAGGTCCTTAGAGCTTCTACCAACGATACCACACGAACCCACAGCCTAGGACTCAGAAGCACATACACTCCCACTGCGTCATGCGGTCGTCATGAATGACCGGAGTAGATGGCTCTAAATGCTCTCTGAAGCACAAGGGTTTAAATAAGGATGTGACCTCCCTGAGGTAGGGTGACTTTCCTGAAGGTAATGCCTTGACTTAAAACAAGGCTCAGGTACAGGTGCGGTGCTCAGGCACAGGGCGCAGACTGGCGCGCGAAATAGGGCAATGCCAGCGAATCAAATTGACCAGGCACAGGGCGCAGACCCTGTAGAAAGAGGGGTCGCTAGAATTGCGCACGTGCAGATCATATACAAACAATTCCTTATTTAGAGTCAGATACAGGTTGGTATGTAGGGTGGTCCAGTGTCACCCACCCCAGTTGCTCCAATTTTTCCCTGGTCAAGGCTGCTGTGTGGGAGCGAGCATTGTCATGGAGAAGAACCACTTCCCTTATCGGTAGGTCTCGTCTTTTGCGGCGATATGCAAATCGGACCAGTCAAACTGGCTCAGTTGTAACGAATTGATTGTCCTGGTGCAAAAAATCAAGGTGCAACAAACCACGCTGGTCAAAAAAAACCGTAGCCAAAACCTTGAAAGCTGACAGTCGTGACTAGGCTTTCACCGGTCCTGGTTCTCCTTTTTTTCTCCACCACCCACTTCCACCCACGAACTGTTTATGCCATGCGAATACTCTGGTTCGCCACAGTATCTCTTCCCCGAACTGGGCAGTCAATCTTCTCAAGATTTCGGACGGTTTTACGCCTTCTGCAGGGAGAAACTTGATTATAACACGTTGCGCAATCGACGAGGGTACCTCTTGCTCCGACATCGTCACGGTGAATACTGAGAGGGTCGCGGGGTCGGGCTAACGTGCTTTCCCCCACTCCTGATAAACCTATCCATCACCAAACGAAGCGGGAACGTTTACTATTGTGCCCGAAAGGCGATGTATGTATATATATGAGCAGTCACGCACACAGGCACAGGGCGCATACATTGCTGGTTACGATTCTGCTCAGCTCTGATCCTGGCGTTTGGCTTCGGTTGTGCCTATTTACCATCCTGCCGGCTGCCGGCAAAGACGTACTGCTAAGCGATTTACTGTCCTTTATAATGGCGCGTAGAAATAAATCTGGAGATATAGTTAGTTTGTAAAAACACATATGTTTAGAATGTTGTCAATATATAATTGCATTTCTCTGAGCCTGAGCCCAACTCAGAAATCCACATGGACACCGTTATGGGTTTCCACTTTATGCAGAGGTTTAATAAAACAACTCAGACCTTTCCTTTAACTAAGGGTTTATACTTACTAATGTTATACAGGTGAAAATTTGTATGCATGGATGAATGAATTTTGATGAAACTTTTCAATAATATAGCTTACTTTTTATCCCAAAATTTCCACGGGAATGAGAACTATGTGATTGAAACATGCAGGGTTATAAATATGAGCACAGGCTACGACTTTAAATAAAATAAATGAACATAGTAGTATAGTAATATATTTAAATCAACACATCAGCATCAGGTTTAAATTTAAACAGAATCAGGATAAATTAATGAATAGTTGAAGATTTTGTATAACATATCAAGCTTATAGTACATTAAAAATAGTATGTTGAAAAATTATTCAAATTAAATGATGTTAATTTAAATTGTTTTGGAAATATGTAAATATAATAGTATATTCCTTTACATTTAAATTGATGTACTAAAACTTAATAAATGTTTTTGAACAAATAGTTACTTGTACTCAAATGTTTATAAATTTATTTTAGTCCAGAAAGGTTAACAAACCTGCGACAGCTAGAAACCTGTTTGACATACTTTATAATATTGATGTAATATATTTCATCCCATGCGCAAATTTAAAATGAAAGATTAGAAATAGAAAATAAATTCTCTTGATGCAATACATAACATTTGGTTTTGCAGAGATATAAATGACAAAAATGTAAAAGAAATGCAAATATAACTGCTAATAAAAAATAACAATAAAATTAAGCATTGTTTGTATGAATTAATCTTTTCAACTATGCCTTCATAACTAAGTAAAAGACATATGTTCACTAAACCTTCACAATGTTAATCCTTAATGTGATCAAAAATAGTATAGAAGTAAGCCCTATACAAAAAACTGCAATTGGATTGAAATTCTAAAATAAGAATAAGAATAATCATACATGTTCCAGATCTATTTATTTGGGGGTTAGAATGATAAAGTTTGACTCTAATAATCCGTAATATAGATGATTACAGTTCAATATTAAGTTTTGAAATACCATCGGCTTTCAAATTCCAGGAGGGCTATAATGCAACTATTGTCTATATCTTTTAAGAGAAAAGAACAAACATGTTCTATTAATTGGTTGTATGGTTGAACCATTATTGTCTCAGAAGAAGTCAATGGTTGTATCATAGCCCAATAGTCTATGAATGAGAAATTTTTAATTCCTTGAAGAGACCATAGACTAACTTACAACATCATAATCTTATATGAATCACATCATATTTCAATCCACTTGCACATTAGCAACAAAATATATATGAAATGCAGCTTTATCCAGACATAATATGTACTCAGCAATGAGTTACATTCATTTTAAAACATATTAGAAGTAAAAATATACCAATATGAGTATTTGAAATATAGGATTATGAATTTTGAAAATGGTTTAACATGTTTACTGTCAGGCGAGCACTGGTATATGCTTTTTTTGGAAAAAAATATTTGGCTCCTTAGTTTGATATTAACTTAGCATCTGCTAGCAAACATGTTAATAATAGTAATGAAGTTGTTCATTAGAGGTGTTATCTTACAGTATCTAGATTACATTATTTATAAATACTTCTTAAAAACATTGCAAAAAGTTATTTTCACATTACAAAGTGACTATAATGGGCGTCAAGCCAATAGACATCTATTAAGCTAAATAAAATAAAGATTACTTTGCCTCGCTTTGTCCTTTCTTCTGTTGTACCATTTCCCGAATATTGTTTTCGCTTTCTTTGAGATTTTTCTCTAAATATTCTTTATTACTCTCTAATTCTGCGGTCCGCGAAGTTAGCAGTGCAGTTCTATTGCTCAAGTTACTTTTGATTTCCGCCAAGTCTGTTAAAAGGAACATTCTGCCCACGGACTCGTAAGTTTTAGTTTCTGGAGGTAAAGTGCTGATCTCCCGCTGAGTTATATCTGCATGTTGTAACACCCGCTTCAGCACACCGATTTGGCTATCTATCACCTGGATCTTCTTACTGGTCTCAACCATTTTCACTTGCAATTCTACGAACGCTTTCTTCAGTTCTAAGTCAACTGGCTTGGTCATTATTGTTTCTCAAAGTTGCAAAATTATATAATTAAGAAATAATTTAGATTTTTATTAAAATTTGTAGGCAAAAACAGCAGAGCTTTGATTATGACGTTTCGTTTTAAATTTGAGGTTATGACAGAGACACAGACAATGACAAACAGAAACAATACATTCAATGAATACTTTACTGTACTGTATTAGACTGAAAAGTATAGTGCAACAGATGACTGGTGGTATGTTTCGGCCATGGCTAGTCACCACCCTAGATTCAACCGACAAAAATGTTCTGCCTACCAAATACCTTTCTGTATGATACCTACACGGTCATGGTAGAATAAAAATACCATTTTAAAGACAGTCTCTTATGTAACTTTATTAGATAAGATTGCAAAACCCAAGTTTAGGCTTATTTATAAAAAAAAAATAAAAAAATTATAATAGGGACATATATTACTTACCTATATATGGATGGGTTACTAAAGTTTTTGTTTAAACCTATAAGACAGTTTCCCCCTTTAGACTTGTAATGCAATAATACAACAAGTTCAATATCTTAACAATTTATTATTAATAATTAATTATATTAGATAAATAGCAAAAATTATAAACATAATTTATATATAATAGCAGGATACAACATTGTACACAATAACTATTAAAATACCAAGGCACTTGTACACACACTACATTTTCTACTTTTTATATTTACTGTCAAAGGCCTTGATATTTTAAAGTGACTATACAAAAATATCAGATCAATCAAATATTTATTATGTCTGTAACAAGGCCTGCAGCAATTGTTACACCAGCAACACGAAGCATCACACGTCCCAATTCCTTAACATCTTTGTATCGCTCAATACATATTGGTTTGGAAACCTCTATTTCTACAACAGCTACAGAATTGTTTCCCAAACATCTAGGCTTCTTCTTCAACACTTCTCCAGTACTCTTATTTAATAATGCCTTAAGTTTTACAATATTTGCAGACTCCACCAATGACTGATGGTGTATCAAGACAGGGAACCCCTTAGTTATGGGAACCTTGACATTAAAAACAACTAATCTAGCTTCAAAACGAGTGGTAACAGGGACCTGTTGAATTGGATCACTCAGTATGAAGCCCACTGCTACATTTTGCATTTCAACACCAGATAAAGTGACACTTACTTGGTCACCAGCAAATGCAATATTACTTGTTAGGTCATTAATACTCAAACTTCGGACCTCTGCCATTTCTTTTGATGGACAAACAAGTACTTTGTCACCTTTATTGAGCACCCCATTTTCAATGCGACCAGCTACACAAAATCCTGATCCCGTGCCCTTGAATATATCATTAATAGACATACGGAGTGGCTTGGAGACAGGCCTTTGAGGAACATTAAATTTGTCGATGACATCAAGTAAGCATGGCCCACTGTACCAGTTGAGCAACTCTGCCTCTGTAGGAGCCTTTACTAAATTTTCACCTGTTAGACCTGAACAAGGTACGAATGTGACATCTGAATCTTTAAAACCTGCCTGTTTCAAGAAAGCTTTGAGTTTCTTAGTAATCTCATTAAACCTTTCCTGTGACCAATTAGTAGTGTCTAATTTGTTTACTGCCACAGCTAATTGGTTGACTCCGAGAGACCTAACTAGTAAAGCATGCTCTCTGGTTTGCCCTCCCAGTTCAAAACCAGACTCAAATTCACCCCTTGTAGCATCAACAACAAGTAAGGCAACATCAGCTTGTCCTGCACCAGTTATCATGTTAGGTATGAAGTCTGCGTGACCAGGTGCATCTAAAATTATTACTTTCTTAGTTTTAGTCTCAAATTGGGCCCTTCCCACATCCATTGTGATACCTCTCACCCTTTCTTCACCTGTCTCATCTAGCACCCAGGCATACATAAAGCTTTGTTTACCAATTTTTTTACTCTCTTGCTCATATTTGTGTAAAGTTCTTTGGCTGACTTCACCTAGCTCACAAAGTAATCGACCCATCAAAGTGGATTTACCAGCATCAACATGACCTATAACAACTATGTACAGATGATCTTTGTCAGATCCTCGTTCAATATTAAACTGTGTGTTGGGATCTGTTTTATTTTCCTTTACTTTTGTGAACACTTTGTCCTCCAACTGATCTGCTCTAGAAGGAGTTCTATCTCTATTGGCAGGTGATTGATCTCTGGGAGTTTGTGGGCAACTTTTCGGAGTCTCATCTCCAATCCTGAAACCTTTAATTACGGCTGCTTTATTAGGTTCAATTTTTGTGGTTATCACCTTAGGTGTATCAACTGTAGATATCACAGGTGCTTTAACAGGTTCAATAATAACAGGAGGTAGTGGTACAGCTGGTTCATTTTTGTCTTCTTTAGCCTTATTGTTTAATATTTCATCCAATGCTTTATCATAATTAAAACTATGTTTGAGCACAGACTGCACAAGTATGTTTTCGGGGATTGTATCCCCCAAGATGTTCCGCAATTCGTCCAGACATGACATAAGCTTTGTTTCGTCGTCCTCTGATAAGTTAAGACCGCGCAGATCCATAGACTCGCGTCGATCTAAACTTCGATATGCAGCAGCGGTCTGCTCTTCGGTTTCCTCTTGGATATCATTCCGGCTGTCTAGGAAGTTAGACATGGCATGCTGGTTGCGGGAACGGTCGTACAACCACTGATCTGCATCGCTGGGAGACATACAGCTGTCTTCCTCAACTGAATGCCCGTACACATCGTCGTAATCATACTCGTCTGAATAGTTACGGTTTCTTACATTGCGATGACGTGCCATCTTGTATGTAGCTAAGATAACTACTTCTGTAAGCACATAGTGATTCCTTGCAGAATCATTAATCAACACGTTTTCGTAAGAATTCTTTAAAAATTCCTCAATTTTGTTTCGCTACAAATTGTCAATAATTTGACATTTCACAAAGACAAACAGACGTCATTCGTAAATGGAAGTTTTCATGCTTTACTCCAATTTTCGCTAACCTGTGGTTTCCATTTAAAAATTATATCTTTTGCAATAAGCGGATTAAAAATTCATTTATTACAAAAAAAATATTTACCCTACAATTTAATTTAATAACACCTTGTAAGTACAATGTAGCATTTACATTAAAAAAATAATACGAACTTCTTAAAAATAAAGATTTTTCTTATAATAAAAAGGTATTCATTGTTCCAAAACAAACCTTAACAAAAGTTTAAACTCCTCCGAGGATTCTGTGGGAATACTTGAAAAAAAAATGTTGTCGAGTTCTGTCAAACTTATTAACGTCAATGTCAATTGTCATAGAACTATTTCATTTTTATTTGCAATCGTAATTCGTAATCTTAATAATTTTTAATATTAATATTCGATGTAGCTTGTGAATTTTTTAGAACGCAACGCCCACATTACAATATTTAATTTTATATTGTGAATAATATCAAGTATGACAAAGTAAAAAGGAAAGAAAAAAAAATATTTTTGAGAAAGAAGTTGTAAAAGGTTTTATTGCAGTAACGTAGTAGGCACAAAATACAGGTTTTGGGTTTTACTTTAGATTAGCCCAAAACTTGGCCAATATGAAGAAAAAGGTAACATGATTTTAGCCATCATTAAGTATATTTCATTGGGTATGTAAGTTTGTCTAAAACAAGAATGTTCTTTGTTAATTTCAAGGTACTTTTAATGGGGAAGAGTGGTTCTGGAAAGACGAGTATGAGATCAATCATATTCGCTAACTATATTGCAAGAGATACAAGAAGACTGGGAGCAACAAGTAAGTTAAAATAACAAACTCCCTAAAGCTTATTATCTCCCATGTAGGTAGCATTCAAGCACAGCTATCTTCAGGATCTGGACCTTACTAAGACCAGAGAAGTTATATATCAAATGGACAATAAATATTAAATTATTTATATCAATTTGATCGATTCGCAGCCTGTAATTTTTTTATAAAATAGCATCAGCATTTTCAGAATGAAACCACCTCCTTATGCTGTTTTGCTCCTGAAACTTGATTAGATTTTGCATTACAATTTTGAAAAATATTTTTAGTTAAGTTCACGACAACAACCAACTTAAATATAAATATAGTATACTTAAATATAAGCCACTGTTAAATCACATGGATGGAAAGTATAACATCTGTTATAAACATGAACTGGATTGTGTTCATTAATTTGCAAGCATTTGTATGAGTCAGTTGATTATTGAGAGAATCAGAATGTTTCATACATTTAGTTATGTTTTATAATAATTAATTGATAACATTACTTGTTTCATTGTTACTAACTTGATATCATTGCTCTCAACTACAGCATGATTTAATTATTTTTCTGTATATTATAGCCTGTAAAAGTGTAGATATTAATACATTGTAGCCTTATAATACAATAATGTTATATTTATTGATAATGAAAATAATTCAATGTTAGTAAATTCTTGGTAGTTTCTATGTCTTAATACTATGTATTCAAATATCACAATATTTTCTAGATTGACTCAGCTTTAGTTATGATTTTTAGTTTATATTAAAACTTTTACTAAATGGCCCTTTAAAAATGTTGTCACCATAATCATTACCAAGGTCTGGTAATGACTAGACAAGTGTCCTTTGACATCATGGTATGCCATTCAATAGTGCACTGAAATAGCTTGTTTTTAATGCTTAATATGTCTAATACTTTAGTGTTTTTTTTTTCAATAATAATGTTTCCACTAATGTCTTAACTTATCATTGTTTGGCAATGTGTATTGTGTGTTGTTTGGCATCTGTGTTTGACGATGAACCTTAGCTATCCATTGAGATTTAACTAAAGTTGAGCTATCAAAACTGTAGAACACAAATTAATCATCCTTGAAAATCATTTTGGTTTATAAGGGTCCTTTGTGCATATTTATTATTTGAATAAAATAGCCAAATTATGTATCATTATAATTACAGTTGATGTAGAACATTCTCATGTCCGTTTCTTGGGCAACTTGGTCCTCAACCTGTGGGACTGCGGGGGGCAGGAGGCATTCATGGAAAATTATTTTGCCTCACAAAGGGACAACATCTTCAGGAATGTGGAGGTGCTCATCTATGTGTTTGATGTAGAGAGCAGGGAAATGGAGAAGGATACTCATTACTATCAGTCATGCTTAGAAGCTATTTTACAGGTATGCTATTGCTTAAAACTTATATACATACTCCAAACTGTATTGATTGGCAATAAAGCATATTGAGCCCTTGAAAGCCACTAAGAGTAAAGGAGCTCTCATAAGTCAATCAAAAAATTATTTTGGTAAAAAATATTAAATTTTCAGTCAATTTAAGTGCCAAGTGATTTAGTGTTCTGGTACGATGTTGCATAGAAAATGAAAGGAGTATGGATTTCATCCTACTCCTAATAAGTTAGCCCACTTCCATCTTAGATTTCATCATCACTTAACATCCAGTTGATAGCAGTCAAGGGCCAACTTGTAGTCAATATAAGAGAGAGACGAATATCTTAGCATTCCATGGATTCACCGTGCGGGTGCCGGGTCCATCGCGTGGCTGAGAGAAAAACTCCGAACAGAGCCCGAGACTTGTGACTCGGGTGTAGGTTTAAGGGTACCCTTTGTGACGCGCGTCAACACTCACCTCCTCTGTTCAAGTTATTCTCCCTGCCCAACCATATTCGGAAGGACCCTACTAGTGCAGCTTTGGACACTCGTTCCAATATGGAGCTTACTGCGCTTCTAGTAAGGCCAAGGTCTTTTAGCAGGTTGTAGAGAGACTTCGCTGGTATACCCCTCGCACCCACTTCTACCGCGTATAAACTAACCACATAGCCATTTTTGGTTAGTTCATTAGTAAGGTCATAGTATTTATTCACTTTGAATACATGGTCTTTAGGGATGTTTGTTTCCCACGGCACTGTAAGCCCGACAAGTACTATACGTTTAATTTGTTTGGAAAAAAGAAATATGTCCGGTCTAGATGTCGTAATAGCTAAGTCTTCCGGGATTTTATAGTGCTTATCATACGTGTCCATTAATATAGTCCAATCAGGAGCAGAGCCCAGAATTGAATAAGGCTTGCTGGTGGAATTTGTACTTGAGCCTGCTTTAACGAAGTTAGTTTGTCTTTTATTCGTCGTCAACCCTTTCTGAGCCCTAGCTACTGAAAGGCTTATAGCTTCACGTATGATTTCTAGTACTCTGTCGTGGCGGCGTGAGTAGAGACCCCTGTCCAGGAGCACCTTGCATCCTACCAATAAGTGCCTTGCAGTGCCCACTGCCTCACCACAGGTATAGCAAGATTTTTCCGAGGCTTTTCCCCATCTTACTAGGTTACTCTGATCTGGGAGAGTCAGTTGAAAGGCATTAAGATAAAATTTCAATAAGGCAGGAGACCAATCATACAGCAAGGCGCGCCACTTCAGAGCCAGAGGGATGCAGAACTCGCCTAAGTTTAACCACTCGTTTTGCATTTCTAGGTTCATGGCATGCACTTTGTAGTTGTCGTCCTCATCTTGTTTAAGAAAAGATTTTATTATGTCTTGGTCTTCCTTTTTACGTCTTGCACCCAACCCGGTTCTATTTACCTGAGCCCCTGCCATAAATTGTTTGTAAAATTGAAGCCTAGAGTCAAGTTTTCCGGCACCCTCGTCTTTAGGAAGTGATGCAACTAGTTCGTCCTGGGACTTAACTAGAATGTGCGTTCTGGTAACCCTGAGGTGTTTATAGAGTTCCGATGGCCTTTTTAGTTTTAACCCAAAATTATTGTAATCTCTGAATAGAGTTGAAGGGTCAGCCGAGAGTGCTAGACCAAACCAAGACTTCAATGTTTTTATGACATTTGCATCTAGTTTTGCCAGATGGGTTCTGCCAATATCATAAACGAGGAATGGCCAAGTCAGACGTGAAGTGAGATAGTTGTCATAGACCCACGCTTTTTTTATATTGTTAATGGGCTGTTGGTCTACCTTATTGAGGTCATTTATGAAGTTATCGACGACTACCTCAAGGGATGGTGTGCGTCCTTTGTAATCAATCTTTCTACCGAGGAACTTAAAAGGCAATGCTTCAGCAATGGTGGTTACACTTTGGCCACTAATAGAGAGACCCGGATCGTAAGATGTAAATTTAGTATTTCGTCTCCCCAGACATAGACAGTGACATTTGCTTGGCTTTACCCTCAGCCCACCAGTCCATGAGCAGAACTCATCCACTACATTCAATAGCTCCTGACAGTGTTTTGGGTTTCGTGTCAGTAAAGCAAGGTCATCTGCAAAAGCTAAAATGGACTCTGTATATTTATTGTTGATTTTAAACCGATAGCCCCATTTCTTTTCTTGAACAATTAATTTATCTATTAGAATATTGATGACTACATTAAAAGCTATTGGGGATAAGCAGCAACCTTGAAACAGCCCCACATTGTAATGTAGGGGTTTTGAGTACTCATTGTTTACTGCTATGGTGAATTTCAATTTTGAATAGTAAGAAGTGATTAAATCAATAACTAGATCAGGAAAATTGTACCACCTCAAGGCGAAAGTCAATAGATCATGCTGGACAGAACCAAACGCATTTTCTAGGTCTATCCAGCAGATCGTAATTTGCCTTTCATATTTTCTAGCATCCTTGAGACTTTCGCCTAGAAGTGAATTGTGTTCCAGGCAACCAGAAATTCCGGGCAAAAACCCTTTCTGGTGATTAGGCCTGAAATACCTATTGTTTATCATGTGCTTTGTCATTTTTGTTTGTAATATACTGAAAAATAATTTAGAAATAGTATTAGTTAGAGCTATCGGTCTAGTGTCCTTTGGATGAGTTACTTCGGCTTTTTTTGGGATGAGGACAAAAATCGCTTCGCCAAATGAAAATATGAAGGCGTGTCTGCCGTACCTACCGGTCGCGTTTAAGTAGTTCCGTGGTCTTTTGTACTTATCTTTTGAAAAATGGATAAACTAGTTCCCGCGGAAGTGTTAAAAGTGTTCCAAAACATAGTTTTACCATTAGAGCTTAAAATTAATTCGCTACTTGATGCCGTTCGATCTCTAGAAGCCAAAATTGACAAACAAAACGAGGTGAATATGGAGGCAAAGCAGGGTAGTCAAAAAAATTTGGATGCTGGTAAAACTGTAGCGGAACAGAGACAGCAAGAGTCTTCATATGCATCGGCGACAATCGGTTTGCAAATTCCGACAACGCAGCGAGAAGAGCCGAAGATTGTCGGTAAAATTGTCACGAGACGGCAACGAGCGCTCGCGAGGGCGCTCTCGCAAGACCAAACACAGCCACAAATACAACGCAGTGAATTACTGGTGGCGCCATCTATTGAAGCCGTTCCGAACCCCACGAACATTAAAATAAACCCGAAGCCGGTGTCCGCCGACGCGTCGGCCCCTAGGGCGCTTGATATAAATGAATCAGCCGAAAATCAGTGGCGTGTCGTCGGAGAAAGACGGCGTAAGCCGCCTATTAGAGGTGCGGGACAAACGGACGCCGAGTTGGCTACTGTAGAAAAAGTCAGGCAAATCCATATATGGTCATTGCGATGTGATGTTACGGCAGAGCAAGTCCAATCGTATATGGCAAGAAAATGCTCATCGGGGGCACCTTATACTGTGCAAAAATTACAATTAAAGCACACTCATTATGCCTCCTTTGTTATCAATGTACCAGAGAGTCTATTTGAATTTTTCATGCTGGCGGAAAATTGGCCTACAAACATAGAGTTGAATGAGTGGTTTCGTAAGCGTAGAGAGAACAATGAGGCCAACAGGCCCATACAAAAAGACTTATAATCCTCGCGGAGGTTGGAGAGATAAAAGTATTGACATATTCTATCAGAATGTGAGAGGGCTCCGAACAAAAACGGATGAATTTTATGCAGGTGTATTATCTTCAAATGTAGATTTGTTTGCCATAACGGAAACTGGTTGTAATCAATCCATTTATGACGCAGAATTCATTTCACCAGGGTACACAATTTTAAGGTGTGATCGTGCAGATGGACGCAAGCAGGGTGGAGTTTTTCTGGTGGCCACGCCGCGTTTCGAACTGCTTCGGATCCATAGTGACGTCAATATAGATGAGCACTCGTTTGAACTTGTTGGTGCGCGCGTTTTTATACGCAAGAGATTTCTGTTTGTGATTTGTGTAGTGTACATACCGCCTGGCAGTAGCGAACTGGAGTACATGGTGTTATTTAGGACTATAGAACAGTATTGTAGTAAATATAATGATGTTATAGTATTAGGAGATTTTAACATGTATTCTTGTTCTACGAATGTAAACAATTACTTTGAATATTTTCAAACCTACTGCGGGTTTACTCAGAGCAATTCTGTAAGTAATCGTAATGGTAGATATTTAGATTTAGTGTTGAGTAGAACGACCGAGGGTGCGGGTGTGAGCGTGCGGGCGTCTCTGGCGCCGCTCGTGCCGGTGGACGCGTATCACCCGCCACTCGAGGTGACTGTGTCACTTCGCTCGCGGCGGTTTGACGATACATTGATTTCGGAAACGAATGCACAGGCATCTACAGGTTGGAATTTTTATAAAGCAAATTTTTCAGTATTATATTCAGCCATCGCGGTCGCTGATTGGACACCGATGTATAGTTTAGATTTAAAGGAAAGTTTGCGTTATTTTTATAAGACATTGAATGATATTATCGATTGTTATGTTCCAAGAAAAAAACGAAGTCCTAACACTCCTAGGTACAGGTACCCTGAGTGGTACACGGCCGAAATAATTAACAATATTAAGCTGAAAGCGGATCTTCACCGGTGTTATAAAGTGAGTAAATCGCCAGATGATTACAAAGCGTTTGTTCAGTGTAGGGCGCAGGTGAAGATAATGATTGCTAACGGGTATGAACACTATCAGTGCCGGGTTCAGAGTCAGCTGTTAAAAGATCCACTGTCATTTTGGAACTACATTAGGTCAAAAAGAAGTGCTAGGGATTTCCAAAAAATGGTGCGAAATGGCGTAGTGCTAACTGATCAGCAATCTGCCAAAGAATTTGCAGACTACTTTCATTCCGTATATAGTACACAGAGAGCAAGTCTAAACGTGTGCGAGGCGATAGCTGCGGCTGGTGGAGAGAACAGTGCAGCGCGAGTCCACATAGATAGTTTGACCTTAGGAGAAGTAAGGCAGGCACTTAAGCAACTTAAGCCAAAGAGATCGGCTGGGCCGGATGGCATCCCACCTTATATCTTTAGAGATTGTCGTTCAGTGCTCGAAGAGCCATTGCATTACTTGTATAGCTTAAGTTTGAGGACAGCTGTGTTTCCTGAGAAGTGGAAGGTAACTCGTGTCGTGCCAGTGCCTAAGCGTGGAACCGGGACGCAGGTAGATGGTTATAGGCCTGTTGCAGTATTGTCAGCTGCTGCAAAAGTATTTGAGTCCGCCATTCATAAGAGCGTTTATAACCAAGTACGATCACAATTATCGGACGCGCAGCACGGATTTCGCCCATCGAAAAGCACTACTAGCAATCTTCTTACTCACATGTCTAATGTAGTTCCAGCAGTAGACAGGGGAGAGCAATGTGATGCAGCATTTTTTGATTTTCGGAAAGCTTTTGATCTGGTGGACAATGATGTATTATTAAAAAAGCTAGCATTGTTGGGGTTCACTCCGCATTTACTTTATTTTTTTGCGAGTTACATGACTGATAGACAGCAATATGTAGATTACAGAGGACATACATCAAACCCATATTTCACAAGATCTGGTGTTAGTCAAGGTAGTAATTTAGGACCGTTACTTTTCATTTTAATGGTAAATGATCTTCCAAGAGTGGTCAAAGATGCAAAATGTTTGTTGTTTGCAGATGACCTCAAGCTCTCATTTACTGTTAATGATGAAAGTGACTGTGCAAGTCTACAGTTAGATATAGACAGGGTAGTGAAATGGAGTAAAAATAACAATTTGGAGTTTAATAATCTCAAATGCGCAATTATTTCTTTTTCACGCGCCCATGCCCCTATATTAGGTAAATATGTTATAGATGGGTTGCCTATGACAAGAGTGAGGGAGGTTAGGGATTTAGGAGTGGTCTTTAGTGCGGATTTAACCTTTCGTGACCATATTAAGAAATGCTGTAAGAAAGCGTACCAAAATTTGGGATTTTTGCTTCGGACAGTAAGGGGATTCACTAATATGAACGCGGTAATGGCCCTGTACAACTCGTTGGTTAGGAGTCAGTTAGAAGGTAACGCAATAATTTGGACACCTTATGAAGCGAAATATAAACTCATGTTAGAACGAGTCCAAAACAAGTTCGTGAGGTATTTATACATGAAGTTGTATGGAGTTTATCCATTTTACCCTCTTATGTATCCCACGTTATTTGTACTTGGTATGGTAGGATACAATGAGCTGAGAGTTAGGAGGGAACTTACACTCGTAATTTATATATTTAAAGTATTACGGGGTAAGGTGTGTGATTCCGACATGTTGATGCAAGTGCGTTTGTGTGTCCCAGACGGCTGCGTGTGGCGAAGGCGCCGCCCGCCGTTACTGGAGGTGCCAAGAGGGCGCACAAGGTTGCTCCGTGAAGCGCCGCTGACGCGTGCACTTCGTACCCTCAATATCATAGCGGATAGTATAGATTTGTTTTACTGCAATCTAAATGAGCTGAAAAGAGTGGCCTTGTGGACAATCTCATATTGCAAGTTAGAATAATGTTGGTAATTTAGAATAATAATATGTGTTATATAAGGTAGTTAAGGTATAAGGTAGTTATAAGTAGACTGTAATATAGATATACACTGTCAAATTAGGTTAGCCTGTAAGGACAGATGTATATAATTATAATAAATAAATAAATAAAAAAAAAATAAAAAAAATGTCTATTTAAGCTAAGATTTGAGTCTCTTAGAAATTCAGTTCTACCCCAAAAAAAATGTACCCATATGTTTTTTGTTTACTGTATTTTGAATGTTATCTAATTTTACATTATATAATGATCTTGTATGATTAATTTAAACAAATAATTTTGACCATAACAGTGTAATTTGCATTGAAATGAAAATTATTCTTGGAAATAAAAATTATTCTATGGCTCATAAAATCAATCTATAATTTATACTAATTAAAATTATTTTTACAGAATTCTCCAGAAGCAAGAATATTCTGCTTAGTACATAAAATGGATTTAGTTGCTGAGGAGAGGCAAGAGGAAATGTTCAGATCTCGCGAGGAGGATCTTATAAGGCTCTCTAGACCACTTGAATGTACCTGCTTCAGAACTAGTATATGGGACGAAACTTTGTACAAGTAAGAACTAAGACCCTACATTGTACGTAGAAGTTATTTTCAGGAATATTGCAATTAATTTTATTAATAAATATCACTTATGTAAGGGTTAAGGAAAACCATTATGAGGAAACCTGCAAGCCTCCTCCATTTTCTCCTTTTTTTTCAGGCATTAATAATTTAATATTATTTTCAGAGCATGGTCGAGCATAGTTTACAAGTTAATACCTAATGTTAAAGCCCTTGAATCATCACTCAAGCAGTTTGCAGCTATAGTGGATGCAGATGAGGTTAGTCAAAATTCATTGTACATTCAGAAAGACAAGTTTGATACAATATGTATAGTTTTACAATAACGGAAATCGCTGCAAGTGTGCCTATAAAATTTGAAGATTTCCTTCATTTTGCAAGCATATCATCATCAGATCCTAACATGATGACAATGGGACCATCTTGGAAGTGTGCCCTTTCTAATAAAAAAAGAATTATCAAAATCAGACAACTCAAAAAGTTATGCTAGGTCATACATTAAAAAAAAAATATATCTGTCGAATTGAGAGTGCTCCGTTTTTTTCCTCTGTTAAAAATGAGGGATGCTTGGCCCTGTAATAGACTATTACACTCTGATAAAGATAATGACTATAACTTATTCCAGGTGCTAGCCCCATTAGTCCAGATTAACTATATGGCTTCTTGTTCCCTCTTCTATAACAAGGCCCTGACCATATAGTGAGCTGTTAAAAATTAGTCTTGATGTCTTGTTGCAGGTACTTCTATTCGAGCGAGCGACGTTCCTGGTAGTGTCTCACTGCCAGCGGCGGCCGCACCGAGACGCACACCGCTTCGAGAAAGTGTCCAACATCGTCAAACAGTTCAAGCTGTCCTGCTCCAAGCTGGCGGCGCAGTTCCAGAGCATGGAGGTGACTTGTAACCTTTTGTCATCAATTTTATTTTCAGTAGAGTAGCTGACGGTTTAAATGTTACAGTAAGACAGGACCTTGAAAAGGATAATATGATTTCATAATACAGTTATAGGAATGACAACCAAAAGATATTACCATGATTTTTCATTCACTTATATGTAGTCACTTTTTTTGTAAATTTTTATTGGCACCAACGTTTATAAAAGAGGATAATGTAACTGACTGACTGACTTAGGAATCGACATAAATTAGTTTTATCAGCGTATCGCCTCCGAAAAGTTCAAAAGTCATTCGTTGGACTGGGTGTACTCTTCTACAACAAGATGCCCAATTCAGTTTTAGATCTGCCATTGCATAAGTTTAAGCAATGTATTAAAACTCACTTCCTGAGTCAAGGTTATTATACTATAGATGAATTTTTAAATGACAAAGAGGTTGAGAGGCAATTGGATCAGCTTTCAACTTCACACAAGTAGTAGAATAAATAATAAATGTAACAATACAGTTAATATTGTAAAAATTAATAATTTTAGAGCAACTGTTGAGTTTCTTGCTGGCTCTTCTCAACAGGACCTGCCTTCCAAACTGGTGGTAGAGTCACTACAAATAGTCTAATTTGATGTTTCAAAAGTGCTTATAATTGGCCTACTTGAAATAAATGATTTTGAATTTTTGACTGACTTGATTCAGCAATGTAGCGCAAATGTACCAAGTTTAAAAAACTGAAATTTAAAAATATTTTTTTTTTCAATTTACTTTTACTCAGGTACGGAACAGCGTGTTCGCAGCTTTTATAGACGGCTTCACGAGCAACACGTACGTGATGGTGGAGATGTCAGACCCCAAGATACCCTCGGAGGCGGCGCTCATCAACATCAGGAACGCGAGGAAACACTTTGAGAAGCTCGAGAAGGTGTCCTCCAGCCCGCCCAACCAGTACCAGTAGACCAAACCAACAGCCCATTACTAGTTGACCAATACCAGTAGACCAGGAGCAGTCAATCAATATCAGTCGATCAGAACCAGCAGACCAAAATCAGTCGACCAGTATCAGCTGGCAGTTGTGGCGTTTGGCGTCGGCGACGTTAGCTTACCTATGATGTCCTCGCTAAAATGTTTTACAAAAACAGTTTACAGGGGCGGGGTGAAAAGATATCAGCCTGACAATGAAAGATTGCTAATTTCACTTAAAAAATGGTTTAATATTTTTTACTTGTTCTCCTAGCTTCAATAGTCTAGCGTTTCGCCAGTTTTAATGTAACTCAACAGCAAAAATAGTCATTTCGGGGAAACTAAATATTTATTTTTAAATAGGTATAATGTTTATAGAAAACAATAAAATATTATTATTTTTAATTGCATTGTATCATATTTTTTAAATCACAAATGGTAATTGGTTGCATAGACATGAATATTTATGAAAATCATCAAATTAAAAAGTATCTCTAGGTTGGCTTGAGAACTTTTCATCCCACTCTTGTACGATCGTAATTGACGGGTTAATGTAATATCAACAAGTGACATAGTGCTTATTACATTTAACATTGACATTCCTGTCATGCGCAAAATTTGTAGCAAAGTTTCAACGTCAGAGATCTCACTGCTCATGCCAGGAGTGTTGCTGTTATGTAAAATATGAACAGACACAGACCTTTTATAATAAAAAATCAGGAACGAACAAGTGTGATTGGTTACATCTCAAATCGTATCATTCCCAAATTTAATAATACCTACAGTTTAATATAAATTTTTGTTGATTTAATTAGAATTATGAATGTTTAATTTATATAAAAAAAATGTTATAAGTTTTAATAATTGTGTTAGGTTTTAGCATTAGCAGCTGATAAACAATTGATAGAGATCGTTACATTATCACGCTAAGCCCGCCATCCCGCGTTGAAATAGTCTGGCGGTAAAACTGCGATTCACATACCGTCAACAACAAATATTATTATTACTTAAAAAAAATAAAATTTTATTACAATTCCTTCACAATTCATGAAAGATTCCAACCTCTCAACTTTTTTTATTTGATAAAGCCTGACCAGGAATATAAGACACCTCGAAAAAATAGAAGTAAATTGTTCTACTAGCTCACTATGCACCCCATTAGGCACAGACGAATAAAAATACATGTGGCGCCCTCAATCCAAGTTTTTATTTTTCTAGTCGGGCTGATGGCGGGATTCACTTTGAATTTGAACTACAGGGCCGCATACTTGCCTTATTTGTGTCAAGTCCGAAAACACTACGTAATTTGAGACATACATTTCTATTTTTATTCATCACACTGCTTATGTTAACGGACATAAGACTGCAATGTATAAACTGGCCAGAAGGTGTGGATTACATTGGGGGCGCCACGAGTATTGCATTGTCTGTGCCTAATGATTCTTAGTATACCAGTAGAAGAAATTAGTTTCTTCCTTCTCCGCAACATGGCGAGGTTTTTGATTTTCAGGTTATAATTGAAAGTTACAATAAAGTCAGTTAATTGCGTTTTTTTTCTATTGCTCTTATTAATATTTCTATGCACAAGAGATATTTTTGTAAAGCGATGCTACCTACATTCATACAGAAACTTTTGATCACTTAGGATAAGTAAATTATATTCCGAACCATATACATTGGCAACAAAGATCGTTCAACCCTCGAGAGCAAAGGCAAGGCAATAAGTTTAGCAGGTTGGCAATGTTAACAATGTTGCCAACCGACGCAATTTATTATGTGGCCTGGGACTGGGAGTAAGACTCGCGTAGTAAGAGAGATAGATAGAAATGTGTCTACTCCTTTGCTCTCGAGGGTGCATCGCCCTATATTGCCAATTTATATGGTTTATACAATAGATATTTTTACAGAAATGTTATTGCAAACTAGACGTAAACTTGTTCAAAATGTAAAGAGTTTCATTGTATTTTATTTATTTTCGCTGAGAAAGGTTTTCTGAGCCTAAGTTTGTACTATATGTCTATTATATAATATTATGTATTCATGTTACATATCGGAATAAGCTCTTCCTAACAACAATAAATAAATACTTAAATAGCTATCGTATTTTTATTTTTAGTAACCAGTGGGATAATAAAATGCGCACAAAGAAAAAATATACTTTAGTTGAAATATCGAAACAACCATATATGTACACGAAGGACCGATATAAGAAAGCGGACGAGTATTACCTCTGTCCTTTTCTGACTATGCCAAAATAGTGTCAAATTTTAATTTGTTTTGTTTCGATGGATCGAAACTACAAGAAACAAGTACTGTCTGCAATATTTCAGAAGTTAACCAAGGTTACCTACTAGATATTAAGCAAATTGTGCAAGTAGATTCTTGATAAGACTCGAGACGGAACTACTTACACTAAAATTCTAAAATTTACAAAATGTCTCAATTATTGGAGCTAATAGCCACAGGGATAGCATATGCATGCGTACGTTTGTAGAATGCCGCTGCCGTTTGTGAAAATAAGCACTGCCTCGTTGATCTATTGGTTAGAGTAGTCTAGTTCGAGTTGTGGAATTTTTTATCTATCTATGAAATTTTTACTAAATTTTAAGTCCAAAGTTGGAAAGTTGGTGTTACATCGCCGTGCCTCGGAGAGCACGTTAAGCCGTAAGGTCCTCATCACTATCATAAATAGATATCTGATAGTGATGGTTAATGAGATAAACATTATCACCCTAAGCCCGCCAACCAACTTGAATCCCTAATGAGGTCATCAAAAATAGCCTCCATATGCCTGCATTTTCAACAACAACCTATAATACACATACACTTTACACTGAAACACTAATGGTAGACCAGTGCAGATAATATTTGAAAACACAAAAAATCGCAGTAGGATGAAAGCCATTGGAAAAGGAGGATAATATTATAAAAATGAAAGAAAAAATAATTTACGGGCGATCCAAGTCCGGGAATGGGTACGGGGTGAGGTTTAAGGGGTAAACAACAGTTTTTCTCGATTTCCGGCAAAACTTAGTTACTATTATTGTAATTACCTACTATAGTAAACCTTAGAAAATGATATTGAAAATTTCTATACTGAAATACGTTTTAAATCCTTTTACTATTCCATGGGACTTTTAGTTATGCTTCACGACCTCAGATCGCCCGTAAATTATTTTCCTTACATATCTATAATATCCTCCTCCTTTTCCAATGGGTTTCATCCTACTGCGATTTTTTTCTTACTTTTTATTATTTTTAAAGCTATCTGCACTGGTCTATGGTGATACTCCCCAGGTGAACTCTGGCACTAGCCCTAGGACCTACTACTAAGTAAGTATTTCTATCATACAATAAGTACTTACAAAATAATAATTGTAATTACCAAACGATATTTTTTTAATCCATTACAAGTTAGCCCTTGACTGCAATCACACCTGACAGTAAGTGATGATGCAATCTAAGATGGATGCGAACTATATTCGTAGTAGTAGTAAAATAGCAACACCCCTTCTTGTTTTACATAACATCGTGCCGGAACGCTAAATTGCTTGGCGGTACGTCTTTGTCGGTAGGGTGGTAACAACAGCCGAAGCCTCCCTCCAGCCAGACCTGGACTGTGATCAAAAAATCACAATCGGTCCCGCCGGGAATCGAACCCAGGACCTTCGTCTTATAAATCAACCGCGCATACCACTGCGCCACGGTGGTCGTCAAACATGTTAATCAATACAGAACAGAGCACGAGATTTCGAGCCTGTATGACAATCTATTAAATAAATATATCTATATGTACTTACTTATCTACCTTATCTAGGTGGTACTTCAGTATCCATTCCTTCGCGTGCAATAAGTATCATTTTAGTTGTAATTTTTTTTGTAATCTACGATCGTAGATAGGTACAGCATGACTTCACAGCAATCTACATTGAAATAAAATAGCGGGCACGTCTCGGGACGCCTGGCAGAAGTGATAACTTAAATAAATAAATAAATATTATAGGACAATTACACACATCGCTATATAGTCCCAAAGTAAGCGTAGATAGCCTGTGTTATGGGTACTATAATTGATGAATATTTTTATATATATCTAATATATAAAATTCTCTTGTCACAGTTTTCGTTGCCATACTCCTCCGAAACGGCTTGACCGATTTTGATGAAATTTTTTATGCGTATTCAGCAGGTCTGAGAATCGGCTACTATCTAATTTTCATATATAGTTATAAATAAATACTTATAATATATAGATAAACACCCAGAAACTGGAAAACATCCATGCTCATCACACTAACATTTTTCCAGATGTGGGAATCGAACCCACAACGTAGGACGCAGAAACAGGGATACTACCCACTGCGCCACTCGGCCGTTAAAAGCGGCTATAAGTTACAGTGAGACGGGAGAAGCCTGCCTACCGTTGCCGTATGCGTGAAGCTGTTACATAATGCGACATGGCGCCAGTCTCAGTGTCTTTGTATGCGTATTCAGCAGGTCTGAGAATCGGCTACTATTTAATTTTTTTTTTAATTTTTAATGCAAAACAACGTTTGTCGGGTCAGCTAGTAATATTATAAAGGCGAAAGTTGTATGTATGGATGTTTGTTACTCTTTCACGCAAAAACTACTGAATGGATTTTGATGAAGCTTCGCAATAATATAGCTTTCATATCAAAATAACACATAGGCCACATTTTATCCCGTAGGTAAATTCCACGAGAACGAGAACTACTAGTATTCTATACTAGTCCTCTAGTATTACCACAATGTTGTACCATACAAAACAGCTAAATCGGACCCCAAAAACTACTTTTTAATTCCTATATCAATTTTCCTGGAAAAACACGCCCGAAGCAATCTAACACCATTGCGTCATAATATAAAATAGTTGCACACGCGTGTTACATAATGCCGTACACGTAAATACATTGCTTGTTTAACATCAGCCTTGTATGTTAACTTCCAAATAAACGTAGCGGTCGATAACTAAATCAACCTAAGTGACGTGCGCAGTTTCACCCGAGTTTCCATGAAGGCGATAAAAGAATATATAGGTAGTAGGTACTTTACGATCAACATTACCGTCTATCTTTGAGTTTCCTTTAGTAGCTCTTTGACGGTTTTGTGATACAGTGGTTGATAGTGGGTCGTATGTTTGATAAAACTACATTTATTTTAGTTTCGTCATAAGGCATCAGTTTACGTTGACGCAGTTTCGACATCACCAATATAATTTCAGTACCATATCAACGACCTTGGCCATCTAATACGGTGAGTTGGCTTTTTGATTATCATTTGATATCGTATTTATTATTTTTATTTCTAGCGAACGCCTGCGATATTGCCTCGTAAGCCTACCTACCTAGTTTGGTCTATCTTTTTGCCTCGTAATCTATTTATGCCTGTTCGTTTTTCAAAAGCAAGGCAAACTAGGTACGTAAGAATATTTGATTAGGTATGTACTCGAGGTTGTGAAATTAGAAGGACTTTAGTAGAAAAAGCTTATATTATGTGTTACGTGTTATAGAAATATTAACATTTCCTATGTAAAGAAAGAATTGCCGCTGTTAAAAAAGTAATCTGTAGGTATCTTATAGGTAGATAGGTACCTATCTACTAGTGAACGCCTGCTACTTCGTATGTAATAACTGTTTCATCTCTTTTCTAACAAGATTACCTACACTACGTTTTAACGACAAAGGTCCCTATATTTTCTCCTCGCGAAAATTCATCTAAATCGGTTTAGTTAGTAGATACTCATGTATTTATAGTTACTTATTGATTTCTGTATCGATAAGTACAAGCTAAAATCATTAACGATTTTATAATTTCTCTTGTTTAGGTAAGTAAAATGTCTTAAGCTGGCAATTTTACTTTTCTTTAATTTTTCAAAAATATATAGGTATTTTACTTAATTACTTACTAATTTTAAGTACTTATTTAAGAAGATTGTAGGTTATTATAAAGTTTAATTCGATAAATACCTAACTATAAATACGAGATTATATTTGCGAACCAATAAGAGGCTCGTTTTGACAACTTGTAATACCCACCTGGTACGTACCTACCTATCTAATGTAGCATTCAAAATTTTATCGAATAAAAATTAATGGAGTGCAGACTTCATCAGCTTTAGTATTGTTAATTCTTTTTAATGAACCGTTATTTTCATTTCTACTAATGGCCCTCGCTTTAATTATAAGTATATTCTAAATTTTAATTATCGTGCCCATAATTTGATAAAGTTATTGTTTGACTTTTCGTATTTTATGATACACAAATTACTTTTCTTTTTTTCAATTTGGACTTCTAAGTACCTACACTATATACATGCCCACAAAAATTTAAAAAATGCTTTAGGCATGTTAAAAAATATTAGGAAATATTTAAACAATGATTTCCGTATTTCAGTGTACAAAATGGCCCAGAATAAACCGGTATTTGATTATCACGAGGAAACTCAATCGGAGAAGTTAGCGAGGAAGACAAAAGAATCTCCATTCATGGTTGTCGGTAAGTACCTACCTATTAAATTATTTCTTATTAATTATTTTTCTATCTTTCTAGTCACTATCTTCTTATTTTTTTCTACATCTATCTATTTATATCCACTGGGCCCGACACAAGCGAAGCTAGGTCCTCACGAATCGCATCTGACCAAACGACTAATCACTGAGCCAAAGAATTAAGATATGACCATAATATATTGTCCACGAGTCCCGCGGTAAATACCCATTCAGTAACTGGCCGGACTAAATTGATTAATGATCCCACTTCACTATTATACACATTAGAGATAATATCACTAAACTATCTATGATGTAATCATAAAATGTGTTATTAAAATACATATAAGTAGATCTGCGTATGAAGAATTCACAGACCAAGTTTGCATGTGGTGAAAAATAAACTGAGTTCGGACGTGTGTTTATTTTTCGAATTTACTCGTAACATGCGAAACAAATTGCGATTTGTTTCTTGCTTCATTTATATTAGCAGCCCACTATAGGGCTAGGCCTCCTTCCTTGTAGGAGAGGAATATAGACGAAGACCCACAATTCCTTCAGTGTGGTTAGCGGCTTTAGGCACATAATGTTTGATTTTTTAACGATCGCTATGTGATGTTGTTATAATAACCGGGACAGTCTGCTTTAAGTACTAAAAACGAGGTATGGGGATGTAATATCAACAACTTCGCAATTCCAGACTTTGAATTATTATACTCAATAGGTATGATTCCATACCCAGACCTCTATTCACCAGGGCTTAAACCCAGGATCTAGTGATCCGTAAGGCTTGTGATCAACCACTGGACAAACGAGGCAGTTAGACATTTAGTATCTAACTATCTAATGAATTGTGGGTCCGAATCCATTCCTTCCTTCCAGGCTGAAACTCACGTCACGGTTGTCGGAGTATGCTCATGAGCTTGCTTGTTCCGGAAACGCGGCGCGAAGCAAACTGAGGGCCGCACGTAGCGCGCGTTGAGAAGGGGAACGTGAGTTCTTTTCCGTATTGTAATTTATTAATTTTTTGTCTTTTCAGGGATTGCGGGTTTAGCATCAGCAGTGGGATATGGAGTGTACTCCTACAAGAACCGCGGAGCGATGAGCACCAGCGTCTTCCTCATGCAGTTCCGTGTGATAGCTCAAGGCTTAGTGGTCGGAGCGTTGACCGCTGGCATGGGCTACTCACTATACCGAAACTATGTCCTTAAACCTAAACCTGTTGAAGCTGAACACTGATGGACATCGGAAAAATATTCTTCCACTCTATTAAGTTATACTCTTTTCTGATCGACAATGTCGATAACTAAATTTTATAAATCGTTGGAAAATCACTAACATCTTACAAAAAGTTTTAAAAATCAATTACGCCACGGGAATATGGTTAGCTATCTGTGATGTCATTAATTCACGTTCCTACTTCTTGTAATCTGCGTTAAGGGCTTTAGCTAAGTATTTATTTGTTTAATTTGTGCGAATGTCTACTACAGTAAAAACTTATCAAAAATCAGCAATGCAACGAACCCCGGATTTCAGACGACTGATAATTGCAAAAAGCAGATGCGTGCGCTTCTCTGCCCGGTGACGTTTCGAGGGGACGTTTGATCGAGCGGTAAAATATTTATTCACATCTACCCTCAATTCGGAGAACCCATATTTAAACTACCGAGAATTTAATTAATTGCAAGAGGGATAAATATCCCTTTTGCACATATATGAATAAATATCTACTTACGTAGTCATATAGGTAACTTAATCTATGTAACTATGTAATGAATACTCTATAGTTACCCGTTTTACGCTATCATGCTACCTTCGACTCATTAGACGAACGGAATGAATGGTCAGAGTTCTATAAAAAGTGTCTTTATGTGTTAATTATCTTAATACTAATTGATATAACTACGTACATAAATAATATACAACGTGTTAGATAAATGGGACAACATCCCGTAACGTAATGGAATTCGACCTTGTAAACATAATTTTGTGTATTATTATTTTTTAAAAAACTTCCATACTTAAAAGTGAATTGTATGAATCTAACTGCCTACCTACAAACAACTTTGGGGGCGTTACCTCGGTTGGTAACTTCCGTGTAAATCTAGCCATGCCTCATAGTTTTAAAGCAAACTCTTGAAGTCCTCATATCTCCCTCAGGATTTTGCCTAGTACTATATACATTTTATTTCTAGGCGTGTATATTCTCTCTAAAACCTGGTTCACGGCTTAATAGAGCATTTACCTAACACGTAGTGGACCTATTAACACAGAATACATAATTGTACAAGTATTATTACTAATTTTTTTACCTTCCAATGTATAATAATTATTTTTACCATTTAAACTTTTAAGAACTGTGATAGGGTTTAGTTTAGTTTTATTAGAAATTTAATTAATTTTATAGATGTAGGTCTATTGTTTGTCTCATCGTCAGTGAAATTGTTAAATTATATTTTGTATTAATAAATGTTTTCGAATGTATAAAACTACAGTAAAACCAAAGTGTCAATGTTTTGTGAAACCTTAGTTGGCTAAAATTAAATTATTTGTTGTATTAAAAAATGTTTCATTTATAAAATAGAGGACGCCCGCGGTTTCATCCGTGTAATTCTCGTCTCCGTACTTTCGGGATAAAATGTGGCCTATATGTTATGTACCTATGCTATAGAATTGTGAAGTTTCATCAAAATACATTCAGTAATTTTCTCGTGAACGGGTAAGGAACATCCATCCATACATACAAACATTTGCCTTTATAATATTAGTAACAATTGAAACAATAGGTACAATAAATACTTAATAGAATTTATTCAAATTCATTTAGCATGAATTATAAATATCTTGTCACTTTAAATTTAAGTGATAAGTATATAAATTATGGCATAATTGATAATTTTTTTAATCTAATTATTTTTATTTTTTAACTATTAAATATTTATTTATAAATGTACATATAGTTAAGCCTTTGATGAAAGTAAATTCCGAAAACAGTGATCGAGTGGCATAATAACTTATAGTTACAATTATTATACATAAATAAATACCTACTCTAGTTGTGGTGAAATAGAATTAGTTTATTAAAAAGTATCTCGGTACAAATGTACGAAATACCATTGCCAAGATGACGGCCTCCGTGGCACACTGGTATAAGGAGGTTCCGGGTTCGATTCCCGGCAGGGCCGATTGAGATTTTCCGAATTGGTCCAGGTCTGGCTGATGGGAGGCCTCGGTCGTGGCTAGTTACCACCCACTGACAAAGACGTACCACCAAGCGATATAGCATTCCGGTATAATGTCTTGTAGGAACAAGTTAGGTCGCTTCCATCATAGATTGCATCATCACTCACTATCAGATATGATTGCAGTCAAGGGATAACTTGTAATGATTAAAAAAAAGTGTATCCATTACAATTTAATATATCACATTTCGATTTGAACCACTATAAAAGAACTCACAAACATAACTTTAATACTGAGTTTAGTACACAGATCCACAATACATTCAAATGATAAAAGAAACAATAAATATGACTGTAGAAAACTTTACAAATTATAATAAATCTTAATGCTGAATTGAGAATCTACGTATTGGAAGTAAGGAGCCGAACAAAACATGCTGTATCACTGGGAACTTTGCCAGGACTTCCTTCTTGTACATTTTTATTAAGCCCTGGTTTATTTTGGACCATGATCCTACTGCACTAATACTCCATAACTGATTGGAATGCTCCGCAAAAGGTCCCTTTTTCACTTCCTTAATGTATTTAATACAGGAGAGGAACATATATTCCTCTGCATATTTATCAATGATCTCATCTTCCAAGAATTTAGCAGGTGGATAAATTCTTGGCTGGTCTACTAGCTGTGAACTGCCCCATATAAATGGCACAAATTGATAATCATCTAAACTCCAAACTCCATGACTTCCAGCTGGTTCCATTCTATAAGTCTGCTGCAATCTTCTAACAATATCGAGATATTTGTTAAATACTAAAAATACAGTTGCCACATTATCTTCCATTTGTAAAAAGCTTATTTTGTATAGACAACATAGAAACATTATAAATGACATTTCATGGCCAGTACCATAGTCTATTCGAGTTGCATTCCCAAAGCTCTCTTCCAAGTAGACCTTTATTTCTGGTATTGCTAAATGCAGTTCGGAAGGCAGGACTTCTTGCAACAATTCTGTGGAACTAATCTTAACTTTGGACAACCAATCTCTGAAAGACACATTACCAAACCTCTGAGGCTGCTCCACGGGTGGAAACTCTGCTATCATATTGTCGAGTTTCTCTAGCAATTTAACCATCTTTGTGATGTTCTCTGAGACCTTGCAGTCAACAGATAATGGCTTAGCTTTTATTGCTTCATTAAGAGTGGCGATAAAACCTGTGTACTCCATGTATGCTTCAGACTTTTCCCATATTGCCATGTCTGTTATTGTTTTGACTGCTTTCTCTGGCTCTAGGAAGCGATGGTTAGCAGGAAGTGTTGAAGCTGCCTTTTCAACTTTGGTGCCATCACCAATAACACTTTCTTTGTTCATCTATAAAGCAGTAAATAAAAAATAAATAAATGAGGATTGAACACTACCGACACCAATATAACATGAATAGTAAAGGGAATTGATACCTTAATAACTATATTAAAGGGGCCAGACATGAGGCAGATTTGGACAATTGCCATACACAATCCTAACAGGTTTTACGACTGATTGGAAGGATTAGAGAAATTTTTGTCTTATTTAAAAAATGGTTAATAAAATATACTTAACGAAAAATCTACATTTTAAAGTCACTGCAAACAGACATACAGAGTTTTTCAAATAAAAAGTGTATAAAAAGGCTTCCAAAAATAAATCGATTTCAATAGTATTCTATAATTTCTAAGAGTAATGACCAAATTTAAATGTATATTTAAGTTGCAATGATTATGCTGTAATGATTATTATAGGGCAAGGCCATTGATAGGTCTAATTACTACACACATAATTTTTATAGAAACAAATAATTAAAATCATCAATCTGTAACTGTATCTTATATTTAAATTTGTAGTGATAAGATGTATTTAAAATCTTAGAACCTTTTTAATCAGTTCTCATACGCTTTATCTACGTAGCATTAATTAATTACGCATTCCGATTTAATTTGCCTCAATACGGCTCTAGTTCAGTTGCCCGCGATAAGCTTGTGGCTTCCCAATGAAGGTCAGAGATGTCAAAACGCACCTAAACTACACACATGGCTGAACCCTCGTATTTCTAAACGTAGTTGTACCCGGCCAGGCTAATTTCGTTCCCACAATGGAGAGAATATTACGCGGTATAATGCGATATCGTATTTTGGACCGGGCAACCATGGTTAAACAGTTTCAAGAAGTCAAGGATAATCCAGTGGTAAGTAAAGGCAACTAACCTTTTATTTCTTGTGAATACACTTTTGAATTGTACCTCAAAAATTTGATTAAACTTTCAGTGGGTATTTATGATAGGATTAACATTTTGTAACATACAGACGAAATTCACTGAAGATGAATTTGTTTTCTTTTTATATTTTGTCGGGTTCAATGACAGTATATTGACATTGACACTGACTACTACAGATTAAAAAATTTAATAGAAACTGCCATACGAACAGAATATAAACACTTTTGACTAACTTTTAAGAATAGACAAATAATTATTAGGTCAGCAGCTGTCAACAGCTAATCCCAACAATCACTGTTATAAGCCAAGAGCTATCTCTTTAATGTAAGTTACTACCTACTACATGTTTAAACTACCTTGAGAGTATTACTAACAACTATTTGTTAGGTCAACAGCTAATATCAACAATGACCGTTATAAGCCAAGAGCTATGTGAGTTTCTATTGCATGTTTAAGCATATTTGAGATTATTACAATTACTTTGCTAAATTTTTTTTATATTATTTTAGCCAAAAGCAATATTTTACACTTGCATGGACAGTAGAATGATACCAACGAGATTTACCGAAACTTGTGTTGGAGATATGTTTGTTGGTTAGTATTGTGCGTAATACCTACTGTTATTAGTATAATAAAATATTTTGTAATGGTAAAATTTATATGATTTCAGTTCGAAACGCCGGAAATCTCATACCGCACTCACAACATTTTGTAGATGAAATGACAAGTTGTGAACCTGCTGGCTTAGAACTCAGTTGTATTATCAATGATATCAGACACGTTATTGTATGTGGCCATAGTGACTGCAAAGCCATGAATTTACTCTACAAACTCAAGAGTAAAGAAGAATCGAACTTAGTATGATTTCTTTTATAACTGCAACGCTTTTATAAGTTTAAACTAATACAAATTAAGTACAATAGTTTTATTAAATGTTTTATTTTCAGGAACAAAGAAGAATCTCTCCTTTAAAGTCGTGGTTATGTTCACATGGAAAGTCGAGTTTAGACAAGTTTCTTGAAATTGGTGGGGATTTTCAAAAGCCAATTTTATTTACTGCTGAAACACCACAAAGAAAATTTGTAGCTTATATTGATCCGGAAAATAAATTTTGTATTGAAGACAAATTATCGCAGGTAAATTTAATTAAATAATAGTAAAAAATTAAATAATCAAAAAGTAAATAACAATAAAATTAAGTAATAACAGCGGCTCAGTACATGTAGGCAAACATCCTTACTTGCAGGAAAGGTATAGGCTTGTACGTAATCCAACACACTGTGTTAATGCGGCTTAGTGTGGGCTTATGGATAACAATATTTGATTTATTAATGATTACTCTCAGATGTTGATTACACGTGTAGCAGTGACAGGAATTGAAGGCTTAATGCGTGCTCTTCGACAAACAGGGGCTTGCCAATTTTTTATTAAGAATTTTACATAGAATAAAAAACTAGAAAGAATTCTACTACTCAACCCAGGATTTGATCCCAGGATCTCGTGATCCAAAACTGAATATATATATATATTCAGTTTTGGATATATATATATAAACTACTGGTCAATCAAAATAATATTTATATAAGTAAAATTATTTTAAATAATTTAATATTCATTTTTAGTGATTGTGATATTATTGCAGGTTAACACATTGCAACAACTACAGAACATTGCATCGTATGGAATGTTAAAAAAACGACTACAAAGACACGATTTGCATATTCATGCCTTATGGTTTGATATTTATACTGGTGACATTTACTATTTTAGCAGACGAGCTAAAAGATTCCTTATAATAGATGAATCTAGTTATGAAATAATATTATCAGAAATCAGAAGATACTACTCTTGAGGGCAAAATTAAACACCATATATATTTTTATACCATACTTTAATATTAAGAACCTGAAAAAAATATATAAGATAACTTAAAATAATATTTCCTGGGACCAAAACTAAATGTACGCACATAGGTGAACGCTACACTTCCTTTTAACATCTAAAATAATATGTCAGAAATGTTATATAATTAAGTAAGGTACTTAATTAAATTATTTTGTATATTATACTAAAATTATTATGTTATGTAAAGTTCATGTTATAAAATACGCGAGATGTAAATTATTTAGACGTAAAAAGGGATTAATAATTTGTTGTAGCATTAAGTTTTAAATATATACAAGTATCATTTAAGTAGTATGTTTGCATATGTCGCTTATTTATTTTTGTACGTTTTTTATTTGATTTGATTAAAATCACGTTTTTATACAAACGTTTTAAGTATTTCATTCTGCCATATTAACTTTAATAGGAACTATAATTAAAACAGTTAACTCGTCAAAGACGACATTAAAAAATCTTTGCGGTGCCCGAACATTAAAACTATTCATTTTACCAAGAAGGTGAGTTCAGAAAATTGATCGTAGGGAACTTTCTTTTATATATTTAGACATAAAAGAAAGTTCCCTACGATCAACTTTTTATCACCAAATAAGTTGGAAAGGATATTTATGTAAAAAAAAAGGATTAAAAAAAAATAAAAATTCAGATTTTTATAAACTCCTGGTGAGTTTACCAGGAGTTTTAATATGACCCTATTTTTAAGCACCATTTGACTGTACTATTTCAAACAATTATATTTTTAAAACATGGTTTGGATGACGGTGAGTTAAGTCATTTGCTCTTATGCTATTTTAATTGACATTTTGCGTCCTTCAGTATCTGTACCTGTGTACTAGGATTTATGTCAATCATTGACTGACAATGACATTTCCTAATAATTGAATTTCATAATAACCATTACCATTGACCATTCCATAACAAATATGGTGTGAGAGTGAACAAGGTTAACCCTTAGTGTGATGCAATGTTGGAATTTTTGAAAATTATATAATTCCTATATAAATTTTCCGAGGTGCGTGTAAGGTAACAAAATTCCCTTAATCTAAATTGTAGGTTGAGAAGTCACGTTACTACTAATTAGTATTGTAATTTCTTTTGGTTTAGTGCCAGTTTTTACTTTAAGTATTGTGTTTTAAACGTTCTTTTGATTATTAACTATTATATAATCACAAGACGCTTATATTTCATAATTTTTAATATATTTAGCTGCTTTTCAATCACGAATCGTAACGAGATATAGTTCATAAAATTAAAATAATTTTTTCAGTGGAATCTCAGTTAATATGAATCCCAATCAGAAAGTATTCGACTATAAAGATGAATCTCAAGCCGAAAGGTTCGCGAGGAAGTCCAAGGATTCGCCCTTTATGATCATAGGTATGTTCCTTACCAAGGTCATCAATAGGTTATATACTTCCATGTGCATTAATCAGTTTACTTTATTAAAACTTTCTGCACACACGACCTCTGTCTACTAACTGAAATTAAATCAATCCGAAAACAGAAAATAAATTGAAGGTGCATAAGGAAGTCTTTGTTGATGTTATCACAAAAGATATTTCAAGCAATTTATTGTACTGTGATAATGTCATGAAACTGAAAGGGGTGGAAATTTTACCTTACTTCTAAACAACCTAACTAATTGGTCTGCTTCCATCTTAGATTGAATTATCACCATCTTAGATTAAATTATATGTGATGCAATTACACCTGATGGTAAGTCAAGGACTAACTTGTAATCAATAAAAAGATGAAGAAATTGGTACTGGAAATCACAGATTTCAATTACAGAATTTAGATTGTACTACCACCAACATTTTTAAACCTAGATTTCTTTTTAAGGAAAGAAAGTCCTAATATTTCATAGTTCAACCCAGGACCAGATGATCCAAAATATCATGGAGCTTATTTTGAGAATAAAGTATTTAAAAATATTTTTTTTAATTACAGGTATTATAGGCCTTATTGGTGTCTGCAGTTATGGTGCTTATGCATTCAAGAACAAAGGGAAAATGAGCACCAGTGTGTTCCTGATGCAACTGCGGGTTGCCGCTCAGGGAACAGTTGTTGCTGCTCTCACAGTAGGAATAGGCATATCCCTATCCCAAAGATTGCTACATAAAGGGGAAAAAAATGAATGAAAAATTAATTTAATAAGTAGCCAATTCTTTAATTTATTGTAGGTGAAATTAATTATAATTGGACATCATTAGCAGCATTGTACTGGGTATCAAAATCTCACTGATATGTAAAATTGTGTCAATGTTCCTTCTAATTATATGTCACAGTTACAAACAATGAAGGATTAAGAGCAATATATTTGATTTTGCCACTATTGGGCAATGAAATTCATTTTTTGTATATGAGATGTCTAGCCTCATATTCTAGGCAAACAGGTGTTTCTATATCAAATGTTTTTGTGCTAAATGTGCTTTCTTTGAAGTTGTGGCTTTAAAGTTAATAAGAAAAGTAAAAAAAGAAATAATGAGAATTTTGATGCACTTAAGGCATACATGGTTCATTTTTTGTATATGCACCTGATATTCAATTTAGTGACAAATTTTTAGAACTATGTTTTAAAATAAAGGTGTATTTTTGCTATGTTTTTTCACGAATCATTTTTTAATCTATCAGCAGCAGATAGTTTTTAAGTAGGTACATTACACATATGTTACAAAACTGACTTTCTTTATATCCCATGAACAAAGAACATTACCAGAATGCAATCTCATATTTTTTGAACTCAACATACCAACTATTTAGTACTAGATTTTACTAAAATATTTAATTTATTAATTATTTTTAAGATATTTATGTGTTATAATAATCTTTGTGTTCTGTGATTTTAGAAGGTATACAGTGATGTTAGACTAATGTATGTACTTACAGATTAAAGTTTTGTATTTGTACATAACAAACATGAAAATATTTCTTTTGTGATAAATTTAAATAAAATTCTTCATACCTGTCAATAGTATTAAGGTAAAAAAGATGTTTATTAAAAATGTTGCTTCTAAAGCATATTTTTTATTAACACCCTTCCTTGATTTCATGTTATTAGGCTCAGGTTAATTCATAAATTAATAATAGTTGACAGAACAAATAAGCTCGGATCGGAGAACGGCTTTCGGAGAAACCGTTCACACTCCTGCATTTCTGCTACGCCCGATATTGAATCCAATGTTATACTCGGTTTTTTCTTCGTACAGTTTGAAAATTTGAGCTGGAAATGCATATTCTAGACAATTTTATGTCTAAAACTTTTTCGTTTTGTTACCATCAAAAATATGCATTGTTAGGGTGTATTTCACAATTTACACCTACTTCCGGTTCTTGCTAACCGGAAGTAGCTAAGAAAACTCCTCAGACTTTTTCCTATAAGGATATGTCATCATATCGGGGATCGTCCAAGCAGTTTGGGAGTTGTAAGGGAACATATCAATAGTGCGGACAGACAGACAACAAGCATTCCGCAGAAATGCAATATGTGGTCCTTCCTGATTTGTACCACTACCAATAACAGAGGATCTTTTAAGGCATGTACCTCATAGAAGACATACATGCACTGCACCCGTAAACCTGAGATTTGTTAGTCTTCAATTATATAAAACGATTAATTTGTTAGTCATTTGTGCTAGTAAGCATTTGTAACTGTTTCTTAGGACCAATGGTTATTGTGGATTCGGATCAAGAAGACCTAGGTTAGGTTATACTATACTGAGCTTTTCTTTCTAAGAAAATTCTAAGTCTGAAGTTGGAAGTGTTACACCTCCATGCCTCGGACTCGGAGAGCATGTAAAGTTGTTATGTATGACACTACAGTGTACGTTTCAAATATGTATCAGTCTCTCTCTCTATCTATAAAACCTTTTTGATAAAGAGAAACAAGAATTTGAATCGCACACTTCGAGTGTCATTAAAAGAACCAAATATCACCCTAAGCTCGCAGACCCGCGTTGGAGCATAAAGAGGGAGGCCTGGCCCTGTAATGGACCGTTGATAAGGTACTAATTAAAAACAAAGTAAAATTAAGATAATATTCTAGAAAAATATACAGTATATTTTTGTAGAATATTATCTTTTAATATTGTCTTTCTATGATCAACTAAAGGAAAGACTAAGCTTGCAATTCGACAATACGAACCACAAGCCAAAGACCATGGATTTGCGTACGGCGAAAATTTAAGGCCTCAAATACTTAAAAGTACGTATGGTTCTGATGGATTTACATACTCCAGGTTCGAAGTGTTGATCTATATCGCATTCTGAGACATTTACATTTTAAATCGGAAAAAATATCGAGAGTTTGTTATGATTATGACTTCTGTTAGGGACCGTTCAAATATTACGTAAGCAAATTTATTACAATTATTTACCCCCCCACCCCCCTTGTCAGCAAAAGTAAGCAAAGTTCTTACCCCCTCCCCCCATGCTTACGTAAACATTTTTCAATTATAAATGTATTTTTTTTGATAATTGTCGCAAATATAATTTTAAAAATTATTTTAGGGTAGAGATTGGATTTTACTGATACAGTATTCAATAGAGAATTCACGAATTTTTGCTATTCATGTAAAAAAATAAATAACTACCGATGACGTAATCATCATCTAGACCCCCCCCACCCCCCATTTCATCAAAAATAAGCAATACACAGACCCCCCCACCCCTCTATAGTGCTTACGTAATACTTGAACGGTCCCTTACCTAAAAGACCATGTTAAAGGAAACAATGTGTCTCAAAACCACGTCAATTTATTCATAATATACAAATAGAAAAAACAACAATAATTCATTTTTAAGTAACATGCCATTATAAATTTCATAAAAAAAATACATAAATAAAATAAAAATATTAAAACTAATCACTTTTGCTACAATCAGACTGCACCTTTTTTGTTTTTAGACTATAATTCGGAATGGTTAAATCATCCTTGTCAGATGTGGAATGGTTGCGAATGGACGAAGTTACTTTCACAGATGATAAATCATCGGCGTTACTGAAAAAGCCATTGGAAGTATTTGAAGTAGAACTTGAATGATACGTATTTGATTTAAATATTTGGACCGGCGTTGATGTTCGCGCTCTATTTTGGTTAACACTTTGTTCTTCCTCGAGCTCGATATTAGTATGTTTCAGCTGCTCTGGCATTTTAGTTTCATACAAGGATATGAATTCCTCTTCTCCCTTTCTAGTTGATTTATTGTTAAAAGTGATTTTCTTAGCCAATTCGTTAGTAAGAAACTCTTTTACAGTCATAGAATTCGATAGTGATGTCTGCTGAACAGCATTCCTAGACATCTCTGATACATTATATTTTCCAGGAGAAGACATTTTTCTTTCACGTCTATTTGAGACTTCCATGAATGATGAGGTAGAGTCTGTTGCGAGATTGGGTAAATCTTGGCTGAAACTTTTAATTTTAAATTTTGTCAAACTTGAACTAGATGTGTTAGATGAGGAAGACAGAGCTAATCGCTCTTTAGTTTTCTTTAAAGTTGATGAAGCCCAACCCATACCAAGCTTTTGGAAAGCGTTTTCCAAATCAGGATTGGACGATATACTTAATGTTTCTGAAGTCTCTATCATATTTTCTTTATTCTTTAACAATATTGCAGATTTCTTTTTTTCTTTTCTTGCTTGAGATAGGGCTAAAACTGACAGAGTTGATTCTGAAGACACATTTGAATTAACATTGGATCCAGAGTCAAATTTAAAAGGCTCGCTTATGATATTTCTTTTTAATAACTCTGCAATCACATCAGGCAAGCTCCCATCTGAATGAAGAGAACTTAATTCGTCATTTATTGGGTCATCTTTTACTAAATCTTCCAGATTTGAACCATCGTCTAATCCAATGTTACATTGCTTTGCGTATTCCTTTAAGCTAATAAAAGGTTTTAACATAATGTCATTAAACGTTTTCATGTTCATCATTCGCATTTTAGAATCATCTGAAGAATCTGTTGACGATACTTTGGACAGCTTTTTGGCTTTACTAATATTACTTTTCAATAAATCAGGATCTACAAGATATTTGTCAGTCATTCCATCAACTGTTGTTATACATTTATTGTTTTCATTCAATACGTCATCTTTTTCCAGCACTTCCATTCTTGTCAAGGAATCTTGTCGTGAAGGTTGGCTTTTAAGTCTCATGCTCATAGGAGAATCAACTTCAATAACAGTAGACAACTCATGTGGAGTTATATTCATAACATCTTGTTTTCCTTTTAAATGAATACGAGACAATGCTGGGGGTGGTTTTCCTCTAGCTTTAGTATTTTCAGACTCTTGATGCATTTTTGTGGTTTTATCGCTCATTTCCAATTGATCAGAGCGGGAAGGCGCTGTAGAGATATCTGGTTTAGGGATATCTTTTAAAACTGGCGTAAAATCTGTTGAATCTTTTAAATGCACACATTTATCATCGAGTTTTTCTGGCATTGCTGCATAACGAACGTTATGAACATTTTCTTTGTTTTGGGTTAATATATTATTTTCAGATTTATGTCCAGACGTTTCAGTTGACAGCTCATTTTTGTCTGCTTTTTGGTCAGATTCTGGAGCAGAATCGGACGTAGAAATCTGTCCGTATACCAGAGATTTATTTCTTCTAACTTCTTCTAAAACTTTAGCCAAATTTGACAAACGTTTAGTGCACTTTTCAGTTAAATCAGCAATTTTCTCCATATTTTGTAATTTGTCTTCAGCTACCTTCATGAAATGTATTTCAGTATCAATGAGTCCATTAGTTTGAGTCGATATATGTACCGGTGGCTCTGGTGGGCGTAAATGCCGTAAGACTGCACCATAAGTACCGGAGTCTGAAGAAAAAGAACTCCTAGTGGCTCTATGTGATGGTAAATTAATTCTTTTCTTCTGTTGCGATTTTACGAACTTGGCAGTTTTAACTGGTTTATTTTTTATTTGTTGAGAATTCATACCAGAACTATTACATTGTTTACTATTTGATGTTTCAACAATGTCTGAACTAGTACTATTTTTATATTCGGAGTACGTACACTTTCTAGGAGTCGAAGAGCTTTTACTCCGATTTACAACTCTTCGTTTTTCATGTGGTAGTTTATTGTCTTCACGGATCGATAAGCTAGTTTTCCTTGATCGTCGCCTTGATATGTTTGTGTCAGATGGTTTCTTTTTCTTTAATATATGCTTGGATATATTTAATGATTTCACTTTGTGCAACGATTTCCGTTTGAGTAATTTGTAACTATTTTGCGTATTTCTAGGTATAGACATTTGTGATATTTTTTCGGTATCACTATTTGTGTTAATTTCAATGATAGTTTTTGCTGTAAAACTTTCTTTTAAAATTTGTTGTTTTAGAATATTTTTAATCTGCTCAAGAGAAATTTTGCTCTCCGTAGTTGATTTACCATTTCTTTTATTACATGGCAAATTAATAATTGAGCTGCCAGGGGTTGTTACTGCACTACAGTCTTGATTTATAATTTTAATAGCCTTAAGTCCTTCACTATTAAGGTCCAAAAGTTTATTGACATATTCTTTTACCACTGGATTCATTTTATGGTTTGCATTTTTACTGGAGTGTTTATTTCCTGTATTCTTTTTTGATGATTGTTTTGGTGTGCTGTAACCATTTTCAGATGGCAAATCTTTTGATGATTTGGTTTTCAATGCAGCTCTTGTTTTGCTATGATTTTTGTGGCAAATATTAGTGTCGCTGCGACTTTGGCATTTATGGCATAAACATTTTCTTTTTTTTTCTACTGTACCATCGCATGTTGAATTTTCTTTGCTGTGACTACGAGCAGTGTTGGGAGGTGTATGTAAGGCATTTTTCTTGTAAATTTTACACCTGCAGTTATTAAATTCATTACAGTGGTAACTTTCAAGCACTTCAAAATTAGAATCTAGTTGATTCATTGTATTTTCAGATTCATAGAGTTCTTCTTTGGTTACTGCATAGTTTTGTTTTAAAAATTTTGGTAAAATTAATTCCGGAGGACTCATATATGCTGTAGATGTTGAAGAACTCATATGCATAAAGACTGGTCTTGGTACAGACGAGTTAAAGGAAGTTTGGGTATAAGTAGAAGTACCTGGTCTTGATACTGAATCTGTTTTAGCCACAGTAGCAGGATAAGCAAAATCATCATGAAAAGAGGTGAGAACTGCTTTCTCACACATTTTATTAAACTGAGTATCTAAATTTGATTCTTGAGGCATTTCTAGGTCTTTATTCTCTTTCTCTACAATTTGTTCACTGACAGACTCATGCGTTTTATTATTTGCGTCAGATTTTGTAGCTTCTTTTACTGGTGATAAGTAATCTTCATTTAAATTTTTATTAGAAGAAACGTTATCTATAATATTTTGTACAATTTCCTGTATTTCTGAAGAATCAACATTTTTTGTAACCGACACAGATTGCCTTGTAGTGATATCGTTAGATTTCTCGGTATCCTTCTTTCTCAGCTGTATTACCACTTCATAGTTATCGTCCTTCAAGAAACCAGAAGCACCTACATAAAATGTATTACTATCTTGTGCACCTTCTTCAATAAGTTTAACAAAGCCACTGTCAGGTAATCTATTGCTAGTTTTATTATTTAAAGCTGTTGTGAATGAAGTACTAGATGTAGCAGCAGAATGTTGGTTCAAGTTTTCTTTCTTTTTATTGCAGCTACAATTGCAACTAGTGGATTCTTCAATCAATCTAAAAAGTAAACATGTAAATCAATAACAGTTACGTATAAAGAAAATGACATTAGCATTAGGACTCGACATACCGTGTTACAGTTTTACTGCCATCTCTGATATCTGAAAATAATACAATAAGTTTTATATAATGTAAAATTATTACTAAAATGAATTTATTTTATAAATTTATATTTTGCTAACAATGTGCTTGATTTTATACAGAAAATGTTGTACCTTTATTTTTATCGCAACAGCTAGGCTGTCCTGGATTATTAAATTTCTGGCCTTCTGTTTTATTTCCTTCTGCAAAGTACATTGAAGCTATATTGTCCCTAGAATGAGAAAACAATGTTTTTAGGTTAACCAAATCCTAGATATACAAAGAATAATATGAGTATCATGCCACATTAAATGAAATAAAATGAAAAATGAATTCCCAAAAAATCTATATCAACTAACAGCTCGAAAAAGTACTCTACAAGTCCTTATTTTCTCAGGAGCGAAGTAAACCACCACAAATAAGTAATACAACTACGAGTATAAATTTAAGATGAGATATACAAGTGTGTACGAGTATATTAAATTACCACCACGGCTGGCGTTCAGTACTTGGCTGCCACATTTCTACATTAGTTGTATAGCAGCTTCTAACGTTGAACATATGTCTATAAAGGGTAGATAGATAGGATAAATTGGTAGGGAAATAAAAGGAAGGATGCAAGTTTTTCTTAACAAATAACAAAATATAAATATTTCTATAAGATTCTTACCCATTACTGTTCACAGCTTCATAGACACCTGAAAAAAAAAAGAAAAGTTTGTAATCAATCTTGCAAAATAAGCATAATCATTACAAATGAATATATTAGAATGTCTACCTTCTTGCAGCCGTTCGAAAGAAACTGCTCTTTGTATGTCGCCACCAGAATTTTCTGTATCTCTAGTTTTCTGCTTTTTTTCACCTTCCTTTCCTGTCGACCCTGTAACTTTCGTCTTTATTTCCTCTGCTACAGAGCTCGCAAATCTTTTATCTTTTTTGTGTTCCTTACTTTTCTTGTCTTTTTTAGCTTCTAATATCTTGTATATTATAATTCTTTCTGCATCTTTCAGTCTAGAATCATCATGTTTATCTTTCGCAAGGTTTAAATTCTCAACAGAGCTATCAGATGCGACTGATGATTCGTTTACATCAGAATCAATACTTTCCTGTAATATAACAGTTTCCACAACTCTCCTGTTCTGTTTATCATTGCTGATGTCTTTAGTTGGAGGTGTATGCTTATGCCTTGATCTATACTCGTGATAACTATCAGTTTGGCTAAATTTTACAGTGTTTCCAGATTTACTTTTTGCGTTATTGTTAGGAATTGTGTGAACAGCGAGGTTACCATCGCTTTCAGGAACTGGCATCCAGGAATATTCAAAGTCCTGTCGCATTTCTCTTTGTATTGGTGATCTGGATTTGTTCCTTTTGCTTTCAGATAATGTTGATTTTCGTTTACCATGCTAAAATATTATGATTTAAAAATCATTATTTGCATTATTTTTACTATAAGTAATTAATACTATATTTAAGAACATAAAAAGACTTACATTACATTCTTTGCGATTTTTAGTTTTGTTGAAAAATTGTAAAAATAGCCTGCTTACCAAAGTTTTATATTAGAACAAAGTATTTTAAAATCACAAGTCAATCTATAACAGTTATTTACCTTACAGTTATGTTTATTGCATTCCCTTTCAATTTTTTTAAACTCCTCTTGCAGTTTCCGCTGGTGTCTCTCATTTTGTTGTTCTTGACGATGTTCATCCAAATACGCCGTTTTCTGGAAATAATTTTTAAAAACACAAATGTTATTAACAAAGTAAACAATAGACCACTTTGTAGCTTTTTGTGACATTTTTTATTTATTACAAGTTAACCCATGAGTGTAATCACACCTGATGGTAAGTGATAATGTAATCCTTATAAGCGGGCTCGCTTGTTAGGAGTAGGTTGAAAAGCCACACCCCTTTCGGTTTCGCGCGATATCGTACCAGACTGCTAAATCACTTGGCGATACGTCTTTGCCGGCTGGGTTGTAACTAGCTATGGCTAAAACCTCCAACCAGCCAACATTTATTATTATTTGATCCTGTATCATTTTCGAAGTGAAATTGATTTCTTAATTAGTTTGTAATGACAAATCTTTCACTAAAACATATTTACTTTATAATAAGTAAAAGTACATACTATGGGTTTTTCACTCTTGTCTTTAGCAATTGAGTTCAAAAAAGCTAACGTGTCCTTGTATTCTTTATCCACATTATTTTTATTTACAGCAACTTTTGTTCTCATATCCTTTAGATGTTTGCTCAATTGTTCTTTTTCTAAAGTGTTTGCAATTGTAGTTTCTTTTAACGCTTGAGCATACGCATCTTCTTCAGACCTAGTATCGCGGGACACTATTCTATCGTCACCGCATGGCAAGTCTTGTATGTTCCTTGTGTTATGGTTATATACTGTGATGGATTTTTTCCTACTCAGTCCAGTGTTTGCTTCGGTTGACACAGATAATTTATTTTTATTTGCTGAAATTATATTTTAAAATTCAGTATTGATATGACACTGATATATTTTAATAAAGTTATAACAAACATTATTACTGCTAAATATAACACTATCTGTCAATAACAATGATTTTTTTGAGGATAATGCTGTGCAAGATAGGATATGGTTGAGATCTATCAATAGGCATGCATATAATTAATCTGTACAACTCATTTGACTACTAATGAAATGAAACGAAATAATGAAATCAAATAAAAATCCAAAAATTAGCCATGACCATGTTTGAGTGTAAATGTCCCTGCGTTTCTAGTTTATAATATTAAAATGATTAGATTACATTAGAACAATTCTGCATTACTACCTACAAAAATCTATAAGAAAACAAATAATTATAGAATTATAATAATGAAAAACCAATCTAAATGAAAAACCAATACATATTTTCACCTATGTGTTGACATGTTCCATAGATATTTTTATTCCGTCTATGAAGAATTCTATCCTTTAACGCAGGACTAGATTCTAAATTTCTTTGTAATAATATTTGAGAGTTGAGAAAATTATTTACGGGTATTTTAGTCATGGGTTTTTTAAAACATATACAGCAATTACATCCATATTGATGGGAACCTAAACCAAAGTCCTCAGCTCGCCATGACGGTACAGGAATAACTTGCTTGTCAAGCACGTGGCAAACCTTGTCTGATACATTACCGTCTGGTCTAGCCGCCCTGGTGCGTAGTATTGTTTGTTTTATGCTTTGTAAATCATCAGTTTTTTTCGTTGAACTAGGTTCAGTATGTCGTAACCTGAGGTTTCTATTTTGCAAGTATTCTGATACGAGCGTTAAGGCAGGTTTAGCCACGGGTCCTTCAGTGTGACTGGTGAACCCGCCTCGTAAACTTGAAGGCATTTCATCACTCAAGGCAAATAAGTTTATTCTTTTATCTGATTTTTCTGTGTTTGGAATAAGTGATTCTTTACCACTGTCATCTTTAGGTAAGGAGAGTATGGGCACATTTGGTACCCATTCATTAGGTATTTCCTCAGATTCCCATTGTGTACCCATGTCATTCTTTTCTACATTAATGTTATCCTTTTTGTTATCTTGGATCTGATTGATATTATCAGATGAAATTTTACTAGGAATATCCTCGCATTTTTTAGACTTGTTCAAATTTTTTGTCAAAGCTGCTGATTTTTCTCTACTTAATTCATTTGCTGTTTCCCTAAAAAGAAGAAAATTATAACATTTCAAATAAGAGAACAAATTTCAATAAAATTAGACATAGAATTTACCCTGGAAAGGCTCTTTGGCTTCTTATTCTAATATATCTACACATACAGAAAATATGCAAATAAATTGCATGATAAGAAATTTTTTAATATTTAAAAGTGGACAGAGTACTGCTAATGGCTGCTTGTGAACTCTGCAATATATCAGTTACTAAATTGTACTATGATATTTCACCCACTAAAAGATGAATATCTCAGCACTCCATGGATTCATCACTTGTACATAATGGTACATGACTGATAGGGCTGAGACCTTCTAGTAAATACTAGACCCGCTCTTCCCATTAGTAGCTACATATTAACAAATTTTTATAAATAGTAATTAACAAATTAACCTTAAATAAAATTGTGGTGTAGAAAGAAAAATTATCAATCCCTTTATTGAAATATAATAAAAAGTACCATATATGTTAATCCAGAGTCTCTCCATTAACAAATTTTAGTCCAATCATTTCTATAATTGTGGCTTTAATGAGGAACAAACATACACACCTACACTCAAATGTGTGTTGCAGAACAAACAGAATAAATTTAATTAAAATTCCCATGGAATGTAATTATATAAGTTTTTTTACTAACCTTGCTTGTAATTTTCTATCTAAAAGTTTTTTTTGTTCATCCAATTTTTCCTGTTTTTTCTTTCTTAGTAATTCTGCTGCTTCTTTACCACGTAATTTAGATATATCTGTTTTCTTTATACAATCTAAAAACAGTTCTAAACCATAAATTTAAGCTTGTATGAGAAACTAGCAAAAAATTAAGTTATATAAAAATTTCTTGAAAAGAAGTAGCCTAAGTTCTTCCTGAATGCTACATTTATCTCTGTACCAGAATTCATTCAAGTCTGTTCAGTGCTTAAGCCATTAGATGGTAATAGACTGACCGATAATTTTAGTATTGATGTTCCCCATAACTGAACTTTTTAAAATTTATACAAATAGCCTTAGATGGTCATTAATACAGTCTTCATTTGCATTATATTAGTGTGATATTAATAAAACAAAGTCTACACCTCATGATTTTATTTTTTGTAGATGCAAACACAAATTTGTATATTCAAGGCCAACAGTTTTTCCAAGTTTATAATTAAATTCTTCTCATGTAAAACTGATAGGTAAAAATTTATTAAAATATAATATACCTTGGTCAGTGACCTCTAATGCATCTTTGTGACTTGCTCCAACATTTTGCAAACCCTTGGAATACAACAGTTCTAAATGTTTTACTAATTTTTCTTGGCAGTCCAAGTATTCTTTTTCTTTCTTCGCATCAACACTATCTAGCTGCCGCAAGGTTTCAACTTTAGCGCGTTGTCTGATTTTTTTAGCAATGTCCTTTGATTGTTCCCTAACCTAAAAAAATAATGTCATTGCACCTTTGGCTTTGTTTTCTTTTTAAAATATTTGTTACAAAACATATAAAACCTCTAACCTGTTGTAGTCTTAACTTTCGACGTCTAAGAAATTCGTTAGTTTTAAGAGCGTCAACTCTTGATGTCATGTTCGAAGAGTTTGTAATACACAATTTCAATCAATGATTAACATTCAACATAATAAATAATGGACTGAATATGTAACATCGTTAAATTAAAGAAAACAAGTAACAAACTTTTTTTGAAGTTCAAACAAATTAATTCACAAACGAACGAATACGTCAAACATTTATAATGTCAGTTTTCACAGTTAATATTCAAATGTCAATGTCATTATTGTTTTTTTCTGTTGTGGATTCGGGTATTTTAAAATTTAAACGTAAATGAATTTTCTGTCTCTGGTTGGTTACAATTTATTATTCAATTAAACTATTTCGATAGATCTCTTCGACTCTCATTAACGAATTTTCGAGATCAATATAAGAAACCAGTGGTCTAGCTTCGCTAGCGAGTCTTATTATAATCTTAAAAGTTTTTGACTTAAGTAATATTTTGTTGTCATAATTTAGTAAAACAATTTGTGAAATACTTATTTTTGTAAAACAACTTTATTAGGAAAAACACCATTTTTATCTCTTATACATTTTATAATTTTAATGACTTTCAATAGTCTAAGGCCTGTGTGCACCAAGATTTCGGTTATCATGGTTAATATAAGCTAACTATAAATTTACTGTTCACGATAACCTGTACGCCGGTTAAGGACGTGAGCTCGGTTGTAAGTCGGAACACTCTTAGCAGTACTCCGAAAACAGTGTAACTTTGATTCCGAAATAATTTAATTTATTATTTATAATTACATTTATTATTTTTAAATCTGCGAACATTTACTTTCGGCACACGAATATAATTTGACAAAAAAAAATATCCTACACAAATATTTATTTATTTAGGAATCTTATCCTGTATTAAATCATCCTTTTTATCTCCTAACCCAACGCCTACTACGTTTTTTTTGGCAATATCGACCTCTGCTACGTTATCCGGTTTATTAGGATTCAGAACATCTACGTTAATTAAACCTTCACCGGTATCAGAACCACTGCTACTAGATACTGTTCCGCTATTCGCAGTGGAGGTTGGTTTAGACGGAGTAGGGACAGGAGGAGCAGTGCCTCCTCCACCTAAACCAACTCCTACAACGTTTTGTTTTGCGATATCTACCTCCGCTACATTACTCTTTTTATTAGGGTTGAGGAGATCTACGTTAACTAAGCCTTCATCGTTGCCTCCATTTGCATTCCGTCCACTCGGGTAATAATTATTCGAACCTTGAGAGGATCCACCACCACCTCCTGCTCCTATTCCTACACCTATTAAATGTTGTTTGGCAAGATCTAAATCCAACACATTGTCTTTTTTATTTGGATTGAGTAAATCGAGGTTGAGAAGTCCTCCATCTCCATTAGAATAACCAGATCCGCCATTTTGGGGATTATTTCCAGTTCCTCCGTTATTATTAGGATTAGGATTATTCGTGCCCTGATTGGGACATTGACAATTATTACGGTTTAATGCTTGCGAAGTAATTTGAATTAAAGCATTTACTAAATTCATAATAAGGTTGTCAGCATTGTTTATGCTCCCATTTGATGCAGGTGGAGTATCGCAGCTGCAATCCTTCTCTTCCAATGCTCGTACTAAAGACAATAGAGCGCCGATATCATCGCTACAACCACAGCTCGAGTCCCGGAGAACTTTTGGAAAGGAATGCACAGTACTGTGCATGCGGCCGCAATAACGTCCTTGGGAAACCTGATAAAAATTAAGAAAAAAGGTTTAATTTTTCGGACAAACAATGAAAATAAGAAACAAAAAGTCACAAAAGAGTTGTTTCCTTACCACAATAAATGTAATAACCAAAATTGTTATGAATGTTGTTCCCTTCATTTTGTATTATGTGTATAGGTATTTTGTGAAACACTGTAGTGTAGAGGATGTCTTTATATAGACTCAATTATCAAATGCATTGTGACACATCTATTATTTATTTTTTAAGGAAGCACGACAAACCTATTTTTTAAATTGCTGTTGTTGCTTGCCTACAGAGATTATTAAATTAAAATTAACGCCTGCGCACGTATAACTTATGTGATTTATCTTCAAATTGTTTTCACACAGACAAATTTTTGTTTGGTTAGAATTTTAAAAATTGGTTTAAGTATAAATAGGTATTATACTTATGGGAGTAGAAGTAGACTGGTTGTACTGCTCGGATATTATATCACATAGGTACTTAAAGAAACTTGTGGTGAATTTTGATGAGGTAGCACTTATGACAAAAAGAACCTACTTGTTTATTATACGTTATTGATGAAGATCTCTACATGACCAGCTCGATTAAATAAAATGTATAGATTACCATAGCGATAACGGTATTTTTTTACGGTAAATAATAAAATATTATAATTATGGATACAGGACCTAAGCTGAGAAGGCAAACAAATCCACGGTATAAGGCAAACCTATTTTCTGTATTAACTTTTGGGTAAGTACGTACTAGGACACTACCTAGCCATTGACGACTTAGACGTAGATAACCATAATCATCATCATCATTACATCAGCCCATGCAGTCCACTATTGGACTTTTTTAGGGAATTCCAAACACATCGATCCAGAGCCGACTGTAGCCAGCGGCTCCCTGCGACACGTTTAGGCCTGTGTGCACTAAGATTTCGGTTATCATAACCAACGGTTAACATAAGCTAAACATAAAATTTAAGGTTAAGGACGTAAACTCGGTTAAGATAACCGCCCGCTTTACGTCCTTAACCGGCGTACGGGTTGTCGTGGACAGTAAATTTTACGTTTAGCTTATAATAACCGTTGGTTATGATAACCGAAATCTTGATGCACACAGGCCTTAATGTCGTTAGTCCACCTAGCAGAAAGGCCGACCGACACTGCGCTTTTCGGTACGAGGTCGCCATTTTAACACCTTCGGCCCTAAACGTCCATCAGTTCTTTGAACCACGTGCCCCGTCCATTGCCACTTCAGTTCCGCGACTCGTTGAGCGTTACTTAATTAATAGAGAGTTACATTGATCTTCTGCGGACCACCTCATTTCTGATTCGATCACACAGAGATACTCCGAGTATTGATCTCTCAATGCTCCATCGGCTACTGAGTGAGTCTGAGGCCACCATAACTTAAACTTTAGTCATTGACCTCCTAGATAAGCCAAAAGAGTTGTGTGGTGGGTACGGATCAAATTCTATACGACGACGATTTGTATATAGACCTTTATATACTACTCGTCGTCTTTATACTAGTTGCAAGTCAGCGATTCAACCTGATATAGATCGGTGTGGGTCATTAGATATGTTAAATGATTCAGTTTACAAGTTGACATATAATAGACGCAAGAATCAAACTTATGAAATCGTATAGACTGCAGACGACACGTACGAACGTGCCTTTTGTCCTAAAACCTTATAATTTAGTTAGGAGTCGATATAAAGTATTTTTGTTTATGTGATATTGTGGAAATTGAATAATATTAATAAAATATTAAATATTTATACGTTGGCAGGTAGGTGCGTACAGATACAAAATGGAGGGCATTAATTAGGCTCCATTACAAATATATATTTTTCTTAAGAATTATTGAATTTTGAAATCATTTTATACATATTGATCTCAAATGAAAAAATATTTATTACTTTCTACTTACAAGTTTTATTACAGGTGGACATTGGAGACGTTCAAGCTTGGATATAGCCGGGACATTAAGGAACGAGATCTCTATGCACCATTGCCCGAACATCGATCCGATGTTTTAGGTAGGTACACTCTCAACTCTCTCAGGAATCCGTCATCATAACATAGTCAACTAAGAACACTAGTCTTGGGGTCTAGAGCATTTTTACCTGCCTGTACATTAACACTATGTAGGGATCTCAAGGTCCTATGATACTTATCTACATAGCTATCCCATTGGGAGAAAGTGGTTAGCATCTATAAATTTAAAGGCCAAAATGCGTTAAAAACTCTTTAGTTTTATACGCATTTTTTAAAGGAAACGAAACCAAAACTTTTTTTTTTATAGACTACAAGTTGGCCCTTGATTGCTATCACACCTGATGTTAAGTGATAATACAGTCTAAGATGGAAACGGGCTAACTTGTTAGGAGTGGGACGAAAATCCACACCCCTACACTACATCGTACCGGTACGCTAAATTCGCTTGGCGATACGTCTTTGTCGGTAGGAAGTCACTAGCCACGGCGAAAGCCTCCCGCCAGCCAGACCAAGACAAATTAAGAAAAATCTCAATCTGCCCCGCCGGGAGTCGAACCCAGGACCTCCGTCTTATAAATCCACCGCGCATACCACTGCGCCACGGAGGTCGTCAAACTACCTACATAATATTCTGGGTATGGATATTAAACTACAAACTAGCTAATACATCAATACATCAATTTGGACAGATGTCTAGATATAGCTCTGTAGGTTGTAAGGATAAGGTAAGGGTTAAAGGGTACATAAATATTTATCTCTGCTCTTAATATTTTAGGAGATGCGATGCAAATTGCTTGGGAACAGGAGGTTGATAACTCCGGGTTTCCGAATGTGGACAGAAAGCCAAGTCTAATGAGAGTTTTATGCAAAGTGTTTGGTTTCGAGCTTCTGCTTTATGGATTAATTCTAGCCGCTATGGAGTTCTTGATCAGGTAGATGTTATTGTCTATAGGTAGGTAAATAGGTAGAGTTAACTATGTTTGAAAAGAGATTGTATTTTGTGTCACTGGTTATAAATCCCACTTTCAGGTTGCAACAACCATTATTTCTTGGATTATTGCTCCGTTACTATAGTCCAGCTCAGGATTTTTACAATAGCACGTAAGTAGACAATATTTTAAAAGCTCTTCTTTCTGACTAATAGTGTAGATCTTAAAAGTACTTAAAACATTTTAACCAGACCTACTTAATATAACCAAGTATGCTACTTGACGCTACAAAATTACTAGGTTCTTCAGAGCCTTGGGTCTGCTATGCCCAAGGTTCTATTGGTTTCTATTTTTTTTTTAATATCATTGTTCTAGTATCTGTTTTTTACTTTGCGCCCAAGCATAGACTTTTGCTATACAAGGCTCAAGTTCGGTCTCATTTGGAATACTGTTCCCACTTGTGGGCCGGTGCACCACAGTACCAACTCCTTCCATTTGACCGGATCCAAAAGCGGGCTGTTCGTCTTGTTGACAATCCCAGGTTAACTAATAGTCTGGAGTCTTTAGAACACCGAAGGGACGTCAGTTCCCTTTGTGTGTTTTATAGACTATATTATGGAGAGTGTTCTGAAGAGTTGTTTAACCTAATACCACCGTCAGGATTTTCTGCCCGTACCTCACGCCGCAGAAACAAATTTCATCCTCACCATCTGGATGCCTGGTACAGTACTACCATCCGCTATATCTTTTCTGCCACGCACTTCTAAGATATGGAACGAGCTTCCATCCTCGGTGTTCCCACATTCTTACAATTTGGGGATTTTCAAGGGGAGAGTTAATAAACATCTCAAAGGCCGGCAACGCATCAGTGGCGCCTCTGGTGTCGCAGTTGTTCATGGGCGGCGGTAATCACTTAACATCAGGTGATCCGCTTACTCGTTTGCTCGCTACTTTTATAAAAAAAAAAAATCTGTATAGTTATTAGGATAAGTTAGTTTAAGTTCCTTATTGTATTCTTTATCTACTAGTTAAGAACAAAGTTCTTTTTCAGAGCAAGTAACACATATCTTAACCGCCTATTGAATTACTACGACAACTCCAGCGGTATCACATGGGGCGAGGCGGTGTTTTTCTCCTTTGGCATAGTGTCCTGTAGTATGGTGAATGTTCTTGTGCAGCATCCTTTCATGATGGCAATGATGCATTTAGGTATGAAAGTGCGTGTCGGAGTTTGCAGTCTCATTTATAGAAAGGTAATAAATGTTGATAGAATAAAAATATATTTTATTTCTCTGGTTAAGTACTGAGTAAATTATACAGTTAAGGTCAATGGTGGATACTACCTATATAAGGTGATTTCGAATTATCTGCTAGCGTTGAAACTGGAGAAAGTGTAATGCATAGTGATCACAACAGCGGAATAAAAATAGTTTTAGAACCATTAACAAAAAACTTAAAAATTACCTACAAAACTAGGACATTTTGCATAACACCATCGATTGGATTCATAAATTAACAACAAGGTACCAAAAGTATGTATTAAACATTCGATTACTACCAAATAAAATAAAGAAAAGCCAAACCACCAAAATCTCCCATTAGACCAGACCTGAACTAATAATAAATAATAACAATCGGCTGTCAGAAATCGAACACGGAACCTTCGAAGGACTAAGTCGGTAGACATGTCCGCACCTGCACACTTTAGAACTGGTAAAAAATAACGAAATTATGAACGAAATAAACTTTTAAAAAAGCACTTAGAACAAAATCAGCTGATATCTGTGCCAAGTTGAATAAACTTTCCTGTTAAATTACCTACTGTAAAACGCCGACAAAAGTAAACACTTGCCGCCCGATACCGATCAGAAAAAGCGGTGCCGTTGTCGGTCTTTTAAAAGGCCGACAATCGCGCCGCGCCTGTTTGTACGCTCGCTGCCGGCATTTCAAACTAAGTTTTAATCTATTAATGGAAAGTTCATTGACCTTAGTAGTCAATCAGCTGTTTGTTTTGATCAATTCTAGTGTGTACGTAGGTACCTAACTGCCTTCGGGTTAATGGCTGGCTGGTTTTTGGGTAATTTATCAATGTATTGGATGGTGTTATGCGTACTGTCGTACTTACGACAGTATAGATAATAGATATTTTGTAATGTTTAATAATTTTTTATTTATTGGTTCTGGGAACAAATTGTTTTTTCTATTGTATCTATATGCATAAGACTTGCTCCAGTTTCGACGCTAGCAGATAATTCAAATCAAATCAAACTCACCTTATATAAATAAAGTTTAAAGTACTAAATCTACACTAAAGATTGACACATTACACAAAAATATTAGCTCCATTAGTTTTCCGCATATGTATTTCTGATTTGGTGAATCACAAAAAGAGGTCTAGGCCTCTAGATCTAGGTAGGTACAACGTATCTAATTTATTGTCAAAGCTAGATTTTGTCTTTCATGACTAATCAAAGATAATGATATCAATTCGTGATAATTTTCTTTGTAAAACAGGCATTAAAAGTAAATCTCCAAGCGATGTCAGAAAACCGCGGTGGATTGGTCGTTAACTTGATGGCAAATGACGTGAACCGCTTCGATTCCGGGCCACTTTTCATCCATTACTTGTGGATAGGCCCTATCGAAACTTTGGTATGTTTGGACTTTTATGCTATTTTCAGTAAAAAATGTGAAGTAGATAAAATGCCTGGTACAGTAACTATAAACTAACTTTGAAAAGAGGAGGTGAAATTGGCCATAATAAATTATGTTATGTATGTCAGATTAAGTATCGTTAGTGAAAATTGATCTTTTACATTAAAAACTTATGAATGCTGTTTTTTCAAGCTCATGACCTTGTATTTATACCGGGAGATGGGCGTATCTGCGGTTTACGGTGCACTGATGATTGTGGCTGTGATACCATTCCAAAGTGAGTTGTTAAACTTTTGCAGTCATCGAATTTTTTAAAATATATCTCAGTTTGACGATCTCTAAATACCTATTTCATAATTATACTAGATAGTTAAAATAATATTAAGTAAAATCAGGTTTTACTTTGCCATAGATGATTTATCACACCAACAAAATTCATCAATTTCGATCTAGGCTTTTTGATGTTATGCACGTACGTACGCCTTTGTACTGTAGGTATACTATGTACTACAATGTAAGTTGAGGGTAGAGTTAAATTCGATGATTTTGGTATGTTCGTTTCAGTGGTTCGATCTCTATAATCCGAACCACATAGACTTGTAATAAAGGGCGTTGGACCCTTCAAATATATACATAGCTAAGAGAGAGACAGTAGCTTGTCTACTTAGCTCTCTTAGCGACTTTAAGTGCTAACAAGTGGTTAACTGTTAGGTACATATTTCAGTATTTCTCGGAACTGGTACATCCTATTACCGAAGAAAAACAGCCTTAAAGTCTGATGAAAGAGTGAGGTTGATGGAGGAAATAGTTATGGGCATTGAGGTCATAAAAATGTACACATGGGAAAAGCCTTTCAGGAAGATCATTGATATTGTGAGGAGGTAGGTATATCTTTCGAACGATTGTAATAAATAATAGCAAGCAATACTTATGTAAGATGAGGTGCACATTACAGATTCTAAAAATCGTTTTAATAGATACAGTCGTGGAGCTTTAGAGCTTTTTGCACAAAACTCATCCGGGGAAGTACTACCACCAAGCAGTATAGCTGTGTTCCAGCCTGAATTGCCGATGTAATTTATGGTCCATAACCATAATCATTCAAATTTAGCGTATTCCGATAATGAGCTAATTAATGGGTTGGGATGTGAAATATTGAGCTTTTATTTCTTCCAAAAAAGTCCGCCAACTCGCATTGAAGTTGCGTGCTAATTTTAACTTAGTGCCTATTATCATCAAGATGTGTTGAACGGGTTGAATTTTAAATGCCTATAATTAAACTGATGTTGTTTCTAAGACAGCGTATACGTAAATTAAAGGGCATTATCAAAATTCTCACACACAAAATTCCAAGCGTATGCGTATGTATTTAACTATTTCATTTAAATACACAATTTAGTTTTAAACAACTACCTTTGCAGCAGTCACTAAAATTTCGAAAAAATAAGAATTTCCATTTTATGTTCCAAAACAATTGACTGTTGTGTAAGTTTAAAAAATCAACTTTTTCTAACGTTCATAACTGTTAACAGCGACTACATGGTTACATGTAACTTCCGTACTATTTATTGACTTAGATATCATATAGCTTAGCTACACGAAGCTTAAAGCTGTTTCACAGGATCGGCAGAATTTTCTCCACCTGTCAAACTTCATTTTAAAGAAGGCACCTGATGATATATCATCTCTGGACATCCAATTTTTACAATTATGTCCTTTGATAACTGCAGACGTTTACACAAACGCCTTCTCCTTTGCAGGCAAGAGGTGTATTACATCAAAATGACGTCATACATAAGAGGCGTCGTGATGTCGTTCATCATGTTCACGGCTCGGTTCAGTATCTTCATCACAGTGCTGCTTTACGTGGTGTATGTGAACCGGATCACGGTGGAAAACGTGTTCTTCCTCACGTGTTATTACAATATCCTGAAGCAGACTATGACGCTGTTCTTTCCTCAAGCTGTTGGACAAGTAAGAATTTAAGTTTTCAATAACAAACATACTCGTACTATCAAAAATTGCGGAACAGACGGGATTCGAATCCGCGTCTCTCTGGCAATCCGGGCCTCTGAGCGCCTTTTTTTTTGACGTTGGTGCGAAAATGAAATTTGTCAAATGATTGATGTCCAGATGACGCCTGTAAGTTTCGTTTTCCGCCGCCAATAGACATTTGCAACACCAGAAGAGTCCTAGTCTATTGTCGGTCTTATTTTGAGGAAAATATTGCTATAGTTCTAATTTCTATATACCTAAGTACCTACATCTATCTATCAACATCATCATAACTACCGATGGACGTCGGTAGTTCATCATCATCATTATCAGCCTATTAACAGCCCACCATAGAGCTAGTACTCCTTGTAGGAGAGAGGAAAATACCTACCTACCTAATTTACATTTTATTGTACAATGATTTTATTACTCGATGCTCTTGCCTAACACTAAGTCTTTCTATCTAATTTACAGATCGCAGAAATGAACGTTGCCATTCAAAGAATCAATGATTTCTTGCTGAGCGAAGAGTGTCAACTCCCACCAAGGGCCCAGTCAAGCGAACAACCTCCTTCTCCTTATAAACCAAAAAAACGCGTCACTATACCACGTTAGTCACTAAAATCCTACTCATTCATAAATATTCAAGAGTAGGTATACATCAAAACTACTAACTGGGAGACGTGGACTTAAATATGGTCTAGATTCGGTTTATCTAAAAAATCCTTATATCCATGTGAGAAGTTATCTAATAGGTCAGAAGGTAGGTATATACAAAAAGTAAATATATATGTACTTAAATAGGTATACTTTATTGAGCTTTTACTATGTCTAACCGCTGCTTCGCTTCTTAGTGAATCCCGTACGACCGGCTGTGAAACGATCTCCTAGAAATGTGCCTAACACTCCCAGCATTAAGCTCCAAGACAAACCTAAAGGTAAATAACTAAACATTAAATATAATATAAAATATTTGAGTTACAATAAGCCAAATTATTAAAATAAGCCAATTATTCAGCCAATCAGCCAGCTCATTTTAATAGCCCAACACAGCTCACAGGCCAAGACTCCTGTCTTCTATAGGGTTTCTGAGATTTATAGAAAGACCCACTACGCTTGCCCGATCGCGGCTTAACCTGCGTTCCAAAACACAACTGTGAGAATCGCATGCCGGAAAAAGACCTTATTAAAAACTGTTTAATCCTTTTACAAACAGAACTACGTAAAGATGAAATAGCCATCAGATTCAACGACGCTTGCAGCCGCTGGATCAAATCGTCGAAGAGTGACGATGTCAAAGATATTACTTTGAGTGTAAGTATTATTCATTTAAAGGCACTCTTAAAGGTACTTAGATTCATTTAGAAAATGTTTTCTGACTTGACGCCAATCATTAATGTAAAACTATTTTTTGCATTATAGATTTGTGGTGGATCTTTAACAACGATCATTGGAGCGGTAGGCTCTGGCAAGTCTACTTTACTCCAAATGATGCTTAGCGAACTGCCATGTTCTAATGGCAGGATAGAAGTTATGGGCAGCGTCAGTTATGCTAGTCAGGACCCTTGGCTTTTTGTTGGTGAGTTGGCCTTATTGTTATTATCTAACATTTAAGTTAGTGTCCAGGTCAATGAATTGAATACCAATTAGGATTATATAACCTAAACATAACTGAATTTTGTATTAAATTTCAAACCTTTTAAAGACCTTAGTACTTATTAAATTATCGGGGGGTTAGAACTTCTATACATCCTTAAACAATATTCTCCTCCTTATTTGTCGAGACCAGATTGTAAAATGATATAATAACATCATGAGGCTAAAATAGTTATATTAGTGGTAAGTCAAACAAAACTCACGGCCACGACATTTTTTTCATATAATCAAAAATTTTATTCTTATAATCCTTACCTTTTTTTTTTATTTATGGCTTCCAGCTGTACCAACTAGGTACAATTTACTCCACCAAAGTCACGTGGTATGGAAGACACAAATCCTTACCTTGATACTTTATCAAGGAATGTCTATATGTATTCCCACATTACAGGATCGGTTCGTCAAAATATACTTTTTGGGCAGCCATTTGTGAAATCTCGCTACATGGAGGTCTGCAAGGTTTGTGCCCTGGAAAGGGATATCTCTTTGTTTCCCCATGGAGATAAAACCATTGTTGGAGAACGTGGAGTATCTCTCAGTGGAGGACAACGCGCCAGGATAAACCTAGCACGAGCTGTATATAAAGAGGTGACGATAATACACAAATAATATATGTTTACCCTCAGTTTAATAATCTATGTGCCTAGTGTAAGATTTTACCGCGTCGATATCGAGAGCAGTAAACGCACATTTTATATTGAATTAGAGTAGCGCCATCTAGTTATAGTGAGAGTAAACATTTTTTTTTTCTATATAATTTGACGTTACGAGTGAGTAAGTTTTTACGCAGTCGCTCGGTGAAAAACTCACACTTGCCCCACTGAGTGTTTACCAATTTTGTTACAATACCGATTAAAAATTAGAAGTTGTTTTTAGGCTGACATATATTTGCTAGATGATCCATTATCGGCAGTGGATACACAGGTGGCAAGACATATTTTCGAAAATTGCATTAAACGGTAAATTCAAAATCAGACACTAATTTTTTCAGTATGTGGGTGAATTTTTTAAATTTTTTAAACGTTATTAGATACTTGGAGAACAAAACAGTGGTACTAGTAACCCATCAGTTACAATTCATAAAGTCAGTCGATCAAATCGTTATACTGGAAAAAGGCAAGATTATCGCTGAAGGAGACTATAATGATTTGAGTGTAAGTTACTTCACTGATTCAAAACAATTGTTATTTCAAATGTCTAATTATATAACTAATAGTGAACGTGCTGATTTAGAATCAAGATTTAGCAATTATTCAATTAATGCAAGACAAATCTCACTCAATGCATAAGGAGGATTCATCTCCGAGCAAGTTTTTGCAAGGCACCAGTGCTCTCAATATGAAGCGCTCTCATTGGTCCCATTGGTCAATGATATTCGACATAACAGTAAGCACGATTTTTCTTTGCCATATAATATGGTCTGTTTGTTACAAGTTAGCCCTTGACTGCAATCATACCTGATGGTAGGTAACGATGCAATTTGCATTGCAAAACTTGTTAGGAGTACGAAGAAATAACCACCCATAGTTTGTACATATCTTACCGGAACGCTAAATCGCTTGGCGGTACGTCTTTGTCGGTAGGGTGGGAACTAGTCACGGCAAACCAGACCTGGATCAATATTAATAATCTTAATCGGCCCAGCCAGTAATATTATGACCTCCGTCTTATAAATCCACTACGTATACTATTGCACCACGTATGCCGACAAATATCTTTAAAGACTGCGATTACAAGATTCTCCCAAGTTACCTATCTAAATATTTCATTCGAACTTCGAAACCGAAAGGGGTGTGGATTTCATCCTACTCCTAACAAATCAGCCCGCTTCCATCTTAGATTGCATTATCACTTAACATCAGGTGTGATAGCAGTCAAGGGCTAACTTGTAGTCGATAAAAACAAAAAAAAAATTATGCAGCAGCCCGGAACAATGATTTTGTAAAGTTAGATCTGCTTATTTATATACGCCATTTGGGGCAAAGAATACGCTCTATATATGTATTTCCGAAATTGGTAGAAGAGTACATAAATGAAAATTTTCACATCGGTTATATTGGAAAATACAAAAGTACATACTTTACAATTTTCAGGATCAAAAACAGGAAGAAGAAGCTCAGGTGGTGGGTAGAGTCAAAGGATCAGTTTACAAGGAATACTTTTTGGCTGATTCAACTTGTATTTTCTTTTCTCTTGTATTTTGTATGTTTATTTTGGCACAGTTCTTTGCCAGCGCAAGTGATTATTGGATTAGCCGATGGTAATGTGCACAAATACCACTACACTATAGGGCATTGTCATCGTTTAAAAACTTATCATAGAAAAGCTCTCTAGAGAACACTGAAACAAATTCTCTATTAACAATGAATAAAAGGTTTATATTCTTTCCGCGATAAGAATCGAAACAGCAACAGAAAAGACCTGACAAAACTTCCCTACACAATAGGTAAAGATTTCTCAAGTTTTTAATATTCAAGACACTAAATGTTTTCAGGGGTAATGCAGAGGATCATTTAACTGGTGACACCACAATGGACAATCTCCTATGGTCACAATATGGTTTGAGACGAAGGGATTTTGCCATAATATTTGGCGTGCTTACCATAGCAACAGTTGGTGTAGCGTTAATTCGAGCATTTCTATTCTTCTCTCTGTGTATGAAGTCTTCGATTAAGTTAGTTTGAATTTATTTAAAAATGTCATTCTAAATCCAATATGGTAGTGCGGACTCTCAAAGGTAATGCACACAAATGAAAGGATTTTCTGTGAAGAATACGAAGTTATAATAAATAAGAAAAGGAACATTAATAAGCTACTTACTTATATTCCGAAATTAGCAATAAAGGGGTCCATTCCAAAAAAATCCACATAATAAGTTGCAATTGGCAATGTTAACAATGTTGCCAGCTCGCGAAACTTATTATGTGGGAGAGAGACTCACGCAGTGGGTTGCAAATACATTGGTAAGAGTTAGATAGATAGTCGTTGTCTGCTCCTTTGCTCTCGAAGGTTGAACATCCTTTATTGCCAATTATTATGGTTCAATAGTTATATATTAATTCTTAGGTTACATGACAATATGTTTGAGAGAATATCACTTTCACCAATGAGCTTCTTTCACACAAACCCTTCAGGAAGAATTCTGAATCGCTTTAGCAAAGATATGGGCTCAGTCGACGAATTGCTACCTCAAGCTATGCTTGATTGTTTTCAGGTGAGATTCTTGATATTTATCAACTTGTGACTATTGGGTTAAGTGATAAAAGACCGATATATTAATATCATCTGCTGTCATACGACGAATATCTAAGCATTCTATGGATTCACTGTGCGGGTGCCGGGTCCATCGCGTGGCTGACAGAAAATCTTCGAACCGAACCTAAGATGGGACCAGTGCCGTAACAAGGACAGTGCTAGCGGTGCCGAGGGCGTAGACCCCGGAGGGGGGCACATAAATTACCAGACTATATACAACATATTTAGAGTCAGTTACAAGTCAGTATGACGAGGTTATCACTCTGGCACAGGCCGCAATAAAAGCTGGTTACGCTATTTCATAGAACACAAGTGTAGGTTTAAAAGGGATCCCTTAGTGACGCGCGTCAACACTTACTTCCTCTGTTCATGTTACTCTCCCTGCCCAGCCAAATTTGGAAAGATCCTACTAGATTTATTTATTGAAAATATCAGTATATTTACAGATAATGTTAAATTTAGCGGGCGTCCTCATCGTGATATTGATGTCGGAGATGGCTCTTCTAATACCAATAGCAGCAGCGCTAATTATATTTTACATTTTTCGCCTAATTTACGTTCGTACGACTGGTGCTATCAAACGATTGGAAGGGATAAGTATATCTACCCGATCAACTTTTTTTAGTTAAAACAGTTTATATGTATGGATGGATGTTTGTTACCCTTTTACGCTTAACTACTGAGTGGATTTTAATTAAACTTCACAATCATATAGCTTTCATATCAGTATAACATATAGACACCACATTTTATCCGGAAATGACTATGGGAACGAGAATTAAATATTTTAATAAAAAATTATAGATACATAAAATAGAAAAGTCAACTTCTTTATATCTATTAAAAGTGTTTTTTTTTATACTTTTGCACTAGCACGAAGTCCAGTATTCAGCCACGTAAACGCAACAATCCAAGGTCTGCCAACTATTCGATCGTTCGGAGCTGAAAGTCTACTTGCCCACGAGTTCGACCGACACCAAGACTTGCACAGCGCAGCGTGGTACCTTTTCATCACTTGCAGTCGCGCATTCGGCTACTTTCTCGACGTTATCTGCCTGTTGTTTATTATATGTGTTACCTTCAGCTGTTTAATGAAAACTGGTTAGTTTTTAAGTTAAAATTTTAAAAGTAATTAACACTAAAAAGTTGTAGATTTGTAAAGCGTTACTTATTATGTCACTTTTGACTAGTTTTTAGTAGTTTAGACTAGTTTTTAATTTTTTTCTGAAGAGGATATTTTGGAAAATATGGGTTTTATAAAACTTTTGTAAATTTCCTTACTAAATTATAAACACGAAAGTTTGTATATATGGATGGATGTTCGTTACTCTTTCACGCAAAAAGTAATGAATGGATTTTAATAAAACCTACAATAATACAGTTAATAGATACATCTGAATAACACATAGGTTACTGTTATCCCGAAATACCCACGAGAACGAGAATTACGCGGGTGAAACCGCGGGCGTTATCTACTTTGAATATATAAATCATTAGTATTTGTGCATCGCGATTGATATTTTTCAATTTATGGATTTATTAAGCTATTACATAGCTTCTATCGCGGGCCTTGAGCGTGGAGACCGAATTCAGAAATTCCCTAACGAAAACACCTAACACCCGCTGGATATCAAAAACATAATATAAAAATCTTAATTTCGGCGCCGACGTCATTCGGGCACTTAGAGCGCCATACCTAGCGGTAAGGCGCTCTAAGTGCCCGAATTGCCAGAGAAACGCGGGTTCGAATCCCGTCGGTTCCGCAAATTTTTTTTTAAGCGTGATATTTCAAAAAGTAATTTTTTTTACAAGCGTGATATTTCAAAAAGTCATCACGCTTAAAAAAAATTGCTGAACCGACGGGATTCGAACCCGCGTCTCTCTGGCAATCCGGGCACTTAAAGCGCCTTACCGCTCGGCCACGGTCCCGATGACGTCGGAAGGTAAACATAAGTTGTTAAAAAATGCTATGCAATAGCTTTACCGCGGCAGTCTTCGAGTGCCACACGTCTTTCTTTTCATAATTGCCTTCTGTAAAAATCCAAAAATATTTTTTCCCTCTAAAATTAATAAATTTTATTTAGAATAAACTTTTTCGACATATAGAGACTTAAGCTATAATTTCAAGACTCCATTTTCCACCAGACATGGAAGGCAGCAAAGTAGGACTAATAATAACCCAATCTATTTCACTAACCGGCATATTTCAATGGGGCATGCGACAATCTGCGGAAATGGAAAATCAGATGACCAGTGTAGAAAGAGTACTGGAATACACTAAATTACCGCAAGAAACCTCATCTGGCGTAAGTTTATTTTTAATAGTTATTATACGTAGAAAAACAAATATTTTATGTATATTATATGCTTAGAAGTCTGAGAATAGTAGATTGTAAAGCAAGCGGCTAAGCCGAGGTATTTTTAAGGCTGACCCTTTAGGCGAGGACACTAAATAGAAACCGAGTTATATTATTAAAAGTCAAACGATTTTTCAGATGGAAGACATGGAACCTCCTAAAGATTGGCCTACTGAAGGAGCGATACAATTTGAGCATCTTAGTTTGAGATATTCAATAACTGGAAACAAAGTCTTACATGATTTACAATTCAACATTCTGCCACAAGAAAAGGTTAAACGAAATCTAATTAAAAAACTCGCGAAGAATTTAAGAAACTTTTATTAAATAGTTGTTTGCTCAAATCATCACAGATTGGTGTCGTGGGTAGAACTGGTGCAGGCAAATCGTCGATAATACAAGCTTTATTCCGGTTAGCTTATTTGGAAGGAAGAATCCACATTGACGGTATAGACATTACCTCTATTGGATTAAAGTATTTGAGGCAGAAAATTTCCATAATACCTCAAGTAAGCACGTGCATACAAATAAAACTGATAATGTCTCCAATCCTTACTAATATTATAAACGAAAGCAAGTATGGATGGATGTTTGTTACTCTGTCACACAAAAACTACTGAATGTATTCTGATAAAACTTTACAATTATATAGCTTATACATTCATACATACATAGCATCACGCCTTGTTCCCATAGAGGTAGGCAGAGACTACATCCTTCCATTTGCCACGGTCCTTGCATACTTCGTTAGCTTCTTCCACTCTCATTAATCCTTTCATACAAGATCGTCGGTATAGGGTAGGTACTCTTGACCTGGCCATTTTTTAAAATGTCCAGAATTTGGTCCAGTAACATTCGCCTAGGTCTTCCCCTTCCAACATTTCCATTCACTCTCGCCTCATGAATCTCTTTTGTTAATTTTCTTTTATCTATTCTCTCTGCATGTCCAAACCATCTAAGCATCCCTTTCTCTATTTTAGTCTTTACATCTTTTACACCACACTGTTCTTTTATTATACTATTGTTAACTCTGTCACTCAGTTTTATTCCGCTCATACTCCTCAACGCTCATCAGAATAACATAAAGGTTTTTATCCCGAAATTTTTACGGGAACGGGAACGACGCGGAGGAACCGCTGGCGTTCTCTTTTAAAATATAATTGTCAAAATTTTCAACAGAGTGATTGTATAATTATTTAACGTTCTTTGATTTCAGGAACCAGTACTATTTAGCGGTTCCCTACGAAAGAATTTGGATCCATTTGATGAGTATCAAGACGATTTATTGTTAAGAGCCCTTGACAAAGTTGAACTCCTTACTGAGGAAGAAGGCGTTGGTAAGAATAATGATAGCGAGACCCATGTAATAGCTACACCTTCGTCATTTTATAATAGTTGTAAATTTTTCATCCCATGCTCCTTAACATGTTAACGCCTACTATGAAAATGAGAAAAGAGAAAAAGGATAAAAGAGAACAAGAAGGTCAGCACAAAGTTTTGCCAAGCGGCTCCGTGCTGATCTAGAAGAAATGGGGGAGGTTATTTTAGTCCTGGTAGGTTAGGTAAGTAGGTCCTGTTAGGTTAGTTAGTAGGGATTATTTCTCCCCTGCAAAAAAACCCATGCTCCTGCTATAGTCCATATGTAAGTGCGGCAGACGACTTTAGAGTTGGGATCGTGGTTGAAAGTAAGTTACAAAAGTAGCTTCATTTTTAAGACCTTTAGGGGCCTAGACCTTTGAAATCTGCTACCTACCTCCCGTAGAATCTTACATCCCGAAGGTATGTAAGATTCTACTATGTACTTATCTATGGTTGGAGCATACAGCATGACGAAGGCCTGTCTATCTAAAGCTCTTGCACAAAGAGTTAAAGCGTGTGAAAAGGTTAATAATCAGTTAAGAACAAAGTTCACGAACTCCGTAGCGTAGTGGTATATACAGTGGATTTACAAGATGGCAGGTTATGAGTTCGATACCCGGCGGGGCGAATTGATATTCTTAATTGGTCCTGGTCTGGCTGGGAGAAGGCTTTGGAAGTTACCCTCCTGCCGGCAAAGACGTACCTCCAAGCATATTAAGTGTTCCGGTACGATGTCGTGCAGGAACTAAAAGGAGTGTGGATTTTCACCCTATTCCTATCAAGTTAGCCCACTTCCATATTACATTGTATCATCAGGTGTGATTGCAGTCAAGGGCTAACTTATGATGAATAATAAAAAAACAAAAGTAATAGTCCAACAATCATTTTCAGAGGCTTTATACAAACAAGTGATGGACTGCGGCTCCAACTTCAGCGTGGGCGAACGTCAGCTGGTGTGCTTGGCGCGGGCTATCGTCAATAACGATAAAATACTGCTACTGGATGAAGCGACGGCGAACGTGGACGCGCAAACTGACGCGCTCATACAAACTGCCATTAGAGAGCACTTCAGGAATTGTACAGTGCTTACTGTGGCTCATAGACTGAACACCGTCATTGATTCTGACAAGGTGAGCAATTAAATGCACTACTCCCTACCTTAGATAAGAGACCTTATCATATAGTACAACTAGAGGATGCCTGCAGTTTGACCCGCGTGGTTCTTGTTCCCGTGAGAATTTCAGGATAAAATGATATGTAGGCGATATTATTGTGAAGTTTCATCAAAATCCATTCAGTTTTTGCGTGAAAGAGTAACAAACACGCACACTTACAAACTTTTGTTTTTATAAACAGAACTGATGTTTATTGGGTTGCCACATTTTACTAATTAAAGATAGTGCATCAAAACACATACTTCACGCCTCGTTTCCATAGGGGAAGGTATGTATGTTTATTTTACACATATTTTAAATTAATTGGAGCTGTCAAACAATTTAATAGGCTTAATTGATTCACAAACATTACTTACCATAGATTAAAGACTACTAGATAGAGTCATAACGCGGCTGTAGGTTCAAGAGCGTGACAGACTTATTTCATTCGGCCTTTATTAGAAAGTGACACAAGATTAATTTTTGTCCCTTTCAGCGTGTTCGTTTTTATTGCTTGTCAAGAGTGGAGTTTGTGACAAGCAAGGGACATATCTGAGCAATTATTAGCTTTTTATAAAATTTGCTGATAAATAATATAACTTTGCGGTTACGATATTAATTTAAACGTTATCGTGCTATGGTGGGTTGTAATATTTTTGGCTGCAACAGTCGCAGCGAACAGAAAATCGAAGGAATTATGTTTCATACGTAAGTAGGCATAAACTTCATTAATTGATGATTTAAAGCTTAGATATGTTATTTTTTAGCAAATTTCATGTATTATGCGTTTACTAAACTATCTTATATAAAGTAGTATTTCGTATTTTACGATATTTTAAAACATAACGTTTTATGATGTACTTTAAATGTTGACATGTCATGTCAATAAGGCTGATTTGCTGTCTCACGAGTGGACACGCTAAGAGCTCTATCTAGTAGTCTTTAATCTATGTTACTTACCATTCTATTTTAATACAGAGTAAATGTAAATGTTTCCCACAGATCTTGGTGCTAGACGCAGGTCATCTGGTGGAGTTTGACCACCCGCACATACTGCTGCAGAACAAGAAAGGGTACTTCCGTAAGATGGTCTCTGAGACCGGGCCGGCCATGACCCAGCTCTTGCATAGAGCCGCTGCAGATGTACGTTGTCTTATTATTCTAATAGAACACGCATCGTCTGTCCAGAATTTTCCTTTTTGTTGCGAAAAAAAGGAAAAAATATCTTCTATTGACATACTGCTAAATTACACAGCTTGTGGCTTATATGGGTTTTTAGTTTTGCGGCGAGGCTAAAATTCGTTTTTTTTGGGACCAGATCTCAATGAAGTAAAATCTATATTATACTCCAAGCTATAACTTGATAAGCTGACCGATGTTTAATTTAAACAGACAAACAAATATTTTTAGAATGTGGTGACTGGCCTTCTTGGTGCTTATTGGTCTTATCTTTGTTATCGGCTTATTTTTGTTAATTTTATAGGTATATGTATAGAAAGTAGAGTGAAATTCTGTGAATGTTGAATGTTATTGCTAACGTCAAAATCAGCAGTGGATTGTTGCTAAAATAATTAATTAATTATATCATTATTTGTTACAGAGTTACAAGAAAATTAAACAAAGCGAATAATAAAATAAAATATTTTATTTTCTTAGTTATATTTTAAATACGAGTAAATAAATTATTTGTGTATTTACAATGTCTTTTATAGTCAGTATTATGAATTAAAATTACATAACCTGTTACTAAACTTAGTTCACTATCAATAATACTAAAATGAATTTTAAATTTAATCATATTTTATATTTATAATTACTGTCTATATATTAGCACTCGTTCAAGTAAGTTTATATAAGAATTAACAAAGACAATTAGTTTCTACATTGCTATTTAATTGTAATATTCTCATTCATGCTAGCTAGTTTTCTTTATACAAGTGAATTATAAAGTCAAAGTCACAATATCTTTATTCAGTGAAATCTTTATGATTTTGAATCATTAATATGTAATTTAGATTATCAAAAAGTAATGGTGATAATTAAGGCCGGAAACTTGAAATTATAGCTACGAGGGTTGCAAATCTTGGCCCGAAAAGACAGGCCAGCCGGGTCATTTTTTATTATCACCATCTTACATTATTTTTTAATAGCTATATACCTAAGCACCCAGCTCCTTACAGGAATTCACTCAAACGCCTTTTTATCGTTTATAAATTCCTTTACACTATAATACGATTTTTGGAGAAGCTTGCCTTTGACAAATATAAACTACCCTACTGCTTTTATTTATCTATATAATTTAAACAGTCTCAATATTACAGCTGTTGAGGCTGGACAGTTGTAGCTCCATTCGTTTTTTGATGTTTTGGATGATTGTTTCCATGCGCCTGTAAAATAATCATTTATAATTGATTTTTGTTTGTAAATCGATTTGAAGTAATGTTTATGAATTTTATTACGTTCCATTTTTTTATAATATATGAATATATATGTTCTATGAAACCTATAGGAGTGCTTTATCCTCAAAATTATGAACTGTTGATTAATTGATTATAAAAATTAAATAAATAAAATGATTTGGTTTGATTTAAAGTTTATTTTAAACTATTATGGATTAAATTTTAAATATTTTACTTAATATATTAAAATGTTTAATTTAATTATCCAAAAACTTAAAATCTAATACTCACTTTTTTTCTTCTTCAGTTTCTCGTAGGTCCAAAGCTTCCAACGTCTTCACAAGATAGTCGCTGAAAATAACAGAAATTACTCTAATAAGGTCTTTGTTGCAAACATTGTACATTAAAAAATACATAACGGCGCGTGATTAAATTAATATCAAATTAGTTATTTTTTTTATTTCTGTTGGTAGTTAATTAATTTTTAGAGGTGGTATCGTTTTGTGTTCGTAATAATTAATTTTCTGAGCGGGTAACACCGAATGGAGTTGTACGTCTCATGGCGGGCGAACGTCAGTCATCGTCCGACACTAATGGCGGTCGCACGACATTTCATGTGCAAACTCATTGGCTTGCAAATCCAAGTTTAATCTTGTAATCGTTTAACATTCCTATTGTGAGTAAAATAGTGACAAAGAAGCGTGCCAGTGTTGTTATTTTGAATCTTTCTGGAATATAACGCCCACGATGGATTTTGGATTATAGACGGCCGAGTGGCGCAGTGGACAGTGACCCTGCTTCTGCGTCCTAGGCTGTGGGTTCGATTCCCACATCTGGAAAATGTTTGTGTGATGAGCATGGATGTTTTCCTGTGTCTGTGTGTTTATCTATATATTATAAGTATTTATGTATAATATATAAAAAAAAATATTCATCAGTTATCATAGCACTCACAACACAAGCTACTTACGAGTACGCTTACTTTGGGGCTATATAGCGATGTGTGTAATTGTCCTGTAATATTTATTTATTATTTATTTAAATTTTAACACGGATTCAAACAAAGAACCCGGTCCCAGTTTCCGGGCTTCCCGGCCTCCGACGACGACGACGTCACATACACATTATAGCTAGTCAACTGTATACATAGCTGATGGACCCGTATATGAAAATCCCAGAGCAGGATACTGTTGCAGGTATTACTCAAAGTCATAGCTTGTATAAGTTGTAGCAGTCGGGGAGTGTAGCGGCTGAGGTAGTGGTCTCGAGGCGCGCACGGAATATTGCCGCGCGCCGTGCCACAGCCGCGACACCTCCTCGCACACCGTCTCGCTGATGTCGCGCACGTACCGCGAGCACGACGCGCCGCAGATGTTTACTTACTCGGCTTTCATAGTGAGGTGTGAGGCGCACGCCATCCTGAGCAGGGTGGTCTCGAGGCGCGCGCGGAACACGGCCGCGCGGGACGTCGGCCGCGCGCCGTGCCACAGCCGCGACACCTCCTCGCACACCGTCTCGCTGATGTCGCGCACGTACCGCGAGCACGACGCGCCGCAGATGTTCACTTACTCGGCTTTCATAGTGAGGTGTGAGGCGCACGCCATCCTGAGCAGGGTGGTCTCGAGGCGCGCGCGGAACACGGCCGCGCGGGACGTCGGCCGCGCGCCGTGCCACAGCCGCGACACCTCCTCGCACACCGTCTCGCTGATGTCGCGCACGTACCGCGAGCACGACGCGCCGCAGATGCTATCGACCTGCACACACAATGCGCCAGTGAAGGTCGACCATAATAGACAGAAAGCAACTACCTTTAGTGATCATTATCGCCAGCTTATTTTTTACTATTCTCAAAACAGATCGCTCATCTATAAAATTATACTTAAGACACTGTAAAAAATGTGTACTCGAGATTTTATTTTAAGGCAACCCTACTAAGGAAAAGCCTAGTTAGTGCGTACTTCAAGAAACAACGATTATTGAGGCATTCAACAAATCAGAAATACTTGAGGTTTTATTTTAAAACAACCCAATTAAGGAAAAGCCTAGCGCATAGCGCATACTACTAGAAAGAACAAGTGCCAACAACACTTAATTTATTATTTACTGAGGCCGTTACAGCCGTTCAAAAATTGCCATAGCGGACGGTATTTCACGTCCACAAGGCGGGGTATTGGTAAAGTTTTCAACTAGCAATAATCGCACCTCGGATTAACCTCATTGGTTACGATATTGCCTCTGCGCAAAGTTAACTTCCACACTGCGTACGAAACTATACCTACTTTTGGAATAAACAAACCATAGCGCGACTTAATTCGACGCGGGCGCCATCTATGAACAGTTGGAAGAAACGTTGAAAAAAAAATTGAAACATGAATTAGGTAATTCAGTGCCAGGTTTCTGGAAATCGATTTGAGAAAATATTTTGTTACTTTGAGAGAAAAATGTTAATAGGTTTCTTATTCACCAAGTCACGATCTGGTGATGAGATCCTGGAAAACTCAAGAAAATTCTTTAACTTTTGTAGGCACGCTTGAAGCGACTTGAATATTTTTTATAGTAACAATACTATGATGCCATAAAACTTTTCAAATTTTATAGGCATGCATCGCAGGGATTTTGGTTTTTAAGTGGCTATCGTAGTAATGGTTCTTTTAGTTTAGTACAAGAAGTTTCTACGTATGTTCGTCAATAAATCACTAAAAAGTATGAATAACATTTTGGATGGCACTGACTTTTTAAGTTAATTAAAGTAACTTATGAACGTAATTATCTTTGACTTTTTAGTGCCTTTTGAAAACGGTTTTATTTTTTATAATGAAATGAACATTTCACAATTTCGTCGGTGTTCCATGTACATTGGGGAATATAATCCTAAATTAGTACCAATTTTTTTTAACCAACATATATAAGTTATTTAAATTAACTTTCATTAAGGGCTTTACAATAAATGGTGTATTTTATCATAATTCATAAATGTGAGAAAAATGATATTTTCTTTACATGAGATCGCTTCGCCTTTGTCATGCGGTTTTCACCAATAAATATAGTGGGTCCATGTTGTTCTTGATGAAGGTTGTAGTATATAATTTGTGAAGGTTTTGAGTGAATTCAAATAATCCGCGATGGTATATATCTATCTTTTGAGGATAACTTGTTATACGTATTTTTTAAAAATGGTTAAATTTTTTTCATTTTTGGTGTAAAAATATATTTTTGGTATAAAAGAAATATACGGTGTTGCCCTATAAATTACGCCTGCATCATTCGTTTTCTACTCATTTATGCCGCACTGCACCAAGTTGTCTATGGTTACATACCTCAGCGTGCACTGCGATGAGGTTGTTTATGATCTCGTACACATAGGGGCGCGCGTCGTCGACGATCGCATCTGGATCTATTTCGTGCCTACCCATGTACATGCTGGGCTCTATGGTGCCCACCAAAGGATCTCCCTTTAGCTCTAGATACGTCTCTGCAATTCTTGACTCTAGATTGCTCAGAGCTTCCTTCGTTGTCTGCAATGCAAGGACCGGCTTTGGGAATTCGAAACTGGAAGGTAAAATAAAAATAACAATTAAAAATAATTATAATGACACGAAAACACTCGGATAGATACTTCTGGAAATGACCGGCATTGTAACGCGCCGCCTGTGCTGCGGCCACTGCTTGGAGGAGCGCACTTTGCCGTCGCCTAATGTTCGGTTTGGGTCCTCCAGCGGCTGGTCCAGCGCTACCGACAGACTCGTGTTGTTGAGATATATCTATATACATACTTCTGGAAAGAGGCAGCGATGGTTGGCAGTGTCACGCGCCGCGTGTACTGCGCGTTGCTGGCCGCTATCAGCAGCCGCTGCTGGGAGGAGCGCACTTTGCCGTCGCCTAATGTTCGGTTTGGGTCCTCCAGCGGCTGGTCCAGCGCTACCGACAGACTCGTGTTGTTGAGATATATCTATATACATACTTCTGGAAAGAGGCAGCAATGGTTGGCAGTGTCACGCGCCGCGTGTACTGCGCGTTGCTGGCCGCTATCAGCAGCCGCTGCTGGGAGGAGCGCACTTTGCCGTCGCCTAATGTTCGGTTTGGGTCCTCCAGCGGCTGGTCCAGCGCTACCGACAGACTCGTGTTGTTGAGATATATCTATATACATACTTCTGGAAAGAGGCAGCGATGGTTGGCAGTGTCACGCGCCGCGTGTACTGCGCGTTGCTGGCCGCTATCAGCAGCCGCTGCTGGGAGGAGCGCACTTTGCCGTCGCCTAATGTTCGGTTTGGGTCCTCCAGCGGCTGGTCCAGCGCTACCGACAGACTCGTGTTGTTGAGATATATCTATATACATACTTCTGGAAAGAGGCAGCAATGGTTGGCAGTGTCACGCGCCGCGTGTACTGCGCGTTGCTGGCCGCTATCAGCAGCCGCTGCTGGGAGGAGCGCACTTTGCCGTCGCCTAATGTTCGGTTGGGGTCCTCCAGCGGCTGGTCCAGCGCTACCGACAGACTCGTGTTGTTGAAATTCTGAAAGAACGATTGTGCTTTCGTGAGATCTTTATATTGAACTAGCAGACGCCCGTACTTTGCCCGCGTGGTAAATAGTGTTTTACAACTTTCCAACACCAACAAAAAACCTGCCAAATGCGAGTCGGACTCACGCACGGAGGGTTCCGTACAAACGTGTGTGTAGGTAAAAGTTACAATATGAGTTTCAACTTGATATTTTGGTTAAACCGTTACTATCACTGATAATTTGAAGATATCTTCATCCGCTCCTTCAGGCCCAGGAGCGCTAATCGACGGCGTGCTGCATTGATTCTTGTATTCTACTATGGATAAATTATAATCTATTCTCCCTGTTGTGGTTATTCTTCCAATCCCCGACCCCTAGGTCGTAATAATGGAAAATGACGTGTCTTTGAATTTTAGGCATTTGTGGCCGATTTTTCTGAGTCTCACCTACTTTACAAAAGATCATCTTCAAAATACAGAAAATTAAAAATCAGAATATTACAAACTCCCAACGTATATTTTTGTAATTTGGTAATTCTTTAACTCTCAGCTTATTTTCAACTTACTGTCGCGAGTTTGATTGATGTGTAATGGTTTAAGCAAACTTTTAAACAAAAATAATTCTCATCATAAATCATCAGGCATTTTGAAGACCTTCTTGGCGCAGTGGTATGCGCGGTGGATTTATAAGACGGAGATCCTGGGTTCGATTCCCGGGCAGATTGAGATTTTTTCTTAATTTGTCTTGGTCTGGCTGGTGGGAGGCTTTCGCCGTGGCTAGTTACCACCCTAGCGACAAAGACGTACCGCCAATTTAGCGTTCCGGTACGATGTCGTGTAGAAACCGAAAGGGGTGTGGATTTTCATCCCACTCCTAACAAGTTAGCCCGCTTCCATCTTAGACTGTATCATCACTTAACATCAGGTGTGTTAGCAGTCAAGGGCCAATTTGTAGTCGATAAAAAAAAATTCTTCTTTCTCAAATGTCAAGGCCACATTACCTGCTCATCTTGCTGCAGCGCCAACTCCTCGAGCACCCGCTCGAAGGCCAGCAGTATCTGCTGCGTGTGCTTCTGCAGTATCGCCAGAGGCTCACTGCCTTCGCTCAGCAGCGGCGTCTCGCGCCTGCCGCTCGCGAACACGCACTTGTGTATTGAGGATAGCGCGTCGTTTAGATATGTTTCTAGAAGATGTGGCTGGAAATTAAACATTTTTTAACTTAAATTACATTGGGAGTAATTTGAAGATAAATAATAATCGTAAAAAAAATGTTGGCCAGCCGCTTATTATAAAAAAATCTCTATATTTCGTCAGAAACCATGCCGCACACCTATCAGAAGTTGGTGGGAGTCTTTGGACGTGGCTAGTTGCCATCCTACCGATAAAAACGTGCCACCAAGTAATTTAGCGTTTCAGTACAATGTCCTGTAGAAACTGAAAGCTTTCATCATCACTTACCCCAGATGTGATTGTAGTCAAGGGCTAACTTGTAATGAATTAAAAAAAATACAGAGCGTAATTTTTTTTAATTCATTACATAAATATGAGTTTAATCAACTATTGTTGGGATGATGGCACACAATCCTGCTCATTTTCGAATCGTGTTGGTTTATGAATATGAGTACTAGAGGGCGATATATCAACCCAAATAGCGATCTGTCAACACACTGTCGAGAGTATTAGTGTAATATTCAAGTTTAAAAAGCTATAAGAATGGAAGAGATCGCGGAAATGTTAAAAAATATACAAATGGAGATGAAATTACAAAAGCAAAGACTAGATAATATGGAAAAAAATATAACTGAATCTATCAATAACAACTTGAACAAAATTTTTTTGGAAATCGAGTCTAAGCACAATGAATTAAATAAAAAAATAGAAGAGCAAGAAAAACGGATAGATGAGATCGTAAATTAGAGATAATAAATTTCGTCATGTAAGGAAAAGAAATCATTTTTATCATCATAATTTTTACTCTCTCCGAGAAATCTCGAGACGTAGTAATACTTAATAATACTGCATTATTTGTTACATTTTAAATAAACGGTCGCCAAATTCATGACGAATGAATGATGAACCATGAAGTTGATGTCAGAAGAGAACTATATTTTTATGGATAACTCACGAGGTTGGTGATGGCTCCATAGTCGGTGAACTCGTGTATCTTCCACGTCTCGTCGTCCGCCAGCGCTTTAACACGGCGCTGGGCCCGCTGCAGGAACACCGTCATGCCGTGCACGCGGTAGTCGAATATCACCTTCTCCACGATGCTTAGAGGCTGAAATCATCATATTACGAATCAGTGTTTACGTAAAAAATACTATCTATACTTACATTTATATTCATAGCCATGGTTTCTACTTTAAGGATGTTACTTAGAACCCACAAAGTGCTTTACTACTTCGTTAAATAAAAGTTCCTTAAACTTGGATGGCGACGACTTCATAGATATGCTTAAGTAAATTGAAGTTTTAGTGCGTTTTGAAGTCTGTCAATTTTTAGTTAGTCATTTATAACTTTTACACATGAACGTATTGCGTGGATCAAAAACAAACAAAATGCAGTACCTGGTTCTGAATCGAAAGCGTTAAATAACTATTGTTTTATGTTTATCTGTTTCTACCTACACTACATTGTCTACTTTTTGCGGTCATTCTCATTATGCTTACCTGCGAGGGTAAGTCCAGTTTGAGCAAGGACTCGTAGGCCTCGCGCAGGCTACGCAAGTTGGCGAGCAGCCGCGCACGCAACACGTCCGCACTGGGCGGCACTCCGCCCGCCAGCAGACACGCGCGCATGTGCTCTGAGAATAGCTGCACGGCCGCTATTATCATCTCCTGAAAAAGTTATGGATACCCGTTTTAAACACTAAAATATGACATTGAGGCTAACAAAATAATAAATCGTGTCATCTGGCCTAAGTATTTCAAGTCATCTGACAAGCTGTAAGTAAATAGGCATTGACCTTGAGGTCGGCGTGTCTCTGCGGGTCGGAGGGCTGCCCCGCCAGCTCGCCGGCGAAGTACCGGCGCGCGAGAGGCCACAGCGCGTGCAGCTCGGACGCGAGCGCGCCGCACGCCGCCGCGCACCACGCGCCGCGTACTACGCTCCACGACCCTTCGCTCTCGGGCTCCTTCGCTTTACGTCTACCTGTAATATGATTGTACATTAAAAACCTTAACTGGAAGCTAATTAATACTACATACGTACATAACATCACGCCTCTTTCCCATAGTCGCATGAGAAGCTTCCTTCCTTAGCTATCATTATTATAATCCTTTTGAGTTTCGTAGGTTTAGGATACTCTAGACATGGCCATACATTAAAATGTCCTGAATCCTATCCTAGGAACATTCACGCCTCATAAATTTTTTTTGTTCATCTTGTTTCATCCATTCTCTCTATATGCCCAAACTATTTAAGCACACCTTTCTCAATTTTAGTCACTACATCTTCTTTTACACCACACCATTGACATATTAATACTATGTACTTCGGGTCTAATGCAAAATTTACGTCAAAAGTGTCCCAAGATATTTTATGCACACTAGGATGTACTGATAGTTCAATTCACTAAGACGCGCCCCACTATTTCTCGCGAGGGGAAACCGATGGGTGCGGGGAGTACAGTTCGAACATCAGTCTCGAGTCGACCACGGCTCGGTGTACACGGGCTATTGTAAGGTTGTATCGCTGCGTGTCATGACCCAACGGAATGATGCTCTACTTAATTTTTTTACCAATATTATATTTATAATGTCAAAAAAACGTATCGTATGATGATAAACTACACATTTAAATGTGACTTAGCCAGAAGAATCGTTCCGTTGCCCATTCCTTCAGGTTGACCGACTCGACTTTAATTTTTCTACAAAGGTCACTTGATTGGTTTGTTACTGCAAATATAGATTTTCCAAATAAGCTTAGCAAAATAGCTTTGGTATTTGTACTATATATACATTGGTACTATCCTACTAAAAAGACGTACCGTCAAGCTATTTAGCGTTACGGTACGGTATCGTGTAGAAACTAAAGGAATGTAGATTTCATGCTACTCCTAACAAGTTAGCCCGCTTCCATCTTAGTTTACATAAACTAACTTGTAATGAATCAAAAGAAAAATAGATATACTAGGTACCTATCTGAGATGATTGTGGGTATGTGTGTTTTTAAGATATTTTTAAATGGGTTAATATATATGTCGAAGGAATTAGACTAGAAACTTAGAATAGATTGTTGTAATATTGTAATAGACGTCACTGTTTATGGAAATGTTACTGTCTGTGGATGTAATTATTTTTGGTATGTCACGAGTTTTTGACGTGACAACGTCTTGTAATTCGATAGAGCCGGCTGCACGCACGAAAAAACATGACGTCATGCGTCGTTACCTCGCTTTGAGGCGTTCCATGTAAGGCTTGAAGTGCAAGCGAGAGCGCGGAACTAACGACAAAGAAGGACAATCGGCCTTTGCGTTCGGCAGCGTTCAACATCCGTCTATTAAATATAATTATTAAATATATTAATTTTAAATTAAAAATTAATATATTTATTATAAATTTAAAATATAAATTTATAAAATCAAAATCAATTATTTTATTAATTTAAATTAATATTTATAAAAATATAAAAATTTTAATAACCAATTAAATGCTACCATTCCATCAGTATTTTAAGACTTAAGACATGGTCACGTTCAACTATCGTCAGTAAACCGACTTTACAGACAACCAATTTTTTTTTATGAAAGTAATCGAAATAGAACTAATTGTTAATCATTTAATGAGAGATATGAGATAGGTGCTTACTTAAAACTTTAACACAAAGTTAAATTCAATTTGATTTGATAAATGAATGAATGATTGATTTGTTTTAATACTCCAACCAATAAAAGAGTCGGGCGCCAAAGTCCTAGTAGAGTATTTACACCATCTTGAGGGGAATAAAGGAGTTGGGTAGTTAGTTTGTGTCTGGAGTGCGGAGAGGATATACTTTTACACTGGTCGAGTTGGACCAGTGTAAAAGTGTTCTTAAGAAATAAATTAAATTAGGGAGTAAAGTAAGATGGGTGTAAATAAACTACTGTTCTGAATCTTTATAATACGTCAGGAATTATAAAAATCTATTTCATGTATCAAAACATTGTGAACTTGCAATATATCTGTTCGTGAAGACAAAGTCTTTGTAACCCTAGAAAACGCCCAAGAGATTAAGAACCACTAAAGATGATGTCAAGAAGAATGGTGATACTCCGATATATATATTAACCTATATCACAATATAATTTTGCTGTGCAGGACCAACACGACATATTCATTTTTAAAAAATGAGTTAAAATGAAGTAGAGCATACTGCTAGTCAAACATGACATTCTTGTTGACATAATTAACTTGACACTTTGTGTGAGTGTGCACACATTGCTACTCGTTACGTAGTAATAGAACTCACATTCTTGCAGTTTTTATTGCACACTTGCACTGTAAGCGTTTGAAAAACAAAACACTACGAGCCCTCGTGGATTGACCAAGCTATATTTATGTTTTTATACACAAAATAACATTGTAATGTATGTCTTATTGTATTGTTATACAGTCTAATTTGCAACGGTCTAATTGCATGCAATAAGTAATCAGCTTCGATTGACGGTTACCATGGCAGGCTTTTTTTGACATGACAGCTTCTCGTGAAAATAGGACAACATAAATGGTGTGGAATCGGTAGCTTTCAAATTTTTTTGGCATCTTATATTTATATATTATATTTACAGCAAATTTTAATTTATATTTACATATCCCTGACCTCTATATGCTGGGATAAATCTTGTACCAAATAATAATTATTGTAATTATCTTGTATAAAATAATAATTAGTTATAATAATAATTAATTACAAACCAAATCCACTAATGTACAAAATGATATGCCACTCGACATAGTTTTTTACTTTGAAATTTTAAGTTCTCGATATTTTCCTCTTTTTAATTAAACTGAAAATATATTTTTTTACTTCAATGACGTTAGATCACTTTTTTAAATAACTGTTCCTAATTTCATGTAGATAATTCTTATAGTTATCAAATTAATATACCATTATGGTAAAAGTTATTTGATTAATATTCATGACATAAAAAATAAAAATTTTTGAATTGAAAATAATCAAATTATTTTCATTCAAAAATTAAGTAATTAAATAATTCAAATGTTAAACAACAAAATAACTCTATGCAGTCGTTGTTCTAAAACATTCTATTGCTCACGGCAGATCCGAACTAAATGTGGTTAATTAGATAAACATATTGCACTCCTTCTATCCTATACGCGGGTAGCGTATGGGAAAAGGACAGATAGATACTTTTGTTCATTTTGGTTGGTTATGCAATTCGTTTCTATAGTTTATTAAAATTTTAATAAAATAGCCTGTTTCTAAACAAAATAATACTTTAAAATCATCAGTAAATATTTACTTACTGAAAATAGAATATGGAAGAATAAAAGAAAATATGGTCCACCATCTTCTTTTCTCACCTTACTCGGGTAGTTCTTACAAGTTTTTTATAATAAATTACAGCATTATTGACGTGTATTCTGTCAGTCAGCTAATATGAGACTGAATTGCGATTGGATCTCATTTCGCGTTTTGGCTTACTTTTGGTTCGGACACTTTTTATCGCTGACCCGAAGTCCATAGTATTAATATGTCAATGCACCACACCATTCTATTATCATACTATTGTTAACACGCTCAAGTAAAAATTGTACTTACCTTTCTCACCAGACTCCTGTTCTTCCTTCTGCTTAAAATGATCCTTCACTTTGTTCATCAGACTCATTAAATATTCCTTGCGAGTTGTTATGGCGACCCAGGCTGCGTCGCCTTCCCAATTCAAACTGTTAAGTAGTCTGACAAAACAAAACATGTATCAAATAAGTATACGTCTTTAGAAATAAAATATTTTACGTTTATGATATTGGCAGAACCCATCTGGCAAAACTAGATGCAAATGTCATAAAAACATTGAAGTCTTGGTTTGGTCTAGCACTCTCGGCTGACCCTTCAACTCTGTTCAGAGATTACAATAATTTTGGGTTAAAACTAAAAAGGCCATCGGAACTCTATAAATACCTCAGGGTTACCAGAACGCACATTCTAGTTAAGTCCCAGGACGAACTAGTTGCATCACTTCCTAAAGACGAGGGTGCCGGAAAACTTGACTCTAGGCTTCATTTTTACAAACAATTTATGGCAGGGGCTCAGGTAAATAGAACCGGGTTGGGTGCAAGACGTAAAAAGGAAGACCAAGACATAATAAAATCTTTTCTTAAACAAGATGAGGACGACAACTACAAAGTGCATGCCATGAACCTAGAAATGCAAAACGAGTGGTTAAACTTAGGCGAGTTCTGCATCCCTCTGGCTCTGAAGTGGCGCGCCTTGCTGTACGATTGGTCTTCTGCCTTATTGAAATTTTATCTTAATGCCTTTCAACTGACTCTCCCAGGTCAGAGTAACCTAAGATGGGGAAAAGCCTCGGAAAAATCTTGCTATACCTGTGGTGAGGCAGTGGGCACTGCAAGGCACTTACTGGTAGGATGCAAGGTGCTCCTGGACAGGGGTCTCTACTCACGCCGCCACGACAGAGTACTAGAAATCATACGTGAAGCTATAAGCCTTTCAGTAGCTAGGGCTCAAAAAGGGTTGACGACGAATAAAAGACAAACTAACTTGGTTAAAGCAGGCTCAAGTACAAATTCCACCAGCAAGCCTTATTCAATTCTGGGCTCTGCTCCTGATTGGACTATATTAATGGACACGTATGAAAAGCACTATAAAATCCCGGAAGACTTAGCTATTACGACATCTAGACCGGACATATTTCTTTTTTCCAAACAAATCAAACGTATAGTACTTGTTGAGCTTACAGTGCCGTGGGAAACAAACATCCCTAAAGACCATGTATTCAAAGTGAATAAATACTATGACCTTACTAATGAACTAACCAAAAATGGCTATGTGGTTAGTTTATACGCGGTAGAAGTGGGTGCGAGGGGTATACCAGCGAAGTCTCTCTACAACCTGCTAAAAGACCTTGGCCTTACTAGAAGTGCAGTAAGCTCCATATTGGAACGAGTGTCCAAAGCTGCTCTAGTAGGGTCCTTCCGAATATGGTTGGGCAGGGAGAATAACTTGTACAGAGGAGGTGAGTGTTGACGCGCGTCACTAAGGGTACCCTTAAACCTACACCCGAGTCACAAGTCTCGGGCTCTGTTCGGAGTTTTTCGGTGAATCCATGGAATGCTAAGATATTCGTCTCTCTATTCATTAAATACTTAAATAAAAATGTGTGTTTTTTACTTAAAACTGTTTTATCAATTTTAGTTTTAGTATCAGTATAGATATAAAAATATAAAGTATGGAACTTTCAGAGACAGTAATTAAAAAGATTCGAGGTTATAGCTATTATATGTTTAAAATCAACTAATCTGAATGGGATAGTCTGGAAACTCACCTTATATATTTGGTTTGTTCTTGGACATTTACTGGCATAGTCTTCATTCTTGTGTGTAAATTTTCTTTCAAATCTTCTATTTTCCTATCAATTTCGTCCAGAATTTTTTGGAAAAGCTGCGAAAATAACCAAACAATGAAGGTAAAGTTGTTTAAATTTTTAATTATTAATTAATTTTTACTTATGTGGTTGGCTTATAATATTACCTTAACGTCAGTATTCCCAAACAGATTCTTCACTCGGCTGTAGTCATTGACAACAAGATCATACTCTTTTTTGCGAATATTCTTGTCTATGGATGCAGGCAATTGGAAGAGGAACTTGTGGCGTGTTAGCAGAGACAACGCTTCCCTTGTTTTGTCCGCATTCTCTTTGCGGGACAATATCTCGGAAAACAAAGAATCGGCGAGAGAAATGGATTCTGAAAATTTTGAACACTGATAACATTTTATAGATATATTGATATGATTATGAGTGCATTAAGGATGTGATTTTAGGGAACATTTTTGCGCGGCGTCATGTTTTTCGCTTTATAAACAGACACATCATGAAAATATGTTGAAGAGTCAAATCCATCACAGGATACTATTTATCCAACAAAAGTTTCAGCATGTTCTTAACAAAACCTAGATTTATGTAAAAAGTCAAAGGCCAATCAAAAAGCAACAAACAGTTAAGGACAGTCTGATGAGGTTCATACCACATATGGGGTATGAACCTCATCTGTAGGGACTGCTGTCATATTTCTAGCACAAACGTCTTCTAGCACTAGCTTCTAGCTTCTAGCACTTCATTGAAGGGAAAAGGGCAAAAGGAAAGTCATGTAAAAAAATAAATAGCTAATATTTATGAATATACCTTCAATTGCAGCTTGTAGGCTGGGTAGAGGTTCTTTGCCATTCTTTCTCTGGTCCTCTTCATACATATTCTTAAGTAGCACAAGTCGGTCTAACTGATCCATTACAGCACCAGTGTTTGCTTTCAGAAAGCTCAGTTGTCCTTCTTTTTGACCTTCGACCTGAAATTTTTATACAGACTCATCAACTTAGTTAGTTGGATACTACAGAAATTAAACCAAAGCATAAGGTAAGCAATTAGTGTTAATTTAAATATTATAAACATGTTTACAGTCTAGTTAGCCCAATGCAGGTTTTTCTTTATAAGTCCATGAGCCAGTGTGGGTTCATATTAATTTGTAACAGAGTAAAATGGCAGCTGGATGCTGCTTTTACATACATTGGGCTGTGGGTTCGATTCCCACATCTGGAAAATGTTTGTGTGATGAGCATGGATGTTTTCCAGTGTCTGGGTGTTTATCTATATATTATAAGTATTTGTGTATAATATATATAAAAATATTCATCAGTTATCGTAGCACCAATAACACAAGCTACTTACGAGTATGCTTACTTTGGGGCTATATAGCGATGTGTGTAATTGTCCTATAATATTTATTTATTTCAGTCATTCCTGATCCTTATCAACCTATTTGAACTTGTGGGGTGATTAGATAACTTTATATGGGGACTGAATGTGCTAAGTCAGCTTGGAGTAAAAGTAGTAATATGAGTCATTTAAAAAAAAATTTAATTTCTATATGCCAATACTGTATATCTGAAAAGACACTATACACATATAGTATCTTATTGGCTTAAAAGAAAGAAAGGAAACAGAAATGAATCATTAAGGATGTTCTTGTACTTTAAATTAAAGGAAATAATTTGTATAACACTAAAACATACTAAACAACAACTTTATCAAAAAGTAGATAAAACTCGTCTTGTTGCTTCCTATCCCAACAATTATATCCAAAATATTTCATTTTACAAAGCTTTTACAGTTTAAAATAAAATAATACCTTTCTTTGCAAAAACACCATTCCAGCTCTCAGATCCTCAAATGAAGTATTACTGTGGTGTTCCAAAAGATACCAGCCCGGTTGAAAATTTTCATCTGACAATTTGCCAGAGCTGTAATAGAAACAAACATCTGTATATCTCTTTCTTAAAATATTTAGCAACATGGTAAATTGCTGACTTTCCAACACATACATACTTAATAGCATAACACATATTAATACATACTCCTCTTTCTTGCTTTCTGGAAATTTTATCCTATAGTGCTGAGAATTACAATATGACTTTAGCAAGAATACTAATACAGAATGTTACATAATTTAATTTAATATTCAAATTATGTCTCCTAAAGTTAACTTGATCCATTTGTTAATACCTCAGCAAACCAAATAAAATTTAACCCATTAGTTTTTATTAGGTGGAGAATTAAAAAGGCTTACAGTTTAAGTACTGTTTATAGAAATAACCTCTCCTAACCTGCTCTACTCCTAAACCTCTAGTCAATTTCCTCATTTATGAGGGTTGTGACCACCTCCATCTTAAATTCTATTTGTACTGTGACGATTTTGCACTATCTTCTGCTACCAGGAGAGCATTATAGACTGAAAAGTCAAGTTTGATGCTGTTAATTTACATAACTACCTACCAAAGAGATCAACTCTAAACTTACCCATCTGGAAACAACTCATTCAGCTCTTCCTCAGGGAATTTACAATCATCACCCTCGGTAGAAAGACCTAGGGGGTCAGGTGGAGTGTAGGCTGTTGGTGACATAGGTCTGCGGCCCCAGGGCAAAGATGGGGGAGCTGCCTCTTCCACCCACACTGCACTCTCTTTTACTGGGCCTATGGATTCATGATACCCTAGAAAAATATAAAATTAGATTATATTTTACAGTAAAATAAATTGATCTTATGTAAAATTTTCTATTTATATCTCTTGTAGGATCAACCAATTTATATCAAGTTAAACTATGCTGACAATGATATAGGTAATTATCATTACTATTATGGAAATGAAACTGAAACCTGAAACTGTGGCTACATCTATACTAATATTTTGAAAGTGAAGAGAGTTTGGGTGAATGTGCTAATCTCAGGAACTATTGGTTCAATTATAAAGATGTTTCTATAGTCATCAGATAGCCATTAATTTAAGAAGGCTAAAGGAACATGTATATGAAAATGAAACCAAAACAAGGGGACAGAGCTAGTTTAATTATTATGAAGTATCTCTTATATTTGTGTATACTTTATGAACATTTAGTTTTTCAGTGGAGTCTTTGATTTCATAGAAATAACACACGTGAAAGTGGTGGCCATTTGAAATAATTCATATGTACCTCTAAACTGTACAGTGGAAGTTCCTTCACCGCCAGACTTGGTAGTGACAATGATGTCGCCGCGGCCCTTGCACGGACCAGACCTTGCAACTATTTTGTTTTTGCTTTTCCATTCTGCTGAGAGTAGGCAATCACACCCACAAATTTTTAGACCTGCAATATATGATCTCGGCTATAGTTATCACTTATTGTTAACATGTAATATCTTAATTGATATAGAGTTTATGATATCAAAATACCGTATAAATCCGTTGGGCTGGTACCGAGAAACTCCCCTCGAATTGTTACTTTCGTACCGGGAGGGCCTTCCTTTGGAGAAATACCAGTAACGACGGGCGGTGGACCCATAGCGAATGGTACAATGTTGTATACAGAACACGAACCTCGCCAAGTGATCAATAATTTTTAAATAATTCGTAATATACAAAAAGAAACTCATCAGCTAAATGAAAAATGATAAACTCGTAAATAATGTAATGTCAAAATATTGTCACTGACATGTCAGTTGTCAATGTACAACAAAACAAAAAGAGGTTTATACTTTCTTAAAACTGACTTTACAGTTCTGAGTTCCAGCTCTTCGTTGCCCGGCACTTCACTTCACTTCCCAAATCAAAGAATATATTAAAGTTTATACCACGTTACGCCGTTGCATGCATTTGCATTGTACTGCTGTAAAATTGAAAAAGGCAACTAAAATTATAGTAGAAGTACAACATTCAATAGTTCAATTAGTCCAAGCCAAAGCACGTTACTCCGTGAAAATAGTGATCTCAAATCTGGGACTAGTATAAGCTTATACTATCTGTGGTGCATTCAACCAGTTATTTTTTTTCCGTCATGTGGGGATGATAAAAAAAGACTTGTTTCGGGGGCGTATCTATTTACGATTATCTACCGTTTGGTAATAGAAATTAAACAACATAATTTTAACTATGATTTAATGTAAAATATAATAATCCATTCGTACAGAAATGGCTCATTCAAGCTTCAGGTAATAATTAAGTGAATCATCATTTTATTGTACTTACTGTTTGTTTAATAATTAGTTCGCCTTTTAGAATACTGTGCTATTTTATTTCTTTAGTGCGGTCGACGAATATGGTTTCGAAAGACACGATGATTTTGACTTTGAGAGCTATGAAGAATTTATGTCAGTGTATCTCAAAGTTTTGGCCTCAAGGGCACAAAAGTGGGCTGTTCTTCTCGGAGAAGGGAAGTCTGTTAAACGGACCAACACTATCAAAAGATATGTTCGTAAGGGTGTGCCCGGTAAGTCATTTATTGAATTCTGGTGCATAAATAACTCCATGATGTATAAATCTGTTATAAACTTTGACCTATATTTTAGTTGGCTTCTCAAAGCACAGTTCATTTTCTAAGATGTACCTTATATTAAGTCTAAATTTCACTAATATACAAAACAAAAATTGATTAATTGACAAATCATTTTTTATTTAGTTAATAAGAAACCTATACATAGTTTAGAAATAAAGTTGTTTTCCAAGGAAAATTATAAAAACGCTGTTTACAATTCAAATAAAAAATATTTTTTTTTAGTTTAGATAACTATCAGAAATATAGGCTTAAAACCCTCAAATCCTAAGCTGATGAGAAGCAATAGAAATTATGTGGTTTTTTGGGGACTCTAGAAAATGATTACAATTTATTCTTGCTATATTCTTGGTGATAGAGTGAAATTATGGCTGATATATTATTTTATATCTATATTCCATGTTTTAGGAAATTATTCTACTTCTATTCTGTATGGCTTATTATTTTTATTTTTAGGTGAACATCGTCCATCAGTATGGATGGCGATATCTCAAGCAGATAAGATGAAAGATCAATGTCCTGATTTATACCAGAAGATTCTTGACAGTCCTTTTGAGAAGGAGTTGGTTGATTTGGTGAAAACAGACCTGCCTCGCACTTTCCCTGACAACATTTATTTTTCAAAGGAAGCCAATCATCAAGCACACCTTTTTAATATATTAATAGCCTACGCTCATAACAACAGAGCTGTTGGTTACTGTCAAGGGTTGAATTATATTGCTGGTAAGTGCATCATTATCATCATCATTATCAGCCTATTAATGGCACACTAAAGAGCCAGGCCTCGCTCCTTAAAGGAGAGGGGATATGTAAGTGGTAAGTGCATATTTGATTTGACATAATTGAAATGGTTGTTAAAGATATCATTATCACTTTAAACTACAGTATCAGTATTTTTGTACAGTAATAGATGTTTTAATAAGCAGGTGGCCTACATAAAGTTCAGTGGAAATGTATATCAAAACTTTGCTAAGCAGGCAAGAAACATTCTACAATACTTTGCCGTGTGCCTGTTATCCTGAGATGTAGGTGTTAGCCTGTACTCTTAACATTCAAATGGGTATAATAAACATGTATTCTTTGGTCCAACCAAAATCTGTTTTTATTATATCCTAAATATTTTTTTTAGGTTTACTGTTGTTATCCACAAAGAGTGAAGAAACATCATTTTGGCTTCTCAAAGTATTGGTGGAGAAAATCCTCCCAGACTACTATACAAAGACCATGGATGGTCTCATAGTAGATATTGAAGTGTTGTCAGAACTAGTCAAAGCCAAGGCACCTGATGTACATCAACATGTCATTAATTTAGGTATGTTTTAAAATGTTTAAATGAAATAAAGACAGAAGGAAAGGACAGAAAAAGCAGAATATAAAAGACTACCTTAATATATAAATATACATACATAAATACATGCTCAAATACCAAAATAACAATCTCTGTTATATGTCTTATAAACCAATATAAATATGTGTATATATTTATATATACATTGGATGACAACAAAGTAGATAATATGTATCATAAATAGTCCTTAATGCTAAAATCTTAAGTTGTAATTTTTATTTTAAAAGAAATAATATGTTTTAAAATCTGGCTTGTTATCTGTGTTTATCATTACAGATAATTTATAGACTTAAAATATTTTATTGATAATAACGGGAAGGATAAAATAGATAGATATAAAATCTTAATTTATCAGTATTTCAAAAGATTGTCTGAACAAGTTGTAATCCAAGATACAAAAGTCTATATGTATATTGTATATAGTAGTATATTCTGATAGCTTTTGAAAATTATTGTTATTTAATACTAGAGAATGCCTGTGGTTTCATCCACTTAGTTCTTGTTCCCATGGAAATTTTGGGATAAAATGTAGCCTATGTGTTATTCTGATTTGTAAGCTATATTATTGTGAAGTTTTATCAAAATCCATTCAGTAGTTTTTGCGTGAAAGACTAACAAACATAGATACTCACCAACTTTCATCACACATTGTTGAATGTTGATTTGGGGGATTAAAATCATGAACTATTATGAATAATTTTCACATAATTAGAATATTTTAGATTTAAGAATAAACATAATATCAAAAATTGCAGAACCAAATTAAGTGTGGGTAACACTTTTCAGTAAAAACTAAAAAAGAATACTTAAAAATTCTCATTCTCACACTCAAAATTATACTAAAAATGGTAGATATTAAATAAACATTTGTATGTCTATGTTTTTAAGGTCTACCTTGGGCTGTAATAACTACAAAGTGGTTTGTCTGCCTGTTCGCTGAAGTACTGCCCATAGAAACTGTGTTGAGAATATGGGACTGCCTGTTCTATGAAGGCTCCAAGATACTGTTCAGAGTTTGTCTGACACTGATCAAGAATAACCGGGCATCTATAATGGCTTGTAACGACTTCACCACTCTGGCAGAATGCTTTAAAGCTATTGTGAAAAATGCAAGTGCATTGCATTGTCATGAATTTATGCAGGTTGGTACAATTTAACTAAAAATGTTTGTATCCTTAAGATGCTTTTGCTTAGTTGTTGGATCAAGGGTCGGATACAGAAGGCAGTAATTCTTAAGCCAGCATATTCCTCGTATTGTGAGGAGGTTCCTCACTCTGGAGCCCTGACCACATGTTGTTTGGGCACCCACGCCACGCAGCAGGCGGATTAGATTTCTTATAAGCATTGTTGAAAATTTAAAAAAAAATTTTAAATAAATAAATAATAGAATAAAAATGTTTGAATCCTCAAGTTAACGGATGGGATACAACACTTCAATTGCAGCCTATTGGACTATTGTCCAACTTTTGACATGGTCTTAAGAGAATTGATCTTTAACATTTTGAAAGATGAAATGTTTATGGTATATACTTGAAATATTGAACAAAATTGCAAATATGAAAATGTTTTGTATGATTTCTCACTTTGACTACTGAGCCAATTCTGAATAAAAATTATTAAGAATATTATAAGACATGAATGCTAAATAAATAATTAAATAAACTGCTACTAGTTTGAAATAAACAAAGATTTGTTAGGATAGACCCAAGTGATAAAAACTATTAGGTGTTATTTTTTTTTTTCTTTAAAATAACTTTGCACTTTTGTTTCAGTCAATATTCAAAGTACCGGGTACCCTATCAAACTCAACAATCATAAAGCTGAGAGCCCGTTTCGCGAAGCAACGTCGTGAGCAACTGCAGAAGGAACCACGGTGAACATAATTCAGTTTTAAGGAACTTTTGATCTCATCTTTTCAAAAGATTTACCAAATGAATACTACTAATAAATTTTTTGTTATAAAAAAATCTTTTAAGCACAAATTGAAATAAATTGTTTATTTTGAATAAACAAAAAACATTTACATGATATTACAGGTTGAATTTTATATAATAATCTGTTTGCACCTAATCACCTACCAGAACAGTAATTAAGTAACAGAAATAGTAAATAATTATTCATATAGAACTGTCATCCAACATCCTAATTAGGATGTAATATTTTGCTGGTCATAGGAAAAAAGAAACATTTATTATGGAGCCCTTTATGTATTATAGATATCTTAGTTTAAAACCCTGAGGTCTTTTAATCTGAAAGCATTATATGGATTGATAACTTGGAGTTATAAAATTAGTGTTTGTGTTTGAAAAAACATTAAAAAATTTCTTTAATATGCTATGATGAAAAAAAATTATGTGTTTCGGGACGCCCGACACAGGTGGTAACTTAAATACGGCTAGCGGCTAGAACTGGGGGTTAAAGTGAGACCGGTGAAGCCTTCCTACAGCTGCCGTATGCATGAACCAGTTTACCTTTCCATAACAATTTATCACTTGAAAAATTAAATTCAAATTTACTTTCAACGTAAGTTGTATAAATCATGGATTGATTTAATTTAAATTGCCCAATTTAGAATAAAATAAGAAAAACTCATACTTTATTCAAAATTGGGCCATGCAACACATGCTTATTATTTTATGAATATTGAGTGACTCAATAAAAGTGTAAAATATTTTTGCACGTACATACACAGTTTCCAAAATAGTACAGGAATGTATTTTAATTGTTAGTTAATAATTATTTAGTAATACATGACAAATGAGTTTTTGTGAACAATAATTTGTTTTAAGTGATAATTTTTTATTGCACGTATCATAAGGTGTTGTTGAGTATTATTATAGTTAATTTGTAAGCTTCCAACAGTACAAGTTTATATACTTCTTGCAGCTGTTATGTCCATTTGAAAAATAATAAAAATACACACACACCCACACTTCAGTATGTTTGTGTTAAGAAAAACATTTTTTTATTATATTGACTGCTGAGCAGCCATGGTGGACTTTATTTTAATATTAAAGTATTTTTTTCCTTCCAATCTTCTTATAATGTATTTGTTAATAAGCGTTACTTATAGGCAAGAAAATAATGTGTTAAATTGGTCAAACATCTACACAACTTTTATTGAAAGTGTGTAGTAAAACTAGAAGGTAGTCTTGCCCTGAGGTTTCACTAGCATAGATTCCATGCAGTAGCATATGTTCTTTTTCATATTGTATTCCTGGTTAGCTGAGCTTTGCTCGTTAATTTTTTTTTTGGAAATTATATGTTTTCTAAAAATAAAACCTAACTATATTGATTAATGGTCTCTAAAACCTCCTAATTACAATTTTTTATGAAAATCATTGGAGCAGTTTCAGAGATTCAGATGCATGCAAGAATTGCTTGTTTAAAGGTAATTCAATTGGTAACAAGATCCATGACAAATTTTACTCAAAACCATTTTGTTCATTTATGAAACTGATAATTGTCATTTTCATTTCATGGTCCCATTGTGTGTATCAATTTGAAGTTTAAAATAGAAAGAAATCGCTAGATATTCTTTTAACTACAGTACTTTTAAACAATGAGTACAGTCACTGTTTTTATGATTAATCTGAAAGAATGAATTTTGATGATAAATTCAAAATAAAGGAAATGTTTGACATCCCTGGTTTTGGTATACCTTTACTCGGATCAGATTATAGCTACTGGAATCAACAGTTTTCTATATTTATTATTATTTTTTTTTTAATTTTAATTAGTTATAATTCTAGATATAAGTATTTATTTTAATTACACAGTCAAGTGAGTGAGAATATTGATGAAAAAAAATAGAATCACTAAAATTTATGATCAAAGAAATAAATGGTATTTAATTCATAATAGACAGTATGTAATTGTAATTTTTATTACTTTTTTACAATTTGCGATTGTGTAATTACATTCATATGTTACAATTAATGTAATAACATACATTATATATTTTTTACCTATCTATACATCTGTTAATAATTCAGTGCAAATGAACTGTAAATGTAGAATAAATTTGGTTATGTTCAAAAGTGATTGGTAAAGAAATATGACAGATTTTAAAGACAATAAAATATATGAAGTACTGAATGAAAGTCATAATTTGAAGGAGTTGTAAACATTTTCTCTACTTATCTATTACTCAAAATTAGAACCAATTTTTTTAATTAATGTAGTTTACCATTAAAATTGTCTAGAAGGCGCAACCATGACTGCCAAAAAAATTATTAAAAAGTAAATATTAGTGTTTTTATAAAGTAAAAACAATGTACTGTAATATCTTTGGAGTTTGCCAAAGAAATTTTATGCTATTTAGTATTGGAACTATTCTCATTAGGACCAGAAATGGTAAAATTATATTACATTGTAATAAGACATATAACTATAACATGTGTGTACTTTGCAGCTTTCACTGTTTATACAAATTGCTTATGTCCTTAGTACGCATAAGTAGTCAAATGTTTTGTAATATATAATAAATATTTTTTTCGCGACATCTAATCAAAATTTTTAGATGAAATAGATAGTATTATTTACCATATATAAATTAAAAGAATCATTATTTTTTATGATAGCATTTTTACATTATCTCCAAATAAATGTGAGACGAGCTTCAGTCAATTTTGTAATTATTGAACTTTTTAATATCTTGATGTTTTTTATAAGCTTAGCATTTCCATTTGCTGAGGATTCCATTAATGTGAATTAATGTTTATCTTACAACTCTGACAAGTTAACTGTTCACTACAATTTTAGTAATAATTTATCCTTCTGTACTTAGATACTGAGTGAGTTACCAACATTAATATTAGTCTCAACAAAGGCTATAGGGCTACACTAGACAGAATAAATGTGGCCTCTACTTTCAAGGAAATGCGCTCAAATCACTATGGGCATATCTATCCTATAGAACTCATTGTATCACATAATCAGCCTTTTGGACAAATATAAAGTATACTTCTTTAAACAAGATTAAACCAGTCTGTAGTAATGCTGCAAGTAAAAAGTTTAATTCTGTTGTAGTAGCAGTTAATTTAGCACAGTTATAAATGTTTGATGAGTTCTTTGTAATAGAATAAATTATTGAGATGTTGAAATTGATTATTTTTATTTTAATCATTTCCAAAAACTTTACACGTAAACTACAGCACTGCCATATTTAACAGGCTACTTATGACATAGCTGTTATAAATTTTATTTATTTTGTTTTTAAACATTAGTTATAAGTACAAGAGAAAGGGAACAGAATAAGCCAACTGGCTGCCACTAGGGTTTTGACTATTTAAATTTTAATAGTTTGGAGAATGTTATGTGAAATGTCATACGTAGCCTGCTAAAATGACTGGACATTAAATTGTCTATTATCCCACTAACTCAATCAGGATTAAATCATGATTTTCCACTTTCAAGTATATCTTTGGCTTCATTGATTTTTGCTGCAATTAATGGTGATCCTCCTTTATCTGGATGGTTCAATAACATTATTCTTCTATGTGCTTCCCGAATCTATTAAGAAAATACAATATATTAAAAAATGATCAACATAAAACCTAATAATAAAACCAAATGCTTTTTTGGTTGAAACTGAATAATTAGCCATAAATGTTACTAATAGCACTACAAAAATATCCAGTATATTTGTGATCCTACTGCAACTATTATTTCTAAAATTGTCTACTAGATAAATTTTAATGTATGAGCATTTCAGCATTGATTTTATAAATTTTGGAGAATGCCTGCAGTTTTACCTGCAAAGTTTTAGTCCTGTAAAAACTCAGGTTAAAAATAGCCAGTGTTATTCAGTATACGCTGTATTATTGTAAAGTTTCATCAATATCCATTCAGTAGTTTTAGTGTCAAAGAGCAACAAACAGACATTCTCACAAACATTTGTGTTTTTAATATTAGTAGGATTAGATTTAATATTTATTGAAAGTTAAGTAAAATATATGGGTGCAACCCAGTAGTACCCCCTAATTTTAGTTCTATAGAACTGTTGATACACCATATTAGAGTTTAGTGTGATTTAAGTGGATTTATTATTGCAATCAAAAGAGATTTCATATTATACTTATAAAAACTAGGTAATTTATATGTAACATACAAACAAGATGTTGATATCGACATTTCTTTAATTTTGTCCCATTAGTTCTATATAGAACTATTGGGATATAATTTGACAGCCCAGAAAGTATCCCAACAGTTCTATAGAACTACGGTATGGGGTACTACTGGGATGCACCCAAATATATGACATCAGTTTACTGTAATCTGTAACCAATAATATACCTTTGATTTTGTAGCTGTGGGACTAACACCTAATATTAAGGCTGCTTCTCTTTTCGTCATTTTAGGCTCAAAACCGCCTTTATAATATTTTGAGTTAGCTAAACTTTCGGAATCAAACTTAGGTATACTTTTCATTGCCTCGGCAAATTTTGTTGACGCATTTGGCATCTGTCTAAGTATATAGCGACCAGCAAATCCTACCGCGGCCATACCAAGACCTGCTAAGATGATCGAACTAGCCTGCAAAGAAATAAATTGTATTATTCACCTAAATAAAGATTAAAATCTGTACATAGTAAAGAGGTTATGTTGAAAGAACTTACCATCGTCGTATAAAACAATTCACAAAGGGTGGGTTCGTATATGTAAAATTTATTCTGTATACTGATTTATTAAGTTTATAACTCTCGCTGTTATACTCATAATTTTGTAAAAATTTTCAAGTTTCTCACAATTTTGTTTCAATTTCATCACCCGTCAAAACTCAAAATCAAAACGTCAAAGTGAAATTGACAAGTCAGCATAGATATTCGTTTTTCCTGTCTATGGGGTATAATCTTTAGAATTTGACTATTCAAAGAGTGTAACGAAGGCATATCTTTTAAAACTTGCCAAGACCAATCTATCATTAGAAAAGCTGTTGAATGTTTTGTAAACCAAATATTTGAACTTGTCATTTAACAGTTTCGCCTTGAACCAAATTATGTGTGTTTAGAAAAAAACCTATCCACTTAACTAATTACCACACCGTTGTTCTTATTAAGGACAGGACCTAAAATAAGAAACCTCGCCAAGTTTTAGCCCGCATGATTTATTTTGTATAGTTAATCTAAATTTTTTATTGAACAAAGTATGCAAAATGATTATGTATTAGCCATTATATAGTCCGGATTTGAACTATATAAATGAGGACTATTTAATAGATAATTCTCTTGTTACTGGCAACACATTCAAAGATTGGCGGTACTGGCGAACAGCCGAGTAAAATTATATGAAAAAAATTGAGCCTTTTCGAAGAGGTTCAACATGGCAGGAGATCAAGCGCAATTTTACCAATTACTTAGCACAATATTATCAATAGATAATGAAATTCGCTCCCAGGCAGAAGTAAGTGCTAGTTATATTGTTTTAATTTTAATAATAGTTGAGTGAATTGCTTTGTTTAGAAGTGTAATATCTGTAAAAACGATGAGTTGTGGCCTCGTGTCAAAACGTGGTCATGGAAGATAGTCAATTTAATTTGCACAATGTACTGTGGATAAAATTGCAAGTATCGTTTTATTGCGCTGTTGATTGTCGATACATGCGCAATGGCATACAAAGTTGATGATATATTTTTGTCGTCCAACCTCTTCCATATTTGATGAATCGGCATTCGGCGGGTGGGTTCTGTAACTATTCCGGCATGTGGTTTTGTATATAAATAAACTGTTTTCTGGTTACGTTTAATATCTTAATGTTTTACTTTTTAAAGTTATGGACAATGAGTGGTACCTATAATAACTTTTCAAACTTCAATACAAACATATTTAGCTGAAATATAATAGGAATATGTTAAATATGACAACGTTTTTAACATTCCAAAGAGAGCTATAAAGCATTTGTTGCGTAGCTTACTGTTTTAAATTGAATAACCCTTCTCCATTCATATCGGGAACTTCCTAAACCCAGACAATATATAAATTATTATTTATTATAACAGAAAGTATACAACGACATCCCAACTGAAACTAAAGTAATACACCTAGTTGGTGCAATACAAACTGCAGACCTTGGAGAAGAATGCAGAGAAACAGCTGCAGTCCTGTTGCGGAGGCTCATCAGCGCAGAATTCCTTGAATTCTTCCCCAAACTATCATTTGAACAGCAAACTATGCTGCGAGAACAACTTCTCCTCACACTACAGATGGAAGTTTCTCAATCATTGAGGCGTAAGGTGAGCACATTTATTAATTTTGTTTCTTCTTATTATTTTTTTAGGTTAAAGCCTAAAGCAACAGCACAATTGAAATTTTCCACACATAGTGTTCCACTATACTAAAGCCAAACTCGATGGAGAATGCTTATCAACAAACAAATTTAAAATGAAGGTAGAAAATGCAACACATGCCTAATAAATTTAATTTGTTTTAATTTTTTTTATAAAATCTTATTTAAAGAGTAAAATGACTAGTGATTTCTACCTTTATTTTTAAATTCTTTGTTGATAAGCATTCTCCATCGAGTTTGGCTTTAGTATAGCAATTTTTTCTTGCCAGGTGTTACCAGTTAAATAATACTATTTGGATAGGTATGGGTGAAACACTGAAAACGTCAGTTGGCTGCTGCTTAAGATCTGACTCACACTTTTGAAAATTATTATTAAATATACTGAACCAATTGGTTCATTTACTATGTATCAGATTACACCCTTAACTCACACATCATATTGTAGACAACTAAATTATTATATTACTATAAAATACATACATAAATAACATGCCCATAGATAGGGTAGTCAAGAGTACCCTCATTCATCTTTACTAAATTTGTGAAAATTTCAGTCTAAATTAATATTGCTGGGTAAAATGTAGCAATACTGCTTGTATTGCTGCATTGTGATTCAAATTTAAAATCATTTATTTCAAGTAGACTGTTTTACAAGCACTTTTGAAACATCAAGTCTGTCAGTATGTAATGACTCTACCACTGCTAGAGCTGGCAAGAAACTCGGCAGTTGCTCTTTTTAAAAATCTATGCTACAATTTGTATTCTAAAAATTGCAATTTTGGTTATCTCGTCTTGTGTGTAGAAAGAATAGCTGATTGCTTCCAAGTATTTTGTTGTTAATAAAATTGTTAATTTTATAGTAATCTTTACTTAGTAAATGGCTTTTAACACATTTTTTAAACTTTTGTAAAGGCAAGTCCAGTACCTCCTTTGGGATGAGATCGTATACTCAGTCCCACAAATGATTTTTGCGTTCTGCTCAAGCGCAGTACCGAAACTTATTTATTTGATTTGATGGGTTTGGTTGATATTGGAATTAAGTAAACATGATGCTTGATACTGATGCAAAGCTATATAATATATATAATATGGATATTCCACAGAGGAGATAACTCTCAACTGATTAGCACTTAACATTAAAAATCTTGTAACAAATTGTTTGTCTGGCAATATTAATTAGGTAAATACTTAAAATATTAAAATGATAAAATAATATTAACTCAAACCAAATAAAATTTCATTGAAAATTTGTTAGTGTATGTGTGTATGTGTATTTCTTGCTCCAACACATTGACTGCTGATCACCCGTTTTGGCGTGAAGGCAAGGTGCGGATGGCCTTCACACAGCATAGCGTGATCGGCCTATGGAATGGTTTTTACTTCTAATCTATTTACTTGAATGTTAAATATTCTATATTGTACTAAATTGTTAGTTGTGTGCCAAATTTTAAAATAAATAAATATATATTATCTAAAATAAGGTTGCCGCCAAACGTGATGGGCAAACTGTTTATAAAATTATATAACAGAAAAGCAAAATTGGGCCTCCCTGTAACTTTTAAATTTTTTATGTGCAGTCAATGTGTTAACCCATGTAACTGAAATTTGAAATGGGGCTAATTATAATATGGATCAAAACAGGCTATTTTTTATTTTAGCATTTCCATGGAAACTGGATTTATGCAACAAGAACCGCAGGGCACTACTAGTTGTTAATTCAAAACATGAAACGAATGTAGATAATGAGCTAGCACATAGCTAAATCTGTTAAGCATTCTTTGTAGTTGAATCATGATTTATGTGGAATAGTGACTCGTCATACTCATTCCTAATTTGAGGCTAATGATATGATCATGTCTCAAATATACATACACACACATACACATGGATCTGTGTATGAATTTAAATCAACTTTCTGCTCAACATTAACACTAACATTTTGATTGGTCTTTCAAGTAGCAAATGCCAGTGACAACATGGAATTAAAATAAATAAGATTAGGAAAATAAAAATATCCTAAGTTACTCCTTATAATTTATTATATTAGCACTCAAACATGAATAATTTTCCCCATTTTTTCTACATTTTCTACTGATTCTTTGCTCCTATTGGTTGCAGCATTATGTTACATAGCTTAAAACCTGCCTTGGTAAATAGACTATGCAACACAAATAAAATTTTTCAATTAAAAACCAGTAGGAGTTCTTGAGATTAGCGTCAAACAAAAAAAACAATCTCTTCAGCTTTATTATATTAGTATAGATGTAAAAAGTTAAAATTTAATAGTTGTAAGTTAATAAATATATTTGTAAATGTTTTTAGTAAAATGTGTGTGTGCTATATTGTAATACCTTTTTTTAAAAGTTAAAATGCAAATTTGTAAAGCATATCATTTTAATAACTTTAATTTATATTAGGACATTGAACTGAAAAAAATTGTTGTAGAATTACTACACTTCATTGTTAGCCATTAGCACACACGCACACACACATCTACATAATTATGTATTTTTAAAATATGTTTAGAGTTAGACTTAAATTGTAATGTTAGTTATGGAAGAGGGGGTCTTCTGGCACAGGCACCAATATGCTCAAAAGAAGGCTTAATTTACTGAATTATTTAAATTTAATTATTGGTTCCAGATATGCGATGTAGTGTCAGAACTAGCAAGAAACCACATAGACGACGATGGGGCAAACCAATGGCCGGAATTTCTTCAATTTATGTTCAATTGTGCCAGTGCTCAGGACCCTAACATCAAGGAAGCTGGTATCAGAATGTTTACGTAAGAAAACTTTTCTGTCATCATCATCATTATCAGCCTATTTACAGCCCACTACAAGGCCAGGTCTCCCTTCTCATAGGAGAGGGAATATGAAGCATAGCTAGACCCACCACCCAGACCCAATACGGGCTTAGGGTGATAATGTTTCATTTTTTAACAATCTCTATCAGGTGTTTATGATAGTGAGTTTTTGTTTACCAAAATGTAATTGCTGAATTCTTTGCTTTTACCATAAGTCATTGTGCCATGCTGTTTCGTCCACGTAAATCCTGCTCGTGTTTGAATATTGAGAAATCTGTTCTCAGTGAGCCTCTGTATCATGAAATAAGTCAATTTGTAAGATAATGAAAAACTGGTGTTTGATATTCTTTTTCAAATTCAGATCAAATTAAATTATGAAAAATCTAACTAAATTGATCAAATAACAAAAAAATTATAGGACTTTAGATATGGCGTAACTTATGGACTTTATTTATGTTTTGCCATAGTAGCTCAGTATATATTTTCCTTTTGCAAGAAAGTGTCTAAAGTCCAAGATTTAAGCCCTTATAACTTTCGGATTTTCTACCTTCATTTTTAATTTGTTTGTTGATAAGCATCTTGAAGCCAGCCTGGGCCTACGGCGCACAACTGTGGGGTAGTGCATGCAACTCTAGTCTTGAAATCCTACAGAGAATGCAAAATATCATTCTGCGTACTATCGCCAACTCGCCGTGGTTCATAACCAATGAAGAAATTCATCGCAATCTTCAAATTAGTACAATAAAGGCTACACTGAGTTTGGCTTGGGTGACCTTCTTCTGCGTCCTAGGCTGTGGACATGACTCTCGCAACAGAATTGCTTAAAGTCCGGGACTGATCGCAGATTCGCGTACAAGAAAAAAAAAAAAAAAAAATTGCTTGTTGATAAGCATTGCGTCCTAGGGGGTTTTCTGGACAAATGTTTGTGTGATGAGCATGGACGTTTTCCAGTGTCTGAGTGTTTATCTATATATTAAAAGTATTTATGTATATATATAAAAATATTCATCATTCATCATAGTACCCATAACACCAGCTACCTAAGCTTACTTTGGGGCTATATAGCGATATGTGTAATTGCCCTATAATATTTATTTATTAATTATTAGATATTCCCAGAATTCACTAACATGTGAATAAATATAAACTTTATAATATATTATTTAATTGAACTGAGCACCAAATTAAATATATATTAATAATAATTTATCTCTGCAAATATAAAAATGAAATTATTTAATTCAACAGCTCAGTACCAGGCGTATTTGGTAACCAACAAAACGAGAATCTAGACGTCATCAAGCGAATGCTGCTCTCTGCATTGCAACCGACAGAGTCTGAGGCGTTGCGCATGCAGGCGGTCAAGGCTGTTGGCGCTTTCATACTGCTGCACGACAAGGAGCCCGCTATACAGAAGCACTTCAGTGATGTACTTCTGCCCTTCATGCAGGTAAGAACAGCCAATCCACGTCCACTGCTGGACATGTGCCTTTTTTAGTTACTTCCAAACATAATGATTCTTAGCCGCTTGTGGCCAACGACTCCCTGCGACACGTTTGATTTCATCAGTTTACCTACTGGGGGGTCGACAAAAATTGCGGACCTGGCTGCATTTGAACCCATGTTGGCTATCGCTATATCATCATCATCATCATCATTATCAGCCAATGGACGTCCACTGCTGGACATAGGCCTTGTTTAGGGACTTCCAAACACAATGATCCTGAGCCGCATGTGCCCAGTGGTTTCATGAATTCGACCCGTTAGATGTCATCAGTCCACCTGGTGGGGGGTCGACCAACACTGCGCTTTCCGGTGCGGGGTCGCCATTCTAGCACCTATATATGGTCTAGGTATCTGTGAACTTTTTGATACAAAGTTATTTTTGGTGACGTTATGTATATAATCACATAAAGTGTGATGCACCGTATTGATAAAGCCTGTAAAAATATATAATTCAAAAACCTATAGAATATGACACATTGCACTTCACTAAATGATGATATTGATAAAAGTTGAGTGCAGTTCCACTTTATGGTTATTTGGAACATACTTATGAGAAATCCACACACGATATTCAAGTGACGCGAAATAATTTTATTGTTCTCGCATTTTAAACTGATTGATATGGTAAATTATTATATTAATAGGAATAATTTTTCGCTATCTGAAAATATAAGTTTTAATTTGTCAGAAAGAATGTTTGTTTCGACGTAATCATAGAGAAATTGTAGAGATCGTAATGTGACTCTGAAAAGGGCTGCTTTTATCTTTTCTAGGGATATTTCTTAGTTCTTTAAAAATTCTTATTCGTATCTTCCCCATCTGTGTCATCTACCTGAAGGTTATTTATGAGAGGTGGCTAAGTCGCGTGCGCAGGTAGCAAAGTGTTGCTTTGCGTGCACATTTCTACTGTTAGTGAAATCTATTGCCAGACTACTCAGTTTAAAATGCGTCAAATATTGTATTTAATGAATGCAAGATATATTTATTTATTTGTCTATTAGAACAGTAGTGTTACATGTCAGGGTTATTTCACATCTAATGGAAGTTGATTCAAAGAAGCAACTGTCGTACAATAAGCGTGAAGACAGTTTCTACATTCAGCATTAACAAAGCACAAACAATTCTTGCCTAGTTTGATTGTGTCAATCAAAATACACAAGGCACGACGTTGCCGATGTTACGTCGACGGAAACGGAAAAGACGCTTTCCGTCAATAACGATTGAAAATTGAATGTTTCCATAATACTTGTCTGTAGTCACAGTTATGAGACCGATAATAATACGCGATTAATCTTCCGTTTAGAGTACCAAGACACTTAACGTATTTTCTGATATTGCACACAATTTTTTTATAAGCAATTCCATATGAATTGTTTACAAGTTTGTGTGCAAAAACAAGTTGAGGATTTCGCTAACACCATTCTGTTGATAGATTGGAGTTTGATAGTAGCCCTCAATACATTTATTTTTATGATAAAATATTTTCATTTATAAATTAAAAATGTAGAAGAAGAAGAAAATCTTTATTGCACACATAATAATAGACATACACACAGTAAACAAAAAATAAAATAAAACAACAAACATGAATGCATGCAAAGGCGGCCTTATTGCTCGGAGCAATCTCTTACAGGCAACCCCTGATGATAGGAACTGTGAAGTGAAAGCGGAAATGGTGCAAGACGGAATAACTATATTTTGATAAATAATATATAATCTCACAAACATAAATACATATATATATATATATATATATATATATATATATATATACACACACATACATATATACACACATACATATACACATATACATAAACACTCCATACACATATATAAAATATATATACTTATATTTAAAATACGCTTGCACAACATGGACAAATCCAGTTTGCCAGCAAATTGTTCCACATCACTGTCGACATCGAAGTAAATGATTTACTGTAAAACTTTGATCTACAGACTGGAAGGACCAAACGATTATGTACTTTAAAATGCTTACAACATTGGGCTGGTAGGCTTCGGCCATGGCTAGCTACCACCCAACCGACAATTACGTACCGCCAAGCGATTTAGCGTTCTGGTACGATGACGACGAAACCGAAATGGGTGTGGATTTCATCTTACTCTTACAAATTTTAACCTGTTTTTTAATTTTTGTTAACAGGTCGTGGTCCAATCAATCGCCCAAGCAGATGACGATTCAGCATTGAAAGTGCTCATTGAATTGGCAGAGACTGCGCCGAAATTCCTTCGCCCACAAGTTGAATCCATCTTCTCAGTATGCATAAAGGTGAGTATCTATATCTAATCTTTGATATTTATGAAAAACTGTTTGAACAAAATTCTTCTGGCTCGTGTTTACCTGTTTGTTTACAATAAACTCAAAAACCACACCAAACTCAAAAACTATACTGAAGCCAAAATAAATGAGGAATATATGGGTGCATCCCAGTAGTACCCCATACCGTAGTTCTATAGAAAAGTATCCCACTTTCTGTGCTGTCAAATTATGTCCCAATAGTTCTATATAGTACTGTAGTATAGTTTTTGCTCTTGACTTTACTTATACCACATAAGTTCTATACTTTATATTATTTTGATTGATATTTCATTTTGTTTTTAACAAAAAATGTCCCTTGCGACAAAAGCTAAGTTGTTAAAACGAAGTAGTAGTTGTGTCTAAAAAAATATTCTCTTATTTTAGAAGTTACAGGGGGGGGACATTTTACCACCTTGGAAGTATCTTTCGCGCAAACTATTCAGTTTAGAAAAAAAATATATTAAAAACCTCAATACCATTTTAAAGACGTTTTGTGCGATTTAAGCAAAGCTGTATTCGATATAGTATGTTTATAGGTACTCTCAAATTGAAGTGGACATTTATTATTGCAATCAAAAGAGATTCCATATTATACTTATAAAAACTATAGATATTTTATATGTAACATACCATCAAGATGTTGATATCGACATTTCTTTAATTTTGTGCCATTAGTTCTATATAGAACTAATGGCACAAAATTAAAGAAATGAATATATATCAACAAACAAAAAATGAAGTATGAATGATGCATGTCATTTCATTCCTAATCAATTTGTTTTTATTTTATAAAAGGATATTTGTTCTGAGAGTATAAAACTAATTACTTGTCTTTAATTTGTCATTAACACTAATTAAATGTATTAGACATAAATTACCTTATTCTGAATTACCTTCTATACTGGTATGAATGACCTACCTTCATTTTAAATTTGTTTGTTAATATGAACTGATTTTCATGCAGTTTTTAGCAATAGATATTAATTTCTGGATGGAATGGATTTGGTATATATAATTTGTCATGATTTTGTTAATTGGTTTAAATTTAGCGATAATCATTGGAAAAACTTCTTGGAGCTGTCATTTAAAACTGCTTCATCCCTTTGAGATGTAACAAAATAATGTATTTAATACAAAAACAGTCTTTTAATTTATCTTTTAAGAAGAAGAAAATCTTTATTGCACACACAATACATAAACAAACACACAGTAAAAAATAAAATTAAACAACAAACATGAATGCATGCAAAGGCGGCCTTATTGCTTGGAGCAATCTCTTACAGGCAACCCTTGATGATAGGAACTGTGAAGTCGAAATGGTGCAAGACAGAATAAATAGATTTTGATAAATAATATATATTCACACAAACAAAAATACATAATATATATATACACACACACACACACACACACACACACACATATATATATATATACACATATACATAAACACTCCATACACATATATAAAATATATGTAAATATATACATATATTGTACTAAATATTTAATTTAAGAATAGGAGTGTACAAAGACTTTTTCAATGGTCAATTGTTTTTATGTGTTTGAAAGTAGCAACGTTGTGATTCTCTCGCGAACGAAGTCGCGGGCGTCTAACTAGTATTTCTATAGATGTACTTTGATCAGCTCATCATGAAAACTGTCACATGATAGGTATATTTTGCTTATCAATCATATTATGTTTTATGTAAGTGTCTGTGAGATAAACTACAGCACATTTAGATACCTATAATAATTTAATGTTACTATTTTTCCCAAGATTTCATTTTATATATCTATATATTATAACATATATTTGCAACTACCATAAACTTTAAAAATCCCACTCAGAAAATCACATCAAAATATGTTTAGTGGTTTCTGATGTAAGCTATGCAGTTCCGTGCATTAAATACTAGTTCAATAACCTGAAAAGTCCTTCAGTACAATGGCTTGGTTATTTCAACTTAATATAGATAAAAGTTCTTTACATAGCTTTACTAAGGCCAAATATCTTATTAATATATATTAAATAAGTTTAAATAACATTTTTTGGTTATTCAAACACGCAACATCGATTGAATAGATTTGGCAAGCACATATTAAACTTTGTTGGGAAAAAATATGTATATGCTGATTCCATTTCATGCAGGTGTTAATTTATGGTTAACTAGCGGACGCGACTCCGTCCGCGAGAAATGCTCTTTTGTGATAATTGGACAAATGTCCTTGTCCTGTCCTTTCTCAGCATCTAGACTATCTCTGTACAAAACTTCAATTAACTTGGTTAAGTGGTTTAGGCGTGATTGATTAACAAACATTTGCGTTTATATAGTTTAGTGTCGATACACATTTAGAAAGCATAGTAATTATTTAATTACACAATTTTTAAGAAACTGAAACAAAATATAATTAATAAATATATATTATAGGACAATTACACACATCGCTATATAGCCCCAAAGTAAGCATTGGTAGCTTGTGTTATGGATACTATGATAACTGATGAACATATGTTATACATAAATATTTATAATATATAGACAAACACCCAGACAATGGAAAATATCTATCTAATGCTCGTCACACAAATATTTTTCCAGATGTGGGAATCGAACCCACAGCCTAGGACGCAGAAGCAGGGTTACTACCCACTGCGCCACTCGGCCGTCAAATATAAACACAATATAACCACAAAACATAATACTTACTAATGTTATAAACGCGAAAGTGTGGATGGATGATTGCTACTCTTTCACGCAAAAACTACTGAATGTATTTTGATGAAATTTTACAACAATACAGCTTATCCATCAATAACACACAGGCAATTTTATTCTGATTTTTTTTTGGGGACGGCAACTACGCGGGTGAAAGCGCAGGCGTCCTCTAGTTGACCATAGTGTAATATTTAGCACACACACACACTCCTATGTGATCATTTCCCTATGAGATGGGCACTGCTGTAGTGTGCAATAATAACTTGAGGATTTCGCTAACACCTGTCTGTCAATAGATTGGAGTTTGATAGTAGCCCTCAATACATTTATTTCAGAGTAGCTCCTTTATGTCCAGAGATATATTATAGGCGGCAATTTTTAAAAGATTTTTTTATTGTGTATTATTCATACCTACTAAACTAGTACTAAAAATTTTAGCCAAGTTAGTGTTAAGTCCCCTGATCCTTTGAACAGAGACAGCTTAGAGCATATTAAGTTGTCAATCTTGATAATTTTTATGGGTCTATGGGGTTTGGTCACATGAGTAGAAAAAAGGAACAGAGACAAAGCTTTATATTACCGCGCGGATCGGTTGCACTAATACAAGCACGCGGGGCATGTGTGAGTGACCACCAGCCGCTTGTCGCGTACGCAGCGAGACTGGAAAAAACGCATTTACGCTAGCACAGTCAGTTGACTATCTAAGGGTATGTCAGTGCGATACCTTGTTTGTTTAATCTGTCTTAACCTATTGTGACAACCCTTTTAGGCCGGCAACACATTAGCAGTGCCTCTGGTGTTGCAAATGTATATGGGCGGCGGTAATCACTCAACACATGCTCGTTTGCCCGCTTTAATAGCGATAAAAAAAAACCCTACCAAAATGGTAATAATTTTGCACGGTCTTAAGAAGCTCTACCTCTGTTGCTTTTTTATCTATTCATGTGGCCATTAATAAATTGATAATGATGATGATGATGATGATGATGATGATGACACTGTTTCACAGGTCATTGGCGACAAAGACGCCGAAGACAACTGGCGCCAGCTAGCCTTGGAGGTGGTAGTGACGCTGTGCGAGACTGCGCCGGCGATGGTGCGCAAGGTGGTCCCCAACGCGGTGCGGGTGCTCACGCCGCTCATACTGGAGATGATGTGCGAGCTGGACGAGGACCCCGAGTGGTCCGTGCAGGATAACGCAGCCGATGACGACAATGAACTGTTAGTATTTATATATCAGTTCTTCTTTCATTTTTAAAAGTCAGCAGCATATATTTTGTAACTAACCCAACTGTTTTGTGCCCTATTATGTATATTGGATCAAAATTAGGATATTCAGATCTAATTTTCTAAATCGAATATGACTAGTTTTAGAGAAAACTCTAAAGTGCATAATTAGTCTTTTACGTTAATGTGTCTGTCCAAAATCACATTTTGTTGAAATAGAAGAATAGTTACTTGTATACTTACATACACACACACACATAACAGCACGCCTTATTCCCGTAGGGGTAGGCAGAGATCACATACCTCCACTTGCTGCATATACTTTCAAAATCATAATCATCATCATTTTCCCAATTATTCAGGAAACAAATCAAAATTCAGTTGTATGTTAATTGATGGTAAGGTTATATTAATTGGCTTCATTGTTTCCATATAATGTTGCTTTCAATAATCTTACAAGAGCAAATTATCAAGATAATTAGCATCCTATGTTCCTTATACATTTGGATGTCAGTCCCTTGATTACAAACATGTTTTAAGTTTAGTATACACTGAAGACTGCCTCGTTGGTCAGGTTAGCCTGTGTGGCTTCCATCATGAGGTCAAAATGTTTATAATTTGCAGATAAGAATTCTTAAAGCTATTGTACCAAATAATGTAAAATTTAAGGCTAAAAATGATGAAACTTTATTATTTAGTCATTAAGGTAATTAAAGTCCATGATAAAGTTCAGCTGCAGTTACTAAAAGAACAATTTTTTAATTTAAGTTTACAAAAGTTTGCTTCTAACAGGTTCTGCACACGTAGGGTCACACAAAAACAATTGGTAACCATTCCCGCAAATAATAAATATGGGGAGCGTCACTGCATACATAATACCTCGCCTAATAAATAATCTTAATCAGAAGTTGAGGAATGAGATCTCCAAATCTAATATTAAATTTAAACTCAAACAATATTTTTTAAATAGTTATAATAAATCATTAGTTCGCGCTAATTTTAATATATAAAAATGCAAACCTTAGTGGTTTTTAGCGTGTTATAATGTTTACTAATAAGTTGATTTGTATGATGATAGTAAATAAAAAATAAAAAAAAAAAAAGAATCATCATTCCGAGATCAGTGGTTTTCATAGTGTCATTCTAAACAATAATAATTTGCCCTTTTTGACGACCTCCGTGGCGCAGTGGTATGCGCGGAGGATACATAAGGCGGAGGTCTTAGGTTCGATTCCCGGCGGGGCAGATTGAGATTTTTCTTAATTTGTCTTAGTCTGGCTGGTGGGAGGTTTTCGCCGTGGCTAGTTACCACCCTACCGACAAAGACGTGCCGCCAAGCCATTTAGCGTTCCGGTACGATATCGCGTAGAAACCGATAGGGGTGTGGATTTTCATCCTACTTCTAACAAGTTAGCCCGCTTCCATCTCAGATTGCATCATCAGTTAACATCAGGTGTGATAGCAGTCAAGGGCCAACTTGTAGTCATTAAAAAAAACACAAAGTTTTCGTCATTACGTCTCACATCAGGTATAAAAAGGCTGCATTAAAATGTTATCTTTTAACTGACTTATTATTTTGTCTATATAAAATATGACAGTTCACTCACCTTGCCCACAGGAACTACGTCGCTGCGGAGTCTGCTTTAGACCGCATGTGCTGCGGGCTGGGAGGCAAGATCATGCTGGGGCTGATAGTCAACCAGGTGCCCGAGATGTTGGCGTCCGACGACTGGAAGCGACGCCACGCGGCGCTGATGGCCGTGTCGTCAGCGGGCGAGGGCTGCCACAAGCAGATGGAACAGATGCTTGACCAAGTTGTGACGGCCCTGCTCAACTATCTTACAGACCCTGTGAGTTGGTTAAGGTTATTTGTATTTCAAACCAGCAGACGCTGCTATTTCGCCCGCGTTGAAAATACTGTATCAACCTTCTAAGAACACCAACAAAAATATTGTATGTGAGCCCTTTTTTTAGATAGAATTGTTTTATAATATGTAAAGATTTAATATTGACTGTTGATTGTCATACTGTTTCGAGTGGAGATTATTGTAGTCGAGTCTCTCTCTACAAGTTTTAGAAGTGCTTTTTAACCAAGCCTTTTTCAAATTCACTCGAAAAAATTTATCATAATAAATAAAATATGCCTTAAAAATATTTTTTTTCATTAGGCTTTTATACATTAAACATTTTTAGTTAGTATAAAATGTTAGCTGGATTTAATTTCAATAAATTTTCATAAAAAAAGGTAATTTACTACATATAACAAAATGTAGCATAGACCTCTTTTAGGGACTTCCAAACACAACGATCCTGAGCCGACTGTGGACACCGGTACATATAATAATGATTTTAATTTTTTTTCATTTAGCATCCAAGAGTTCGTTACGCTGCATGCAATGCAGTGGGACAGATGTCTACAGATTTTGCACCAGTGTTTGAGAAGAAATTCCACGACAAGGTTGTGCCCGGCCTGTTGTTAGTGCTTGACGACAGTGAGAACCCAAGAGTGCAGGTAAACATTTGTTCTATTACTCAAACTGAGGATCGCATTCACATCGCAATAATCGAGTTTCATGCTGATGCGCATGCTTCACAAGTAGCTATATAAAAAATAGGCACCGATTGTGTTCGACGTTTCGAGTCGAGTTTGAATTCCGACGCGTTAGTTGTTGTGTATTATTTGTTTACCGAATATCAATCATTACTTGTTTAGTGTCACTTAAGGTATGATCATTTCGCTTGACCCTTGCTTTTTATTAAACACCTACCTATACAAAAAATACCCATATTTCTAAAAAAAAAACATTTTATATGGATTTTTCAATATTTAATTTTTTTTTAAATGGAACAGCCCTTTGATACAAAAGAATATTTTTTAGGCCATATATATTTTCTGTTATGAGACTTGTGTTTATAATTGTAATGTTCCAATCTTTATATTCTACTTCTAAATACTTCTGTATAATTTCTCGTAAATCAGCATTCGTAACATCCACAATATAGACTACACTAAATAAACAGTCCAGTCTGAAGTTGTATTATAGCGAACTGAACATGCAACTACCCTTTTGAGAACTGCTTACTGCAAGAGCAATATAACTAACTCTTCTTCAGACTGGGCTTAGTATTATTTATTTTGCTATGATCCATGAACAATCTATAAATCTTAGTAGTAGTTAGTAGTTATCTCTGAAACCAGAACATCTTAGGAGATGTTAATTCTCTTATACCCTATGTCCAATATTATATAGAAGCAAGAAGTATAGTTTTTATGACAGATAGAATAAATATTTCGTTCTGTGTTTCCAGGCACATGCTGCAGCTGCTTTGGTAAACTTCAGCGAAGACTGCCCAAAGCCAATTCTCACTCAATACTTGGGACCACTTATGGGAAAGCTTGAAGCTATACTCACTGCCAAATTCAAAGAGGTATTGTCTATTATTCAAATTCATTTATGTATTTATTGCATTTTACAGAGGAATATTACAGACTATGAAAAATTAAATTATAAAATTCTTACTAATATTATAAAAGCGAAAGTATGTATGGATGGATGGATGTTTGTTACTCTTTCTCACTAAAGCTACTGAATGAATTTTGATGAGACTTTACAATAATATGGCTTACATATCAGAATAACATGTAGGCCACATTTTATCCAGTAATTCCCACGGCAATGAGAACTATGCAGGTGAAATCGCAGGCGTCCTCAGTTTTAAATATTCTTACACTTATGAGACCATTATTTTATGTGCCAATGTTCGTTAATGGTGAAATTATTAGTGGTTTTACCATTTCCATAACGTTGGTAGAGCGAAAGTGGCAATTGCTCCATTTCTATCTTTTATAGATAGTCAAGGATCTCAGTTCACTTACAAACAAAACACCATGAATTTGTTTTAGTTTTATTGTTCCATAATAAAATATGACTTACCAAAGCATAAGTGTAGTAAAGTAAGTAAACTATGTGTTAAAACTTATTTATTGCAAAAAACTTATGGCACAGTTGACAAAGTTGTTTGGAGGCCGTTAGATCTACTTTCAATTTCACATAAGAAGTAGATAAATAATTTTACTTAGTAATATAATTAATACTGAAAAACATTACCCTCATTCTGACATAGTCAAGTAAAAAGAATTATTTTAAAAGAGCAACTATTGAGTGTCTTGCCGGCTCTTCTCAGCAGGATCTGCTTTCCGAGCTGGTGGTAGAGTCACTACAAATAGTCTAACTTGTTGTTTTAAAAGTGTTTGTATAAATTTAGCCTATTTAAAATAAGTGATCTTAAATTGAATTGGTTTTGATTTGATTACAGTTAAATTTTTTGATTACAGTTGGTGGAGAGCGGTACAAAGCTGGTATTGGAACAAATAGTGACGACAATAGCCTCTGTGGCCGACACCGTGGAGAAGGATTTCGTAGAGTACTACGACAGACTGATGCCCTGCCTCAAATACATCATCGCCAACGCCACCACGGACGAATTTAAGATGCTCCGCGGCAAGACTATTGAATGCGTAAGCCTTATCGGTAAGTTGTGTTTACAAATTTCCAATATGTAGTATCATCATCATCATCATCATTATCAGTATTAACGCTCATTACAGAGCCAGGCCTCCCTCCTTATAGGAGGGGGGATATGGATCATAGACCCACCACGATACTGTGTGTTGGCGGGCTTATGTTTATGGATGATAATGTTTCATTTATTAACGATCACTATCAGATGTTGATGACGGTGAGCGGGATCGACGGCTTAACGTGCTCTCCGAGGCACGAGGGTGTAACACCACTAACTTCCCGACTCCGGGCTTGGAATGTACTGAGAATTTCATTTAAGAATAAAAAACTCTGAATTATTCTGTGATCCGACCACGGATTCGAACACAGGACCTTGTGATCGAAGCCAGATAGACCACTAGACCAACGAGGCATATATAGTATGAAAAATTTTATTGTTTGTTGTACAAAAGATACGATTCTTATTATTTGTCTGACATTTTATTTTCTAACTAAAAGTATAAGGTGAACTTTATTTATTATTAAATCAATTTTTAATAAAAGCTTTTTGCTATCAGTCGTCTACCCAATTTTTAATTATAATATCGATTTGCTTTTGATTTAGATCTTTAAAAACTGTAATTGTTTGTGTGACAGGCTTGGCTGTTGGCGAAGAGAAGTTTATGACGGACGCTTCCGACGTGATGGACCTGCTTCTGAAGACGCACACCGAGGGCGAGCAGTTGCCCCCCGACGACCCACAGACCTCGTATCTTATTTCCGCTTGGTCCAGAATATGTAGAATAATGGGTAAGAATAGTCTTTATATAAAGAACCTCTTCGGAAAAATAAGGAACTAATTTTTTCTACTAGTACAGACTGCGTAAATAGTATTTGTGGCGCCTCAATACAGGTTCCTTATTTTTCTGATCAAATAATAATTTATTTATTATTATGATCATACGGCAATAAAGCTTGGTACATAATAGCATCATCAGTTTCTTAACGGATTTTTGGACAGACGATTTTGTCGACAAAATCTGTCATGTTTTCTTTTTGGACATAAAAATGACATTTCTAGTTGTCATTTTTGTGTCCATAAAAATAAATAGACGTGGAAATTGTAGATCCTTTTATTTTATAAAAATAGACTGTATACACAAGGTACGTCAATTTAAGCATTCTAAACCTAGAGACCTTATTGACTTTCCTTTCTCTCGTTCTTTTTCAGAAGAACCGCTACAATAGTAATTTTATTTTTATTTGTAGGCAAGAAATTCGCACAGTATTTGCCCATGGTGATGGAACCAGTGATGCGCACGGCGGCCATGAAGCCTGAAGTGGCGCTTTTGGACAACGAAGACCTTGAAGTGATCGAGGGTGATCTTGACTGGCACTTCGTGACGTTGGGCGAACAGCAGAACTTCGGCATCAAAACAGCAGGTAACAAAAATAAAAACAAATGAAATGGAATGTTGAGGATGAAAAATAGATGTCCGATTTGAAGACAATACCGAAATTGTAACAAAAATTGGTCGTGCCATTTTGCAGGAGTTTAATTACAAAAACCATGACACGAAAAATTTATATATTTTCTTTTTTACTTAAATTTTCTTTCTACTAAGTTCCAATGTTCGTTAATGGTGAAATTGTTAGTGGTTTTATCATTTCCATAACATTGGTAGAGCGAAAGTGGCAATTGCTCCATTTCTATCTTTTATAGATAGTCAAGGATCTCAGTTCACTTACAAGTTTTTATTCTAAAATTATTACTTGATGAGGCTTAGTATCTAGGACTCAAGTTGATAACAAAAGGCGACATTTAATTAACCGCCGAAAAAACGGACGAAAGCATATCTTTTTACAGTCTTATTTAGATTATATTAGATTTATTAGAAAGGATATATTTCCAAAACAATTCCATAGCCATATTGGTCCCATCATCATTTTAGAATCTGATGATGAGATCCTGGAAAAACGGAACTCAGATTGCGAACACTGATTTCGCTATTTTTTTAAGTGGCGTATAATGATACTCATAGTTGATAAATCACTAAAAAGCATAAAAAAGTTCAATAAAACAGACTTCAAAACGCACTAAAAAGGAGAAAATAATTGCATCATTTAGTTATTCTAATTTACTGAACCATATCTATTGAAACTCAAGTATACGTTTTGTACAGGCCTTGAAGACAAAGCGTCTGCCTGCGACATGTTAGTATGCTACGCGCGCGAACTGAAGGAGGCCTTCGCCGAGTACGCGGAGGACGTGGTCAAGCTGATGGTGCCCATGCTCAAGTTCTACTTCCACGACAACGTGCGCACGGCGGCCGCCGAGTCGCTGCCGTACTTGCTCGAGTGCGCACGCATCCGCGGCCCGCAGTACATACAGGGCATGTGGGCGTACATACTGCCCGAGCTGCTCAAGGCTATCGACGCGGAACCCGAACAGGAGGTCCAAGTGGAACTGCTCAACAGTCTCGCTAAGGTTCGTGACAATTTTATATGGATATTTGCTGATGTTGCATTATGAATAACAATTAATAGGTCCCTCTGAACAATTTTGGCGAAGTGGAGAGGCTAATTATCACCCTACCGACAAAGACGTACCGCCAAGCGATTTAGTGTTCCGGTACGATGTCATGTATAAACCGAAAGGTGTGGTTTTCATCCTATTCCTCTTAATACGACATTCTTAAATTTATTTACAAAGTATAAAAAATATTAATCAATGTCTTATATATATTTTTTTGTAGTGCATTGAGCTGTTGGGCACTGGATGCCTCTCAGTTGAGATGATGGCGGAAGTACTCCGCATACTAAACAAACTACTGACGGAACACTTTGAACGCGCAACCGAACGCCGTGAAAAACGCGCCGACGAGGACTATGATGAGGTAAATACTGTTAATTTAATACTCTAACTTCGGCAAATTTTGTGACGTCTTTTTGCCCAAAAGTGCCTGAAGGTAAGTGTGAACCGGTGATGACCAATAAATTAGATTAGTAAGCTTAAAACTAATTAATATATTCAATATCTTTTAAATAAGATTTTTTTAAATAACAAAACATAATTTATATTTATTAGGGATCGGAGACTAGGCCGCTAACCAGATGCTTCATAAGATGGCTCAGAGTCAATCAGCGGCCGATGGAAAAAACACTGCGTAATGGAATCTGCAGAAGGATCAAAGTAACTGACATAGCTCTGTGAGTCGCAGAGCTGAAGTGGCAATGGACGTTTGGGGCCCAAGACGCTTGAATAGCGACCCTGCACCGAAGAGTGCAGTGTTAGTCAACCCTCTACGAGGTGGACTGTCGACATCAGACGTGCAGCCACAGGCAGCTTTGGATCATTGTTTGGAAGTGCCTAAAAATGCCTATGTCTAGCATTGGACATCTGTCGGCTGCTATTTACAATGATGATGATGAGGAACACTAGTCAATCGAATGAGCGGAGTTTCAGTCAATTTTGATTGTAATGAAACACACTGATAATAAATGATTAATGGCTATAATTTTTTCATTGTAGGTGGTTGAAGAACAATTAGCCGATGAAGACAATGAAGACGTGTACGGTTTGTCCCGTGTAGCGGACGTGCTGCACTCGCTAATGTCCGCCTACCATGAAAGCTTCTTCCCGCACCTGGACTCTCTGCTGCCCCATCTCATACAACTGCTGGCCCCGGGACGACCTTACGCTGACCGCCAGTGGGCCATATGCATTTTCGATGATGTCATAGAATTTGGTGGTGAGTGGTTATTATTAACTAGCGGAGTCCATCTACGAGAAATTCTGTTTTGTATTAATTAAAAAATAATTAGCCTATTTCATTTCTCAAGCTCTAAACTTTATTGGTTAGCTTTGGCCTAGGATATGCATAAAAACATATTTCTTGTAAGGAAAAATATATAATAGCCCAAGAGTAGCGAAACCGAAAATATCGCTCTTTCGCTTCCAACACAACACAAGAGGTCGCTATATCTATTATTTCGGGCTGTTGGGCGATGATATCTTTATTAATCCGACGCGAAGAAGAAAGCGACTTTGTAGTGATAGTATAAAACTATGTAATGATAATGTTATGTCATCATATAAATTATTTGAAATTGTAGGTCCCGCGTGCGTGAAATACCAAGAAATATTCCTGGAGCCGATGCTGAACGGCCTCCGCGAGCCCCAGCCCGAGGTGCGGCAGGCGTCCGCCTACGGCTGCGGCGTGCTGGCGCAGTTCGGCGGGCCGCAGTTCGCAGGCGCGTGCGCTCGCGCGGTGCCGCTGCTCGCCGCGCTCATTGCCGAACCGGACTCGCGCTCTGTTGAGAACCTCAATGCGACTGAAAACGCAATATCTGCTGTCACCAAGATCATCAAGTATAATCACTCGCAAATCAACAGGGATGAAATTATTAGGCATTGGTGAGAATCAGTTACATTGTCACTTGCAAGGTTATTCTATAATATCAAGGAAAACCGTCTTTGTAAAGGTTATAAAAATGATTTTGCCTAACATTCGTTTATGTATTGACTATGTCCAATCTATCATGAGACATTCGTCTTTTGTTTGTAGGATAAGTTGGATTTATTTAATAGCAGGTGTATATCCTCTGACAAGATATCCTTTTTTGATTTATTTTGATGCAAAATAGTAGAATGCTTGACAACAAACAAATTAAAAATGAAGGTAGAAATCATCATCAGTCATTTTATTCTTAATTTTTTTAATTAACTTGTTAATGGCGCATTCATGACAATAAATTGGAATACTACTTAATTAAAACTAATTAATATATTCAATATCTTTTAACCCTTATGTGTGTGACAAACAAAACACCTTTATCAGGATGTTTTTGTTTAGCGATGTGGCAGGATGATTTTATAAAAAAATAAAACAATTTTAAATTTATTAGGCATAAAATATGTTGCATTTTCTACCTTCACTTTAAATTTGTTTGTTGATGTGCTTTCCACGTTGATTTTGGCTTTGGTATAAGTATAGAATGTTTATTACAGGTTGACATGGCTACCAGTAGTGGAGGACACGGAAGAAGCGCCTCACGTGTACTCGCTGCTGTGCGAGCTGGTGGCGAGCGGGCACTCGGCGCTGGCCACGGCGGACGCGCCGCAGCGGGTCATCGCCACGCTGGCGGAGGCCTTCCTGCACGACGCCGTGCCCGACGACAATCCTGTGTACGCGCAGATGGTGGCGCTCGTCAGACAAATATCGGTATGTTTTACCTTTATCCGTGTGTTTTATAAACCTTAAGTCTGCTTACTGCGAAAATTTGACCTCCGTAGCGCAATGGTATGCGCGGTGGATTTGTAAGACGAAGGTCTTGGGTTCGATTCCCGGCGGGCAAATTGAGATTTTTCTTAATTTGTTCTAGGCATTCGCCGTGGCTAGTTACCACTCTGCCAACAAAGACGTACCGCCAAACGATTTAACGTTCCGGTATGATGTCGTGTAGAAACCGAAAGGGGTGCGGATCCTAAAAGTCTTAGATTGCATCATCACTTAACATCAGGTGTGATAGCAATCAAGGGCCAACTTGTAGTTGATAAAAAAAATTGAAGAAACTTACATCAACCATATAGTTTTTAAGTGCTTTTGACTTTCAAAGATTATATATTAGCAAGTTCCATAGAAGCAATTAAAGAAGAAAAAAATATAAAAATATATATATGTATAGTGTTGGTGATAATAGTTTAGTAGTTTAGATTTTATTTTCGAAAGTAGACTGTATTGGGCGAAGAGGAAATAGAATTAAAAGGAATAATGTCCTTTGGTTCAGTTGATTATTTTATCACCACTCTTAACTCGAACAATCTCGCCACGTAGAAATTCACGTTTTGCACTATGTATTTTGCACACACATGTAGCGAAGCGAATAGTTCAAGCAATTTAGTTTTGCGCGTTAAAACACGACGACATGTGGTATTTCAACAGATATTTGCGATATATGCACAGCGTTCGAGTCATATTTCATACACCGATTTGCTAATTGCGGTCGATCACTGTCTTGTCACCACGCGTGAGAGATAAGGACAGACAGGGAAGTGGGACAAAGACGAGGATATATGGAAATGCTGGGATTAGAAAGGGATGTCCTGGTTCACTGCGCGTTTTACCAAACAAGTAGATAATAATTTTAATAATATGAAAGGCCACAAAGGGCTTGATTCCAGTTTCATTAAAATCTATTCTGTATTAAAGCCAAACTCGATTGAGAATGTTTGTCAACAAACAAATCTAAAATGAAGGTAGAAAATGCAACACATTTAATGCCTAATAAATTTAAAATTATGATTTGTTTATTTATTAAATCTTATTTAAAAGATATTGAATATATTAATTAGTTTTAAACTTACTTATCCAATTTATTTTCATGAATTCGTCACTAACTAGTTAATTAAAAAAAATAGGTGTAAAATGACTAGTGATTCCTACCTTCATTTTAAATTTGTTTGTTGACAAGCATTCTCAATCGAGTTTGGCTTTAGATAGTTCTTATGTGAAACAGTAAACAAATATGTATCCGTCCATACAAACTTTCGTCTTTATAATATTAGTAAGAGTATCTTCAGAACGACGGTTTGTTATTAACGTTAATATTTTTTGTTACAGAGTAACGCAGAACTGTTCAACTCGTGCCTGATGCAGCTGAGCGCCGAACACAAGGAGGCTCTACAACTGGCGCTCTCCACCTAGTACCCGCCCCACTGTCCGCCGCTTGTATTTATTCACCTCTCGCTCGTTCCATTGCCCCGCACCGCCTACCCCGCTCCCTGTACGAGCCCTAATCCATTGACCACTGTCTCTATGACTAGAAATCATGCGCTGCTATTACAATATTGCAATAAACTTTTATGACGAAATTATGTAACAAAAAAAATTGTAACAAACTTGGCTAAACAACTTGTGTTGTGTGATCCCTAGGTAAATTCGAACTTAGTTCACATAAAGTTAATGTAAAAAAAAATATATAACCTATTGTTGTAATTAATATTTCACCCTCTTTCCATTGAATGAATAGTTTTGTTCGATCTCTCGAAGTGTTATCGGTTGGGCTAAGATTGCTGTGATATATTTTATACTAATTTTGATGATCAGCCATAAATAAGTAGCCTCCTGTAGCTTGACCGTGATGTCGGATTTCTAAACATTTATTTCATTTGTAATGTCAATATTAGAAAAAAATGTAATGTAGATGGTCCAATTTTGATGTTGTTACTAAAATAGTTGATAGTATATAATAGTAAAAAATATATAGCTACTGATTAATTGTTATTGCTCCCATTTTCATGTTAATAGCACATTAGAAATGCTCGCATTCTACAAATATGGAAATTATTTGGCATTGATTCCTACAAAATATTTGTTGATTATTGACAAAAAAACAATAAATCAATTAGAATTTATGTTATAAATCAGAATTTCTGTTTCTTTTTTAGAGTTCTGGCACTATTTAGATTTTAGACGACATTTCTTCATTATTCTCAGAATTTCGTCTATAAAGTGCCACGGTTTTTCTGGGGATTGATTGCTACATAATAAGTTTTCCTGGTGTCTTTCCACACTTTCAGTGGTATTCACCTCTTGTTGTAAATCTACTGTTTAGTTTTACCTTTACTTATAAATGCAATCAAGCAAGTTATAGGTCTGAAAAATGTTATTAAAATTCTGTATATAAAATTGTTATTACAATATCATGCCAGCCGTGTTGAGTGTTTTGAATGTGTTTCAGACATTATTATAGTTATAGTTCACATATACTTATATTGATTCATCAAAATATGTTGAGCATTTATTGGTATGGAATTACCATTACTCAAAGACTTCCTTGGGAAGATGAGTTTTTTATATACAAATTGGACTGTCACATTCCAGGTTTTTGGCTGCGTTGGGATCTTTGTAATTGTTTCTTACAATGGACAAGACTTGTCTGTTTATAGGAAATAATTTTGTTCATTACATATATTACATATATATTTCATATTCTTTGTTTATCGAAAATAAAAGTTATTGGCATTGAAATAATTGTTTTATTTTGTGTTAATACCAAATAGCAAAATCAGTTAGTTATACTGATTTTAATGTGAAGTTGTTTATACAGCTCAAATCACATCTTTCTGAAATAGACTAATATGTAGGTATTATAAAAGTTGTGTGGATATTATTTGTTTGTACTTCTTTAGGCTGCAACTTTTCAATGATTTGAAATGGAAGTAGATTATACCCATATACTACGGTAATATTTGTATACAATATTCCGACTCCATACAAACGGACGAAGCGCGAGCTTTAAGGTAAGGACAGACTTGCTAAAAAAAGCATACTTTTATGCTTGCTTAAAGATAGCATGCTCATGCAACTGTTTACATTTGCCAGCAATAAGCATGCTTGCTTGCAGCATACTCATAAATAAGCATGCTCAAAGCAAACGTACCGGACAGACGTGCTACTCTTTGGCACCAGGCTCTTGGACAAAATGGATGTACAAAGATATAGTGACAGTGCTATCTATACAGAACTCAATAAAATAATCATATTGCTTGCAACGGAATTGTGTTTTTGAATTGAAACTTCGATAATGTGACACAAAAAGCAAAGTTTTTTCTCCTCCCCAACACGAAATATTGAGGGTTCAATAATCGTTTTGATTTAATTATTTTTTTGACGTAATCTATATAAAAAAATTTAACAAAAAATAGAACCGACTCAAAACGCACTAGAAAGTAAAAAATAACTGCGTCATTTAGTTACTTTAATTTACTTAAGCATATCTATGAAGTCGGTGCCAGGCAAGTTTAAGGAACATTTATAGCAATTTGTGGGTTCTAGGTACAGTAAAAACCTTGGCTGGCACGTATATATTACTATTGGCATTAGCATTTATCGATGTATAATTTTATTATATTACCATAGCAGCCTGAAGCTTACCTGAAAACTTTTTCATAGTCTTATGCACATATGCAACATTTTAGAACGAAAAGAAAGAAAAACTGACACTGACAGTGACAGATTTGACAGTTCAACAATTGACTGTTGAATTTTTTCAAGTTTTCCATCTGTTTCGCCGTGTTTTGTTGTCATGGAAATTTAGCATATTTTTAATAACATTTTAAGAGTTATTCCGATTTCGCAATTTTATTTATTGTATTCTTTATTAGTGAGACTTTATTTATGATAACAAAATACATTTGTACGAACAGAGACTTATTTTAAAGTATTACGTGTTGTGAGGTTATGACTTGGTAGAAATATTTCATTCAGTTCCGTCAATAATACTTCGAGTAATACGAGGAAGCGGATAGATCATAGAAAAGCTTTAGTGTGGAGCGATAACAAATCACCAGGCGATGATATAATGTCACGCAAGAGGTCTCGGGTCAGGAAAGAAGAGGAAATGAGCTCTAACTTGGAGTCCGGTGGCGGCGAGGGTCTAAATGGCAGCGATACGAGTTTCGAGAGCACCAGTCGCACCTCCGTTATAGACACAGGGGTGAGTCTCGTTGAAGTATTACTTATTATTTTTTACTTAACCGACCCTGTTCATATATGGGTCAAATCTTGGAAGTTAAATAATAACCACTTTCTGACCTTCGATTGAACTTAAATTTGGTTACTTGCGAAAGATCCGTAAGGATGTACCATTCTAAGTCTAAAAGGTGACTATAGTAATGTAAACTAAACAAGGTAGATCCTTTAAGTTTGGATTTATGTCTTGGACTTAATATTCTGGTAAACACTCTGAATTTTATATAGGTGTACTTTGTTTTTAAAAAACATAATTTTATATACATTTTCAAATTGCTGAATGGTTAAATAGGTTTGGCCTTGAATAAAATCTTATATCATTATGCAATAGTGGATTAATTTGGGATAAACTTTAAAAAGATAATTCAATAAATAGTACACTTTAAAAGGTTAGTTAATTACTTTTATATTTCAGTTATCCCTGATGGATCAGGCATGACTGAAATGTATGTAAAGTGGCATTTCGCTGCTGATTTAATCTTTGAAGCATTAAGTAATGGACTTTTTTTAGTTGTCTCATAACATATTATATAGTAAACTTGTAAACTTTTTATAATTTATTGAATTATGTAGTGTAACAATTTGCATTGATTTTCACTTCACAAGGTAAATACCTTGACAATAAATATCTAATTATTTAATGCTATGATACTAATTTAAAATAAAATAATTTGTGATAATTAATTCAACTAAATAAAATTTTATTTAATGTAAGTTTGTTATAAATTAAAACAAATTATTCATAATTCATGTTTAAAAAATGTGAATTATATTTATAATAATGTTTAAAGATTAAACATAAAATGAATTTTTATGATAAATTACATAAAAATGTCATTAAGTTACCTTATACATAAAAAATAGAATAATAAGCTACATAATTGTAAAATATTAATTTTGGACGAGTTGCTATATCTCATGCCAGTGTAGAATCTGGTCACTGTACACATGAAGCTGTATTCTCTAACTTAGTTGTTTTCAGAAGATGAAAGCCATCAAACCTATGTCCCTTTATACTTTTTGCATTCAAAATATTTGTCACTTAGTGAAGCTGTGATTGATAAAAATATCCAACAGGGTTGGTGATAGACTTCACCCTCCTAAAAATGAGGCTTTAACAAATAACTTACTTAAATGTAGTCTGCTCTGAATAAAAGGTATATAAACTTAGTTGGATCTGTCTGACTGTGTAGTTCAGAGTGTTGCAACAAGCAGACAGGCTAGGTGAGGACTGTGCATGCAATATAATGTATAATTCCAAAAAAATCTTTTGTTTCACATATCCTGCCACAGTTGGCATGTAAAATAAAACTGGAATGTGAAGATAAATTCAAATTCAAATTAAAAATCATTTATTTCAAGTAGGCCAATTATAAGCACTTTTGAAACGTCAAATTAGACTATTTGTAGTGACTCTACCACCGGCTCGGAAGGCAGGTTCTGTTGAGAAGAGCCGGCAAGAAACTCAACAGTTGCTCTTTTAAAATCATTAATTTTTACAATATTAACTGTATTGTTACATAAAAATTATTTATTCTACTACTTGTGTGAAGTTGAAAGCTGATCCAATTGCCTCTCAACCTCTTTGTCATTTAAAAATTCATCTATAGTATAATAACCTTGACTCAGGAAGTGAGTTTTAATACATTGCTTAAACTTATGCAATGGCAGATCTAAAACTGAATTGGGCATCTTGTTGTAGAAGAGTACACCCAGTCCAACGAATGACTTTTGAACTTTTCGGAGGCGATACGCTGATAAAACTAATTTATGTCAATTCCTAAGAAGACGAAGAAATAATACAAAAAAGGTAGATGGAAAATATACCAGTGTGCTAACCAACAAGTAGTAGCAATTATAATGACATTAGTGTGAGCCCTTGCTCTAGTTCATTGCTCTAATTCTTACAACATAGATTTGTTAGCTGACCTACTAAATATAAAGGCCTAAAAATACAAAGAAATACAAAGAAGACAAAAATACAAAGGGTCACAGAATAGTAAGCAATTAAAAATATTGCTCTCTCTTTCATTGAATTGGAGCAAACAAGGGGATATTTTTTTGTCAATTTCGATGCTATTGACATTAAAATGAAATATAATGAAAATTTATTGGGCAACGATCACTTCACTTGTTCACTTCCTCTATTTGAGATATGTCTTTAGGCGCATCATAGGTTTACTCTCATTGACACATCGTCACGTTTTTATGTATCTGTTAGATTTGGAACTTAGACCTCTGTGCTTTAATGCAGGTTGTTAGGTATAGGGTGACAATGTTTAACACTGTTACAAGCATTATCAGATATTAAAATTAATTTGTCACAATTGACAGTCTGCTTAACATGCTCAAAATCACACATAAATCATAATGGTGAAATCTATGGATTAGCTCCCTGGAATGTGATACCACTAATTTCCAAACTCTAAGCTGCCACTGAGAATATCTTGAAACAAATGAAGCTCAATATTTCCTAGCTTGAAACCGGATTCGAATTTATTACGTTATATTCTAAAGCTGCATATGCTAACTACTGGACTAAGGCATTTAGTAAAATAATACGTAGAGAGTAAATAAAGTATCGGATTGATCTGTTTTCGTGGTCGATAGTGAAATCGAGAGCCAAACGCGTGGAGCGGGCGCATCGCCAAGTATTTCGTGTGGCGTGATCGCTGACTGTCACTGGCCGTGCCACAGTTAGACGATCAGTCTCGTGTAGGGTTGCCATTGTTAAAACCTCCAACCAGACCAGAGCCTAGAACCCAGAGTAAAGAAAATATTTTTGTCTCAATTTACTCAGTATATCAAAAAAAAAAAAATACCATATCAAAGTTTTATTTATTTTTAAACACGAAATTAAATATAGTTAACTGTCAATTGAGGATAGATGGGTTTTAATCCAGCAAGAGAACGAGCCGCGCTGCTCCGCGAAAGAGTTGCCATGCCAATTTGAAACCTAGACTAATAATAATACCTTGCTTGGAAGCTTCTTCGGATACTAAAGTGGGACAAATCTTGTTAAACCAAGACGCATGGCCACCCTAGTCTCGTGCGCCCGCGTCTGTGTCGCCACTGCACGTGATAACACCGGAAAGTCCCAATTAACGAGCACTCGATCTTGCAATTACATTGCTCACTAGGTCTTGCAGACATCATCGTTATAGCTTTATTTATGAGTAGAGCGACACTGTACGTCGCCGGTTTATGGTCCATTCATATTGGCGTAGTCTTCAAAGCCTCAGTAATCAGATATAGGTAGTGAGAAGGTAGTGTATAGAACAAGATTTTAACAATCTATCTTTATTTGCGTTAGTTCTACATGTCGTCGCTTAAATAGAAAAGTGACATTTTTCAAAATTTTTCGAAAATGAGGTTATTTCATAAAACGAATCAGTTGACATCATTTTATTATGTGGATAAAAGACAGTTCATAAACTACACGTCAGGCTCACTAGATGTCACAAGTGTCGTTTCGGTATTCTGCGGTTATTCGCCAGTTTGATTGTAGAAAAATGACACTCTGCCATTTGAAACTTGTCTACAAAGTTGAGTACATGTGCGTTTTTGTAGAAAAGTGTTATTTCTCAAAATAGTGCTTGGATTTGATTGCAAACGGTAAGAAAAAAGCAAAGAAAAACGTATTTCTTCGAGAAATCACGTTTGTTCCTTAAAATTAAACTATCATTGTGATCAGAACTTTTATAGAAAAATGGCTTTTTTTGAAATGCGACTCTGCTTATGAAATACATTTAAATAAATTCGTTGAAATATAACTTATTTTTTAAAATGCCGTTTTTCTATATAGGTTTTGTACATTTAGTAGCATGAAGTGTAACAGAACTATGTTACAGTTTTAAATATAACTGTGAATGTTTAAATTAATTATTTATTGGATGTGTTTTTTTAATAATCACGTTTATTTGTAAACATTAAATGCATTTAATGGCAAAAGTACATGATTATTTTAAACACGCTTTAAATAAACGGGTTTAATTAAATATTTAAAATAAAAATTTTGAACATTAATAATTTATTTTGCTTTTTTAGGATGAGGCGTGGTGGAAAAATGTTTATGTGCAGGGAATATTCTAAAGAAAATCTAGTGGAGTACTGAGTAGGATTATCGTGGAATCTGCTGTAAGTCATTCAGAATTAGAATAAAGCACTAAAATTTCTACCCATAATAAGACTTCGAGTAATATAATTATGTCAGATTTGAATAATAACCCGGATTTTTCAATATGCGAAGATCTTGCAATATCATCATCATCATCATTTTCGGAAGATGAAGCTGCTAATGTGTCCGGAATCCCAGAAAATACAGCTGATGAAGTTAAAAAAGAGAGAAAAAGCATGTAAAAAAAGAGAAGCTGTGCCGAGTGAATGCAGAAAAAGTATAGCTAAACTATTAAGGAATTCTGGAAAAGGGTATTGGTATATCGACATCTAAGTTACAAAAACAAATGCCAGAAAGACAAATGAAAGTAACATGTACTGAAAAATGTGAATTGAAATGTTATTACAAAATTAGTAAGGAGAAGCGAAAACTTATTTTTAGCCAGTATGAATGCAGCTTTCTAAAAAGGAAAAGAATGAAAATGAATGTCAGCAAAACGATAGCAATGATTTTTGAAAGAGATAAATATGTGACATTGTCATATTTTGATAGATGGAGAGCAAGTGGAAGAAGTAAAAGAGTTTATAGAACTGGGTAGTAAATTTACAAAATATGGAAAGTTTGAAAGTCCAAACCATCTGTTTGGGCATGTAGAGAGAATGCATAAAAGAAGATTAACAAAAGCGATTTATGAGGCGAGAGTGAATGGAAATGTTAGAAGGAGAAGACCTAGGCGAATGTTCCTGGACCAAATTCAGGACATTTAAACGTTAGGACGTTTGCAATTACTATTTGCGGTATTATATTATTATAAAAAATCAAGAAATTACGTAGATTTAAGTTAAAACTCATCGATATCAATATTGTTGCCATTGATTTATATAATAAGTAGGAGTTACGTTCATATAGGGCTTATTTCTGATAGTTATTTTGCATAATTTGATTAATTTTTTAGAAAATCCGTGTCATATTATTATCAATTTTATATGGAAAAAAGACACTTCCTGTTATTAATGCCCCCTTTTTTAATAAATCAATTATAATAACTACACTGTTTTGTTTCTTATGTAAATACCTTTTAAATGATATATAACACTTAGATATAAATATAATACATAACAAGAAAAATGAGTTAAAAAAAAATTGAAAACTTTAAATGGTCATAACTACAAAATTGATATTTTTGAATAATGCCACTTTTCTATTTAAGCGACGATGTGCTGCTTTATGAATGGGAGTTAGGTTCGAATTTATATGATAATACTAGGAATAGTAAACTCATATTTAGTAGATTTTTTGGAGAGCGCATCAAAAACCATTTTATGGGTGCATCCCAGTAGTACCCCCTAATTTTAGTTCTATAGAACTGTTGATACACCATATTAGTGCTTAGTGTCTCATTATTTCTATATAGAACTAATAGGATAAAATTTGACAGTACGGAAAATATCCCTTCAATTCTATAGAACTACGGTATGGGGTACTGCTGGGATGCACCCCATTTTACAAGTATTTATTTTAAAAATATTATTGTAATTCAATCTGAGTTAGGCTGCTATATGCCTTGCTGGTGTCGAATTATTCATAGCGAACCTACTGAATCGTAATCTTTATAAAAGCATACCAACGCTGCCGAGCTAGAGGGTTACCATTCCAGCTTAATTCCATTCCATTCCAATTGTAGGAATGAAATGCATTTGATTAATTCCATACCAATGGACTGGAGTCAAATAAACGTATGACGCATACTTGCACGCCACCAAGCCTTTGGTTGGTACGTAGTGAACTAGGTATAAGGTATCTAATAGGGAAACACACAGCGCCAACGGGAAACTAACACATTCACGTTTAAAGTACTACCAAGCCTTTAATTGCTTTGACCTCGTCCTCATTAATGCCTATTCAGACTATAGGAAGGGGTATTAAAGCAAGTTAAATCAGAAATATTGCTTAGGGTTTATGCTTCGTACACAACATACATTGCTTTTTTAGCGCTATACGTTAACTCAACGTATCGGTTTTATTAAGCAACGGAAAACAAACAAATACACAATATAGAGTCCCTATGTCGTTAGAAAGTATAGCTACTCCTAAGTAGAACATACATTACTTCTTTATTGTGACACAATAACTCAACTTATCGTTCCTACTATGTAACGTATAGCAAACAAATACGCAACATCGAGTCCCCATGTCGTCAATTAAGGAAACAGCATACGTCTACAAGTGTGTGTGATATCAGCACACACACACATGTAAAGACCGGAGAAAAGGCATAAAATGACATCATTTAATTTTCTTTTCCTTGATGCATTAAATCCCACGGCATAAGAAAAGCACTGCATGCTCGTAAAAACAAATTGCTCAAGTTAGAAACAATCCTATTCTTTCATTTCTATATTAAAATTTCTATTTTCAAATGTCACTTTTTGACGACCTTTCTGTAGCAGACGCAGTGGCGTGCGCGATGGATTTATAAAAAGGGAGCTCCTGGGTTCGAATCCCGGTAGGGCTGATTAATATTATATAACTTGGTCCGGGTCTGGCTGGTGGTAGTCCTCAGCCGTGGCTAGGTACCACCCTGCCGACAACGACTACCGCCACACGATTTTGCGTTCCGGTACGATGTCGTGTAGAAACCGAATATACGCCATATTATTCTACTCCTAACAAGTTAGTCCGCTTCTCTAATAGATTACATCACCACTTACCATCGGGTGCGATTGCCGTCAAGGGTTAACTTTTAATGAATAAAAAAACTTACCACACACTTACAGCTTTAGCAATATTTGAGTAAATAAATTGAATATTTACTAAAAGTAAATATTCAAAAGTGTGAAACTACTTTCGTACAAATTGGCCACCCTACGATTGCACCTAAAGCTAAATTGGTATCCCGTGGGCTGTGAGACATATTTTAATACAAAAACAGGTACTTAAAAATGTAACTGTGACATGTACAGAGAGAGACAGATTTCACAAATCTATAAGGTTTCCTTTTTTTGCCATTTTGCAACGGAAATTATTATTGTACACGCTATAAAGAATAGTCTTTTTGTATTTACAAGGAATTCGAATAGAAGGTTAATATTCGCCATTAAAAGGATATACCTACCTGTGATAAGTACTATTTATTTAAGAAATAAATGGTTTATATTTATTTTTTAAATACGTCACAGTGACGCAACAGTATATGATGTTTAAAGGAGAATTAGAAAACCGATTCATGGGACATTCATTTATAAATAATACAATGTTTTACCTGTTAGACATTTTTCCTTCTCAGACTTGACGCATTCAAATATATCCTATATAAGTACGTGCCAGCCGTAATCAGTTAATTATATATAACAGCCTTTACGACTGAAACGTTGCGATAGCTCACACAAATCAAGGAAGTTCAGGAAAACTAACGTACCATAATATGTATTGCATTGTTTTCCTAATCTTTAGTTACAAGTCGGCAAAAAACTTTTATTTAGTTTCACCTGCAGATATAGTCTGGGCACTTATTTACTGACTTTTATTTAGTTTCACCTGCAGATATAACCTGGGCACTTATTTACTGACTTTTATTTAGTTTCACCTGCAGATGTAGTCAGGGCACTTATTTACTGACTTTTATTTAGTTTCACCTGCAGGCATAGTCTGGGCACTTATTTACTCACTTTTATTTAATTTCACCTGCAGATATGTCCGGACATTATTTACTGACATTAAATAGTACAGATCTTCTATTTAACTTATATTAAGTTACCTGCAGAATAATCAGTCACTGATAAAAGTTATGAAGGTTCATAAAAGTTGCATTTTCATACTCGACAACGGTCACCTGATTCAGAACAAAAAAATCGATTGAAATTTTTATATTTTTGATATATTTTTAAGTTACTGCTATGAAACATGGGTAGTTGTTTACTGACTTTTATTTAGTTTCACATCAGATGTAGTTAATTATGAACATACGTTTAGATAGCCTGCGGCAATATTTTGGCAATGTCCTCTTTTATTTAGTTTTCAGTTTCTGATTTATCTAAAATTTTGCATGCATAGGGCACTATTTACTGACTTTTATTTAGTTTCACCTGCAGATATAATCTGGGCATATTTACTGACTTTTATTTAGTTTACCTGCCGATATGTTAGGGCACTTATTTACTGACTTTTATTTAATTTCACCTGCAGATATATTCTGGGCACTTATTTACTGACTTTTATTTAGTTTCACCTGCAGATATATTCTGGGCACTTATTTACTGACTTTTATTTAGTTTCACCTGCAGATATAATCTGGGCACTTATTTACTGACTTTTATTTAGTTTCACCTGCAGATGTAGTTAGGGCACTTATTTACTGACTTTTATTTAGTTTCACCTGCAGATATATATTCTGGGCACTTATTTACTGACTTTTATTTAGTTTCACCTGCAGATTCAGACTCTCACAGAAGATAGGCATCTTCTAGGTTAGCGCGTTCCAGCTTAGACCTCGTCACTGCTTTCCATCAGATGTGATTGTAGTCACGCGCAAACCTATCCACCATAAACAAGATGCCTTTAGAGTCGTTCCTACATATACGCTTAGCAACCTAAATTTTTTTATCTACTTATTTTATATTAAGTCGTTTAATCAAAGCGTGGAAAGTGGTGCCATTACGAAATGCATTTATCTGTAATCACGTAATTAGTGGTCAATTCATCACTAACGTCAAGTATAACGCATTCATGTAATAAAACGAAGGCCACACAAATCGACGAACAGGCACGTCTTTAGATTGGTCTGATGCAAAACTGGAGACAGTCAGTAAAATTCTAGAGATAGAGAGAGACATAGAGACATAAATTCGTTATATGATAGGTAATGGCGTGTAAGGGTAAGCCTAGTTTCATTTATTAAAAGTAAATTAAAAATGTTAGTGACTTAGTTATACCACAATACATAAGGTTTGATCATCATAAGATTGCTTGAATAGAGAGGGGGATTATCTGCGAAGGTTAAATCTTAACCTAGTATAATACAAAGTTCCCACGCCCGTAAATAAAACCTTTTAAACTAAGCACGCAACGGTGGTGGTTTTCATAACATACATTTTCATAATAAAAATAACTCTATCTCGATACAGTGATTTAAGAGCACAACGTGTAGTTAATAAGGAACGTCATGCTTCAGTGTTTCTATGCGGATGAAATCGCGAGCCATCGCGAGCCATCACTAAAAGTTTATAATTGTGTAATGTTTGTACATATGTATAAAGCAGCTGGGTATGTCTCTAGTCATCATCATCATCATTATAAGTCAATGGACGTTCACTGCTGGACTAAGGGGTTGCCATTCTAGCACCTTATACTGATAGTTCAATTCACTAAGACGCGCCCCACTATTTCTCGCGAGGGGAAACCGAAGGGTGCGGGAAGTACAGTTCGAACATCAGTCTCGAGTCGACCACGGCTCGGTGTACACGGGCTATTGTGGGTTGTATCGCTGCGTGTCATGACCCAACGGAATAATGCTCTACTTAATTTTTTTACCAATATTATATTTATAATGTCAAAAAAACGTATCGTATGAAGATAAACTACACATTTAAATGTGACTTAGCCAGAAGAATCGTTCCGTTGCCCATTCCTTCAGGTTGACCGACTCGACTTTAATTTTTCTACAAAGGTCACTTGATTGGTTTGTTACTGTCAATATAGATTTTCCAAATTAGCTTAGCAAAATAGCTTTGGTATTTGTACTATATATACATTGGTACTATCCTACTAAAAAAACGTACCGTCAAGCGATTTAGCGTTCCGGTACGGTATCGTGTAGAAACTACAGGAATGTAGATTTCATGCTACTCCTAACAAGTTAGCCCGCTTCCATCTTAGTTTACATAAACTAACTTATAATGAATCAAAATAATAATAGATATCATGGGTTCACGCTTTACAAAAACGCTAGGGGTATGGTAGACAAGACAGCGTGGAGTTGAGCTCAATCATTAAACTGTTTAAACAAAAGAAAAATAGATATACTAGGTACCTATCTGAGATGATTGTGGGTATGTGTGTTTTTAAGATATACATGGGTTAATATATATGTCGAAGGAATTAGTCTAGAGACAGAATAGATTGTTGTAATATTGTAATAGACGTCATTGTTTATGGAAATGTTACTGTCTGTGGATGTAATTATTTTTGGTATGTCACGTGTTTTTGACGTGTCAACGTCTTGTAATTCGAAAGAGCCGGCTGCACGCACGAAAAAACATGACGTCATGCGTCGTTACCTCGCTTTGAGGCGTTACATGTAAGGCTTGAAGTGCAAGCGAGAGCGCGGAAGTAGCGACAAAGAAGGACAATCGGCCTTTGCGTTCGGCAGCGTTCAACATCCGTCTATTAAATATAATTATTAAATATATTAATTTTAAATTAAAAATTAATATATTTATTATAAATTTAAAATATAAATTTGTAAAATCAAAATCAATTATTTTATTAATTTAAATTATTATTTATAAAAATATAAAAATTTTAATAACCAATTAAATGCTACCATTCCATCAGTATTTTCTTAAGACATTGTCACGTTCAACTTTCGTCAGTAAACCGACTTTACAGACAACCAATTTTTTTTTATGAAAGTAATCGAAATAGAACTAATTGTTAATCATTTAATGAGAGATATGAGATAGGTGCTTACTTAAAACTTTAACACAAAGTTAAATTCAATTTGATTTGATAAATGAATGAATGATTGATTTGTTTTAATACTCAAACCAATAAAAGAGTCGGGCGCCAAAGTCCTAGTAGAGTATTTACACCATCTTGAGGGGAATAAAGGAATTGGGTAGTTAGTTTGTGTCTGGAGTGCGGAGAGGATATACTTTTACACTGGTCGAGTTGGACCAGTGTAAAAGTGTTCTTAAGAAGTAAATTAAATTAGGGAGTAAAGTAAGATGGGTGTAAATAAACTACTGTTCTGAATCTTTATAATACGTCAGGAATTATAAAAATCTATTTCATGTATCAAAACATTGTGAACTTGCAATATATCTGTTCGTGAAGACAAAGTCTTTGTAACCCTAGAAAACGCCCAAGAGATTAAGAACCACTAAAGATGATGACAAGAAGAATGGTGATACTCCGATATATATATTAACCTATATCACAATATAATTTTGCTGTGCAGGACCAACACGACATATTCATTTTTAAAAAATGAGTTAAAATGAAGTAGAGCATACTGCTAGTCAAATATGACATTCTTGTTGACATAATTAACTTGACACTTTGTGTGAGTGTGCACACATTGCTACTCGTTACGTAGTAATAGAACTCACATTCTTGCAGTTTTTATTGCACACTTGCACTGTAAGCGTTTGAAAAACAAAACACTACGAGCCATCGTGGATTGACCAAGCTATAGCTGGTGGACATTGATCCCAAGGTGCTACTGTAATGTCCAGTATATCTACGTCTTATTTCAGGAAAGATTAGAAATCTCGTTTCGGAAAGCTCGATGTTATTCGGGAAATAAACGAATATGCACGACTTCGTGATTCCTGCTCGTGTAGACACAATCTTAATGTCATTGTCTGGATTAATCGATTCGCGCGTAAATCGCTTTATCTTGACACAGTTTAAATGCTAGGTATATAAATGGTAATTGTGATTTATTTGGCTCTAGAAATTCAAAGGGTCGAAATCTATGTTTTGAATAGTAGTAGTACAGCTCTTTGGGCTAGAGTTCCTCAGGAAAAACTGACGCCATACATATTTCTGCCGAAAAGTAGCGTTGCTGTATGCCGACTCTCTTTTCCCATGTTTCCTGTGAAGACATTTTAGATTTATTTTTCGTTCTAATTTAATTTTGATTTTTGTCGGATCTGGGTTGCGTTATCGCAATTTTTCGTTGATTTTTTGCAGAGATAAAAAGTGACTAATATTATTCTTTGATTATATAAGGAACTTCCACTACATGACGCTAACTTGCTTGCTTTGTAGTCGATTGTATAGCTAAGCTTCCAAAGCTCAAAAGGTCTTCATACGCACCGATTGGGTTTTTTTTACAACCCGCCTTGAATTATTGTTTTTATTCTTCCCCGGAATAGTAACAGCTATTTCAATACATAAATAATGTTGTTCGGAGTAAAACATTATTCGCAATGCATCATGGGTGAACAATATATTATGTAGATCACGTGATACGTGTCGGAGGCATAGCGCGATGAGATCACGAGTATTACGAAGCTGGAGAACCCGAGATGAATTACAATATTGATCATCATGCAAACATGACTGGGTGAAAAAATCGTTGCCAGTTGTTTTTGTTGCCAAAATGGAAAGTCTAGCTGATATAACAAACTAGATGACGCTCGCGGTTTTACCCGCGTAGTGCTCGTTCCCGTGGGAATTTCGGTATAAAATTTGGCCTATGTGTTATATGTGTGTTAAAGCTATATTATTGTGAAGTTTCATCAAAATCCATTCAGTAGTTTTTCCGTAAAAGAGTAACAAACATCCACCCATACATACAAATTTTTCACCTTTATAATATTAGTAAGGATTCAGTTTGAATTTATTGCCATCATACTCGTAATAGAGAACGTTAGCATTTAAACAAAAAAAAATCTAAAATGAAACATTCAAATTAAAAAGAAGTTTTCAATAAATAGGAAATACAGTCCGATTATAAATAAATATTACAGGACAATTACACCCACCGCTATATAGCCCCAAAGTAAGCGTACTCGTAAGTAGCTTGTGTTATGTGTATAACTGATGAATATTTTATATATATTATACATAAATACTTATAATATATAGATAAACACACTGGCAAACATCTGCTCATCACAGAAACATTTCAATGTGGGAATCGAACCCACAGCCTAGGACGCAGAAGCAGGGTCACTGCCCACTGCGCCACTCGGCCTCTGAAACTATGCAGATACCTATTTAAAAACACACACTGGTTAATAACGGTCCAACACAATTAGATTGATGTAAGTAGGCACATTTGGCAATTTATTTCAAACTAAAGGACGCCTGCGGTTTTATCCGCGTAGTTTTTGTTACCGTGGCAATTTCGAGATAAAATGTGGCCTATGTGTTATTCTGATAATTATTGTAAAGTTTCATTAAAATCCAGTCTGTATTTTTTCAGTGAAAGACTAATAAACATCAGTCCATCCATGCATACAAACTTTTGTCATTATAATACCTATAGATAATCTTAGCTTTAGCAAAGACAAGCTATCAACTTTATTCTTCAAGTTGGCAACAATGATATTCCATTCCTACGCACAGCTAAGGTAAACATAAACGCTTTGCAGTTAAGTATATTCTTATCAAACGAAAACCTTATTCAAACGAAAACTCGTCATAGCTCGCATTGTAAAGATATGCAAATGGTGTCATAATTAGAATACAAGTACTAGTACGTGCTGTTATGTATGCGGCGCATGCTGGTTGCTGCAGTATCACGTACGGTATGTTTGAGCAGGAATATTCTGATATTGCACATAATACATAGGTAATAGAGGTTTTCACCTAATTGATATCCTTCATCATCATCATCATTATCAGCCTATTAAAGGCCCACTACAGGGCCAGGCCTCCCTCCTTATAGGAGAGGGGATATGGAGCGTATACCCACCACGCTGCTCCAATGCGGGTTGGCGGGTTTAGGGTGATAATGTTTCATTTACTAACGATCACTATCAGATGTTGATGACAGTGACCGGGACCAACGGCTTAACGTGCTCTCCGAGGCACGGGGGTGTAACACCACCAACTTCCCGACTCCGGGTTTGGAATGTACTGAGAATTTCATAGAAAAATTAAAAACTCAGAATAATTCCGTGACCCGACCCAGGATTCGAACCCAGCACCTCGTGTTATTGATATCCTTACTAAGGCCATAAAGGCGAAAGTTTGTATGTATGGATGAATGGATGTTTGTTACTCTGTCACGCTAAAACTTACCGAATGTATTTTGATGAAACTTCACAATAATATAGCTTACATATCAGAATATCAGAAAAGCTACATTTTTCCCGAAATTCCCAAGAGAACGAGAATTACGCGGGTGAAACCACTGGCGTCCTCTAGTTATGAACATAAAGTTTAGCAAAAGCTTGAAAAAATATTTTTAAATTAATGGCCCAACGACTGCGTTGAATTTAAATTTTTTCCTCTGATAATTTTATTCCTTCTGTTTGATCACATTTAAATAAAACTTTTAAATGTTTGAAAATGAATTATTATTAACCGATAATCTTTAGCCCACATTGCTTCGCTTAAAAACTAATTATACCAAAACTCTTATCATATATATCATAGACAATAGAGAAAGGTTCTATTTTCAAGTTCCTATGTTTAAAATAATAAATTAAAATCCATACCTATACAAGATTTCATACTTCATTTCCGTCTATATACGAACATTCAAAAACTTAAAAATACGTCGTTAATTAAATTAATAATTAATAATAAATTGTTTGTGGAACGTAAATGGACGTTTATTATTCTGCATTTATTTTTATATCAGATAACCTGTAAACTTTCTAAAGATTGTAGTAAGAAAAATTGATAATTTGTTCTTTTTTTAAATAAAAGATTAGCTTGAAATATGCTTGTAGTTTGCTAACAAGGCACTCTAGGCCCCTACAAAACGTCCAGCCTGGCATTTAGCCAGCTCAGCCTCCCTATTGTTAGTTTATTGTTGAAAAAGCGCTTCATAATAAATCATCCCTCGATAAGTCGATATCATAGATCGTGGCATAAGACTGCTACATACTATATTTCGAAGAACGTTTTACATAAAATCACACTATCAAAAGCCCTGAGTCGAAAGATGCAATTCCACACTGACAAAATAAAACGTGGGGTGTGCATAATAATGAGCAACTCGTATAATTTTAAAGGGCTGTTTGGACCTTTTATTAAAAAATCGCGATTCAATTTATCTTTTGTTGGTCTTGTTTTGTACAATAAAATATTTAAATCTTTTTATAAATACTCTAAAATAAAAGTGTCTGATATTCATCTTCTCTACTGGAATCTATTTTATCAGATTTTACTACTAATAAAATTTTTTAACAAAAAATAGAACCGACTCAAAACGCACTAAAAAGTAAAAAATAACTGTGTCATTTAGTTGCTTTAATTTACTAGGAACATTTATTTTACGTAGTAAAGCAGTTTGTGGGTTCTAGGTAACATCTGAAAGTAGAAACTATTTTTTGTTAAAAAATTTTATTTCTTACTTTTTAGTGATTTATCGCTACGTACCGTACTCGTACTATACTGTCATAGTATATTATATGGCACTAACACTAAAAAAACAAATATACGTGTCGAATTGAGAACCTCCTTCGTTTTTTTTCGTCGGTTAAAAATATAACGTAATAATTAATATGTATGATATAAGATAAGTACTACGAACTCCTTCAAAGCGTGAGTAACGGAATAGACCATAATCGTTATTGCATCAGAAAGGCCGTAAATTGTAGCTAGCTGCGATCTAAAATGTCGAGCCCAATTATAAACGAGCCGGCGTCTCCATGCGGTCACTAAAATTGCCAACCTTGACTCTGACCGGTTTGTGGACCGCAAAATACCAATTTCATTCCTCCCAGGAATTCCTTTCGTATAGCTTTTATACAAGTCTCGGAATTCCTCTTTGAACGTTAAGAATATTTTTTGTGAAATTAAATAAAATACATTATTTTTAACAAAATTATAAATTAGTTTCAAATTAGCGCCGCTGACAAGTCTACTAGCGCTGTATAATATTAAAATAAACATAAAAACCAAGGTCGTGAAATTCCAGATAATGTCACGTAAACGCTGCATGTTGCAGAAAAATATTATTCAGACGGCAATTAGTTTTAAAAAAAATTATCACTCAGATTTTAAATGTCAAGCCCACTCCAGATAACCTGCCAGCTGTGAAATATTGATGATTTAATGATAACGCACGTCCGAAACTGCAGCTTGATAAAAGATACGTCAGTAGGTATATGTAACATTACAAATGGGAATATGTATGTGTGTTTAACGGAGGGTGGTCACTGGTCGTAGTTCCCGGCGAGTGCAATAGTCAGTGTTCGTGGAGCGTCGCGTGTCAGACGAGCCTCCACGTCGGCGTCGCGCCATTCGGAGCGCCCCTCACTTCCTACCTCACACCCCCTGACACCCTGCTCGCTGTATAATCCTCGCTCACTACTCGCTTCAAATCTGCTAAGCTAACATTCGTTAGTCACTTCCCAACGATCGAGAAACACGCGCGTGTGTGCTCGTTTCGTACATTAAATGATCACAGCGGTATATTGTCATTAGCATATTATCCCGCTTCTGATATTACTATTCACATTATTATAAATATTCGTGGATATATCTCTATTAACTTTCATTCGCAATACGATGCTACCATCGTTTAGTGACTGCAAGTGTTAACTGAACTGATATTGTGCCCTGTTTGAATAAAGATAGTTTCCAAAAAATCAATTGATGATGTCAGCTTTAACCATGACGACGACGCTTACGAATGGACACCATAACGGCACGTGCAATGGCAAATTGGAGACCAGTTTGAATGGTTACAGGAAGAATGGATACGTGAAACCAGAGCCAGAACCCACTGGATCTGTAAGTAGTCTAAATTTTTCATAAAATGCAGTTTATGTAACAGTATTTCTGCAATTCCCACAATCTCTACCTTTAGATTCATAATAAAAGTATACTATACGAAATTGTACATCTATTCCACAATTCGGAAGAATGACATTGCTCTGGTTGTTGTGTAACACATCGTTTCAAGATTTTTAGACAATATATTTTTGATAAATTCATAGATTTGACGACAATTTTCAATGGGTGGTGTGCAATTGTGCAAGCGAAAAAAATTGTATAGAATTGTACTTCACCTTTTCCAGACGAGAAACTAGTGAAAGCGGACGTAGGATTGTGTGAACCGGCATAGAAAGTTTTGTTTGATGGTCAGTTTTCCAAAGTAAATCGATACCCATTTATAGAAAATACTATTACATACCATGTATTTAAAGACTTATTAGTGATTAATAACTAGACATATAACTGAATAACACATTGTAACTTCCAGTTTACTATTACCAAGTTTTTGGACGCCCAAATCTAGCTATGTCATGTCTTAAGTTATATGTAAAATTCAAAGAAACTTTTAATATTTAATTTACACAGCTACTATTACAGAAATGGTAGCTGTAACGATTAATAAAACGGTACAGCTACTGTTTTACCAGCTGTTGTTTAAATTGTTTCTTGTACATAACACAGTGTAATTACAAAAATTTTAATTTCACTTATTTGAGTGTAGGGCAAAATTGTTACAAATGCATCGATTTCATTACAATCAAGTTATTCGGAAAAACACAAGCAAATCGAATGTTTTAATATGATTTGCAGAATTTAATACAGCGAACAACAAATGGGTACCTTTGTGTCAGTATTGAATTTCGATGTAAAATATCCTGTCCTTTTCGCATAACCTTTTAGCTTTTATAATGTCACTTGACAGGTTATACCTAATGATTTTCCTTTTACGTCATTAGACATAATAGAATAATAATTATTATTATTGCTGACTAAAGCGTATCTGAAATAAATGGAAATTAACCTCAGTTAAATACCATTTGACGTAAAATCACGGAATGAGACTGTAATAATTTAATGGATAGCAATGAATTCATTAAGAATCGTTTAATCGTAATATTAACCTTCGAAGGTACAATTGATTCAGTTCGCTAACAGTTATATTTGAACATTAACATTATTTTCAATATTTTTAGTTAACGATATCACCAGTTCAACGGCTTTAAAATAATGATCGGTGTGAGATTAATAATTATAATCACATTTATTTAAAATTTAATATTATGATTCAACATTATATTTTATATAATACAATGCCAGTATTAACTTTGTGGTCACCTACTTGGAATGGATGGAGTTGCTATTTAAAATGTGTTCGGAATTTTTCAAAATTTTTAAAATTGCTACTGACCATTTTGATAACTAAGTTACTGTTATATTTATGTGTTAGTGCAAATTTTGCAGAGATTTTTACGTGTTTTACTAATATTTAATTGATATAGTGTGTATCTGCGCAATTGAAGATAATTATACTTACCAACATTTTTTCATCCCACGCCGGTGCTGTAGGTAAATTGACAGATAAGTATAAAAAAGCTAAAATACTGTTACTAATGGCGAACGCATTGTTTAAAGCTTATCATGGTTCGTACCAACCGGATTTGTCATTCGGTTCTTGACCCCCTAAAAAAATACGTTCCAAACGATAAACTTTGACCATGTTAACTTTGATAGATTCTAGGTAATCGAACTTTTTTTTCCTTTGGTATTTACTACATTTTACATTCAGTACTTTAAATGATTGGGTACGACTCTGTTAACAATAAAGCTACGAGATTAGTTTTAAGATTTGGCAGAAAAGTTAGCTGTCCAAATTAGTAATAAATAGTTAGGTAGATAGTCAGTCTTAGTTGTTGTAATGTTAGGTAAATTTTGTTGTTCTATGGCGGTCTTTTATTCCGTAAATATAAGCATAATTATGTGATTGTTTATGAAATATCGTTGAAGGTTCTTCCTTTTCTAGTTCTACGATTTATTTAACTGGTTTTAATTCAAATTTCATTCAAATTAATGACCTCAACAGAAGCATTGAAGGGTTCGACCTTACAACCAATTTGATGGTTGAATTTACGTAAAAAATTCTGACGAAAAAATTCAATGCCAATAAGATTTTTTGTTTATTTAAGAAGATTAGCATTATATAATTTACTTATAATTGGATACATAATGTAAATGCTTGCGTGACCTCAAAATCTTACAGATCATTTTGCATTTGGTTAAAAGTTGCGTTATGTTTCTGCTACGCTCATTTTTAAATAACTGTCACTTCGAAATTACTCAAATTGTACATTTTTATATTTTGGATGCAATTTTTTTCTTAATTTAAAAAGCGTCTTCGTAACTAGTAGCATTTTTATTTTTATACTTATTTACTTCTTACCTAAACGAAGGTTTAAAACGAATATATCTTTTTAAACCTTCGTTTGGTAAGTAGGTATTGATCGATTAATTTTGTACAATATCTTCAGAAATTAGTGATCTTAGATTGTAGTTTTCTGACGCTTATATTCTTTTTATGATTGGGTTTTTACTTTATGTGATATTTTCTGGCAATTTTTGGTAAAGTCCCTATCCTTACCTAATCCCGGAAATAATTGTATAAAGCGATAAGTAGACCTTATCTTATATTTATTTCCCTGTTCGTAATCTGTATTGTGGCAAAACAAAGTTGCTCTATCAAAAATTTTGTAAATATGTACACGCTTTTGCGTTATTCAAAGATGCTAAAAATTAATTCACACTCAAATTGCGGTCTAATTTTCTTATTGTCTGTTTTTTTTCACGAGTTTATAATAAAATGCCAACACCTTTACTACCAGTAATGGTGTTGGCATTTATTAGAACTTGATTGGCACATAGGTATGTATGCAGTCGATAATATTATGATTTTAGAAAGTAACCACTGTTATTAATTCGCACCAACCTTGTCCATCCACGAACGTTCACTGATACAATGACACGAAAAATTGAACAAACGCGGACTTCCTACGCTACGTGTAACCTAAGCTTTATAACACTTGAGACCTTTAATTTGGCGTACAGGTGAAAGTACTTTTTAATTTTAAAGAAAAATTTGATTTATCTTCTTTCAACTTGTGTATTATACTTATCTTTTTCTCTACGTCTACATTTTATTTCTTTACATTCTGGATAATTTCTATGTTAGCATTTGTTAAGACATCGAACGAACCTATATTCCGACGATATTTTAGTAGTAGAGCCAACCTGCCTTACTATTCCTATATAAATATGCATTATTTCCAAGAATTATTATCTTCTTTATCTGCAGAAAGTGGTCATATTTATATCTACTACGTAAACAGTTTCCTTGATTATGATAAAAAATGTTGGCAAATCGGTAACTTGAAGGGTTTTCCATATTTTTCATTTTAAGTTACCGACCTCAATTATCACCATTGCTTTTCATAATTACATATTGACGATTTCATTGAAAGAAGATATTTTGACTTTGACTTTATCAGTAATGGAATAAGATCCAAACCGCTTACCTTGCATCAATGGAATTCGTACTGCGTGTACGAATACGTAGCAATACGGATCCTTGACTGTTCTATATAACGCTGAAGTGGAAATGAGATCAGACTAATGAACCGCTTTATGAATGTTTAGCCAATAGCAGTCATAGGCTCGTAAGTGTTGTTTTGCCTTTGGTCTTGGATGATTGTTATGATGCCTTGCGAAAGCCAATTACGGGCATAGGTCAATACAGCCGTCTCGTACATCGTCTAGGTTAGTGTTATACGCAAATAAAACACGTCAGGTGAAACTGAACTACCGAAGTTATATAAAATAAAAGGCAAAAAATATTGGTACAATTAACTTATCCGCTATAATCTTGATAATAATGTGGATTCATTAGGTACTTCGTCTTATTATTTGAAAATTAACTATAAATTTTTTGCTCAATTTTGTTAATTAAATAATTTTTCAGCTCTATTTTTATTTTAAAAACATCATTAATTTACTTAGTGTTTATGATTAATTTCAGTTTAACTTTTCTATTTTAAGACATTATAAGAAACACTTGCGATAATATGTTTATTTAAACATTAGTCACAGTTCCTGCATATCGCTGTACTGTACATATATTATTATTATTAATAGATTATTATAGGTGTAGGAACACCAGTCATCGGGTTGAATTGTTTACCAACTGATAACATCTAGACTGCTAGGGTTGCAATTATTTTAGAAGCTTTATTTTACTTGTGTTAATTTTAAATCAGTAGATTCGATCTTGAAAGCAAAATGAGCAAGTTCCTGACGTTTATACGGACTCTTTGGTATATTTGGTGGTAATGAATGAACGAACTAAAATAATACATATATTTGGTGATAAAATAATAACGTGCTAGCATGGAGCTAATTTTATGATGAATTCGAAAGGTAACAATTGGAACTCGTCAACTAAACAAGAAAATGCCTTCGAATTTTGGCTCGTTTGGCACTAGTGTTACATGTTAGAGCATTTGTAAAAAAGTATTTTTAGATATGAATTTATTACAATGCAAGAAAAAATTACACAATGTTGACACTACAATGTTTTTTAGGTTAGGCCGGTCACTTACCGGGAGCATTAGCTTTGTAATGCTTCGCAATGTGTGTCAGATTTAAAGCGTTACATTGAATACCGAGAACAGATTACAGCGCGTAATCTGTAATAGCTCAATTTGTAACATTACAATAATTAATGGGTAGAACAGAGCATATCTCCGTGCACGCACACCCGTGACTCTTGAAATGTTGAACGTTGATTGTTGATACATGAAATGCTAAGCTAAGCTTGTGCCAGACATAGCTTCAATCATTTGAACACATGTATGAGGTATGTCTGGTCCAGGATTTTGTATATTTGTATATAGATATGCACTTTGCCATTATGTTTGTGGTTAATCAACGTATTAATGGAAGATTTGTTTGCTAAGTAGTTTGATAGGTTGCTTCAGTAAGTGAACAAACAAATAGCATCTTCATAATTAGTTAAAAAGTTTGAAGCTATATGAGTTACTTACACTGTTACTAAACTGTTTAATATTATGTGTAAATCCTCCTTTTGTGTAAAAGCTTTTAAAATTATAGAATTTTATTTTAATATTATCCACACGCAAGATGTATTTAAACTCTATTATCTGTCTTTTGTAAAAAAAAACAAGTAAACCTTTATTAAACCTAATAAATACATAAGAACTTTAGGTTTCACCTATATCAATCAGCTTAATGAAAAATATTATGCTATTTGTTGTTGTCATTTTTCATTGGTGGAAAGTATATTATGTTCACGCGTTGTGAATGCGGAGTTATTCAAAACGAAAACAATCATAACAACAACGAAAACATGTTGACTTATTGATTGCTTTTTACGCGTTTACAGCTATACAATATAAAAATTTTCAGTGTAACTTTGATTTTATGTTAAACTGTATTTTGGTAAACTATTGCTAACACTTTTATTATTTTCACCTGTCTCTTTGAATTTATAACTTAAAACTATAGATAGGGATTATGGTAGCATCTACTAAAAATAAAATTGTAACAATATACATGTATGAATAAGCTCCTGCTAAATCAAATTTACCTATACTAAAGTCAAACTCGATTGAGAATGCTTGTCAACAAACAAATTAAAAATGAAGGTAGAAATCACTAGTCATTTTACACCTATTTTTTTAAAATTAACTAGCTAATGACGATTCATTACAGTAAATTAGATTAGTAAGCTTAAAACTAATTAATATATTCAGTGTCTTTTAAATAAATTTTTTAAAGTAACAAAACATACTTTTAAACGTATTAGGCATAAAATGTGTTGCATTTTCTAACCCCATTTTAAATTTCTTTGTTGACAAGCATTCTCAATCGAGTTTGGCTTTAGTATAGTTTGAAGACTTCTCTATCTACACATAAATTTGTTGCAGGACAAAATTCCACTTTTATAATCTCTCTTGGCTTCGTTAAAAATATGGCTTAAAGCCATTAATGTCCAAAAATCAAAACAGCTATTACTTTACTCTATTAGTAACTATTGAAAATCCAAGACATATAGGGGCGAAACCCTGCATCGTCGCAGATAGGGCTCATTCACGAGGCTAGTGAACGCGGCTGATAGCACGGGACGTCACATCGCGCCACCGCGTTATCGCGCGCTAATCGCAGTCGCCGGCCGAACCTTGACACACACTCGTGTTCAATCATCAATGACTAAACGATGGACACTATTAAAATGCCATTTGATAAGTCCGTGATTTGATCAAATCAGATCAGATCACTGGAACTATGTTCTAGGGTCTTTTAACATCTGTCGGAAAGCTACTTCAAGCTTTCCAACAATCACGTTAATTCAGACGGTCAATGCTTTAAAGTATCAACGGTTAAATGTGAAAGCTTGAAAGTTTTATTATAAAACGCGACCGATAAATGCGCACGCATCGCACCTTCCGCCAGATGCGAAATGACCCTTAAGGAGGATGTTTACGAATCTTCGATTTCGATTCTGGAACTTTATTACTTCCGATTGGTTTTACATCTCGGATTTCAGAATCTGGTTCCCATAACGAATATAGAAATGTGTTATCACGGCCGTGTTAAATATAACCTAAGAATCCTTTCAAGTTTTTAAAATATAAAATGACACATTCGAGAATCATTAATCTTTATACAATATGGTTTTATCGTGACCTGTGTTTGCTAAATGACTTTAAAGTTAGCCCCAAAAAAGTCAATTTACTATCGAGTTGATGAAGTTTCGTCACGATATTCTCCTTTGATGAAATTGAATAGAACAACCATGTGAACCCTTGAACGATGAGGACTACAAACAAACCTTTTCGTTTCGATAAAAAGTTGGTCGCCTACATATTGTTATGTAAGAATCATTCTCTATTTCATATTTACGTCCCGCTAGGGTACTATCTTATTCACTGAAATCGAATAAATCAATAAAAACGACCTTATCGTGCGCTTTGCAAACAAACTTTCGCTTTCGGTTTTAGGTATCTTTATCACGTTTATTTCTGCTTTTACAACAGGTGGTATTTCCAAATCGACTTTTTCCGTTTGACCTTGACGCTTCAAACGGTGAAAACCGTGACAAGATCCGACGATACCGTGAAAATTAAGACGTTGCGGAAGACATTTTAGTTTAACATATTTTTATTATCTTTTTATAACACGCTGAAAACTTTTCATTACTTGCGCCCATCTTTTTAGTTTTTATGTTGGCACTGCACTGACATGCAGTGCCATAACTAGGGCAGCGCCAGCGGCGCACAAGGCACAGAAATTACCAGTTACCAACTTATACAAACAATGCCTTATTATTTATAGGGTCAGTTACCTACAAGTCTGTAGGGCGCAGTTATCACGGTGGCTCAGGGCGGATAAAAGCTGATTACACGCTACTGCTGACATGACATGCTGCACAGCACTGACTGCACATTTTATTATTTATTATTAAATGGAAGAAGGCATTCATTTTCAAATTTTCATCAAGTACTTACTTTATTTACGATTGTATTAGAAAAACGAACGATTTTTAATAAACTTCAATTCCATACAAAGAAACTAAAAGAAGGGGCATATAATATATTTTACCTTTATTTCAAATTGAATAACTATTTCATATAACACTTGTGTTTGTGGATATAACAGAGTCACGCCCCTATTATGTATAATACTAATTGTCAGTTCATATTAATTAATTCAATTACATTAGTTAAGCAGCGATAAGCCTTTAAATGTCCCAAATGAACTATCCAAACTATTCTCGATGCTATATTAATGAGTATCACGTCATCGAAAAGGCAAGTTACTAAAATAAAGAGGTCCGTTTGTGCATTATGCAAAGCAAGGTGTAGGTAGGACTTTGGTATTTATGACTACAACTTCAAAAATAAAACTTCCTTTTCACACTTTATTAGGCAGGCTTCAAATGTCCCAAATGCACTATCGAAACTATTCTCGATGTCACACTAATGAGAAACACGTCATCGATGAGTCAAGTTGCCTAAATAGTAGGAGGTCCTTTGGTGCATAATGCAAAGCAAGGTGTAGGCGAAACCGGTTTGGGAAAATGTTTTTATGACATTCATTGGTTTATGTCTGGTTCGCTGGAATGTTGCGCAAAACTGCATTGATAAATGTGTGTTGATTTGTCTTTGACTGTGTGGACTTGGGTACATTTATGACTTCGACTTCTAAATTTAAATTTTGATTTTACACTTTATTTGACTGGTCTTTAGACATAATTTTGTATATTATATTTTGTTCATCAATGTATTCAGTTGCTATTGTTGGCAAATAAATAAAAAGGAAGTTCAATTGACTTGTTTTTATTTGCAGACTAAAATTGAGAAAGTTTAGTTGTTTTGGATACGCTTAGAGGATGTACCGATACTAACAAAAAAAAATTTAACAGCCTTTAAATGTCCCAAATAATCTGTTCAAACTATTGTCTGTCGATGACACACGATAATTAGTAGGTATCAAGGTATCGATAAGTCAAGTTAACTAAATCCTTTTGTGCATAAAGCAAAGCAAAGTGTAGGTGAAACTGACATAAGAAAAGGTTTTTATGACATTCTTTCGTTTATTGCTGGTTTACAGGCATGTTGCACAAGAAAGCGATGATTCATGTATATTTTGTTCCTACTGGTGACTTAGACTATGTAAAATTTGATTTTTCTTACTTCCAACAACAATTAAAAAAGAAGATTATGTTTAATTATTATCGACAATGATTTGGTCCTATCTGCATGAAACAGCCTGTAGGTAATAGGTACGATTATCTCAAACATTACTCGGGCTTAAGCTATTCTATATCAGCCTAAATTCCTATTAATCTTACTAACCATTTTTATTTTTTTTGAGCATGTTTAGCTATTGTACAATTTCTAGTAAGTTCTTTTTGTCACAGCTTGTGCATCTTAAGCATTTTAATTAATAGGTAAAAAATCATAAAGGTCGTAATGACTTGTAAATCTAAGCAATTAAATCATTGCCATGACGTTTGTTTTTATCGTGAGTTTTCTCAGAATTGTTTATTTTTCAGTAACAGGAAACGATTTTTTTTATCCTGTTCTTAGATCAATCCTCGGCCGTTAATACCTATATTGTAAATTATAAATGTAGTTTTAGTTATTCGTCTACTTGTAATACACTTAATTGCGATCTGGACTTTACATTTTTTCTTAAAAACTTAGTGTCACTTCAAAATATGACGCATTGAATTCAGTTCATAGTAGTAATTCGTTGGTGGGAGGCTGTGGCCGTGGATACCACCTAGATACCATCCTGCGGGCAAAGATGTACCGCCAAGCGATAAGCGGCACCAGAACCGATACGATGACGTGAAGAAACTGAAAAGGATGCGGATTTTCATCCTACTCCTAACAAGTTATACATACCGCTTTTGTCTTAGATTGCATCATCACTTACCATCAGGTGTGATTGATTGGTGATTGGTGTGATGCAGTCAAGGGCTAACTTGTAATTGATAAATAAAATAAAACTTGAAAAACAGGATTTTCTATAAATGCTTAAAGTTAAAACAAAAAACAAATAAACAAGACTAGGTATCACTAAGATTACCAAGATTTGATCTACAATACATTTATATAAAGTACAGTTGTACAAGTTACATAAAATTAAACGAAAATAATGGTTATATAAATAAACAAAATTGTTTTGCACTTGTACTGAACAATTAATTCAACAACATTCTAAAGGAAACCAAATACATTCAATATAACAGTACTATGAAATTGAATAGGAACAACGGGCGACCTTATCGCGAAAATAACAATCTCTTACAACTTTCACTTTTAATTAATTTTGGTAGAGTTTTATGAAATCTAATCTTAAATTAAATTTTGATAACGAAGTTTGTTCTGTAGTAATTTTCGATAAATCACGTGCCAATAAATATAAAGCCGTAAATATACATCTCATCCGTAAGTGTTGCTCAAAGGAAGTTTAGGTAATCAGGTTTTTTAAGCTAAGATACGAGATACATCGGACATTTCAATCAAGTATTGTCAGATGAGTTTTGCCACGACTGCCTAAAAATCAATATCAGTATCTCTCAATCTTAAGTTAAAAATCAGCGCTATATCCACATTTTTTGGGCGATTAAAATGTAAATGTCTCATTTTTTAGTTGATGCTATAGGAAACAAAAATAATGAAGGGATGTGGATGTTATCCTACCCCTAAAAAGTTAGCCCGCTTCCATCTTTGATTGCATTATCACTTAACATAAGGTGTGATTGCAGTCAAAGGCTAACTTGTAAAAAAATGTTTTGATAACAAAACTTAACGTTAAAGTTAGCATTTGTGGCGATATCCAATTATTAATTTTCATTTAAAAATAATTGCTTATTGATCCTTGTTAGAACAACTAAGTAACAAGGTCTAACATTTTTTCAAACGAGAGAACAAACCTGTACCCACAAAAGGTACGTACGATTGATAATGAACAAGTTTTGTTTTGTTTGCAGTCACTACATCAGGCAGCACCTTACAACGACGACGCAATGGCGATAGCAGAAAGAGACCGGTGTACATACGGTCGTATACCCAGAGCGGTAGCGATCGCCGGCACAGCCAACCGAAAAGTGAGGGTGTACTCTGACGGCATCTACGACATGTTCCACCAGGGACACGCGAGGCAACTGCAGCAAGCTAAGACTGTATTCCCCAATGTCTACCTTATTGTAGGAGGTGAGTTTATTTGTGTCATTTCTATTTGACGTTATCTATAACATCTGGTGATCGTTAAGTGTCAACATTAAACACTAATCCTGCCAAGGGTGTATCCTGCAGCGAGGGTATAAGTAAGCTCCATAAACGTGTTAGGTTAATACACTATCAAGCCGTCAACTAGGATTGTGAGAGAGAGAATACATGCCTAGAAAAGTTCCTAGACAGAATCCTGAGGGAGATATGTTGACAAGAATTTGCTTAAATCTTCAAGGTGTCAACCCTTTTTCTTTATGTTAGTATGGAATTTTTATAAATTGAAATAATTATTTTACACGCAAAAATGTGTTAACAAGATCGAAAGGTATAGGTACGTTTGGGGATGTTTTACAATTTATCTAACACATATGTACCCTCTTAAGAGAGAAGCCGGGCTCAGAAGTGAGCCGTTAAAATAGGGTTATAATCAAATTCATTGCAGTAACGTCACAAAGGCTAAATTTAAACAATGTGTTGAAACACATTGATTATGACATGGTTATTATCAAGATCGTTAACAAATATCTGAAAGACAAAGATGCTTAGAGGCAATCGGATTCACCTTCACACGAGCTGTTAAATAAATTATGTAATTGCAAAATACAGTAAGTGGTGAAAATTTAAACAGAAAGATCAACAATGAGTTTCCTATCCTCACCAATTATTCTTAGTAGGTTTCTGCTTCCGAACCAGATGTAGAGTTGATACAAACAGATAAGCTTGCTTTTTTTAAAATTACTGTAAAGCCTACTTTAAATAAAAGAATTTGTACAGATAAAACCAATGACGTAAATGCAAATGGTTGTACTTTTTTTATAGCAAGAACAACTGTTGAGTTTTCTTATAGTTGTTCTCAAAAAATGTGTCCTTCAAACTTATAATAAGTAGAGTTACTACAAACTAAACTTGACTTTTCAAAAGTGAACTTTAAATGAACGAATTTCTACAGAAATCGTTTCAATTAAGTGAAATTACTTCCAGTAATCTGATTAAGGTTTCATTCTTATCAAACTGATGGTATACAAGAAATTTTTATATTATGAAATTTTCTTTTAACCAAATTTTGGATTTAAACTTTAATCATAATACCTAATACTTGCCAATTGAATACCTAGTTAATACTTTTCCGGATACAAAAGTTTATTGACTATATAAATTCTTCCAACCATTAACCGATTGAGGTCGTTTAATTCTTATCCTCTTATACGAGTGAGTGGATTAGCTGCTGCTGAAAGCCTATACTATAGTTTGTATGTGCTGTGGTCGTAATTCTATACATCGGATACACATGATTGGGTCTCTCGCCTAAATGAATCGCTAACACGTAAGTATTTGACGCATTTCGAATGTGTATTTGGAGTTATGTTTCTGGTATCAAATACTCTTAAGCCGCATCCAGACGTAAGGGCTAACGCTAAAACTGGCGCGGTTGCACGCTCGCGGTTGTATAATGAAAAATAGTATGGACAGCGCGACGGAGCGCGGGCGCGGGTGGCGGATTCGCAACCGCGCGGCGGGCGGCGGTTACACGGCGCGGGCGCCCACGACGGGCACACGCGAGCGTGTTTGTTTCTACAAATCAGTCGAGCGCCGCTAGATGCTACGGTCAAATAAATATTTGTTGATTTTATTGAATAAAATTGTACTAGCAGCGCTAACTGAGACGGGCGCACGCGACGGGTGCCCGCGCGCGGTTTTGTGGGCGACCGCGAGCGTGCAACCGCGTCAGTTTTAGCGTAGGCCCTAAGGGTTTTGCTAAATGCCGAGCATGTCAAAACACATGTCAACTGTCAGACATAAATCGACGAATATCAGAAAGATGACCAGTGGCAATAATTGCTCGGCAAATTCACATCAAAAGCATCCATCTACGTGACTCGTGTTTCATCGAATATTATCTGGTGGCGGGCTTCGGCCGTGGCTAGTGGCCACAGTACCGACAAAGACGTAGCGATTTATCGTTTCGTTACGATGTCGTGTAGTTTTCATCCTAGGTTGCATCATCACTTACCATCGAGTGTGATTGCAGTCACTGGCTAACTTGTATTGGTAAAACAAAATTGTGATTCTGCTTATCCCGCTCCCGCTTGTCTGAACGCGGCTTAAAGTCCAATTTTAACTCTTTAGGATAAACTTTCTTTGGTATCAATCTTGTCTTTATAGCTTAAAAAACATTATCTAAATCTAGATAATAAGTACCAGTAGATGTCGTTATTTTATGAGTGATTTTGTCAATTAGGTCAGATAAAACAAAGAAATTATACATTTCTTTTGATAACAAAAGTTTTATAATTTACAACTAATGGACGCCCGGCTTTATCCGTACAGAATGTGATTATTTTAAATCACTATATTCTCCTAATTATGATATCGATGAGAAAAAACCTGTAGTATTATTTTAAAAGAAAAACTATTGAGTTTCTTGCCGGCAGAACCTAACTTCTGAACTAATGGTATAATTACGATAAACTAATAATCCAACATGACGTTTTAAAACATGGCAAACGTTCTTGTACTAAATCCAGGAAATTAAGATTAAAGTCCAGGTCAAAACCGACGTGCTTGTATGAAAGGTTTAATGAAATTGGAACAATCGAAAGAGATATGCAAGGATCGTAGTGAGTGGAAGGATGTGTTCTCTGCCTACCCCTATGGGAATTAAGCGTGATGGTATGTATGTATGTAAGTTTTAAAACTGCTTGTAAGCTACGAGTAAGCCTACTTGAAATGAAACTAAATCTGGTGCAACATTTCATATGCAGTAGATTAAGCACATAGATTAATCAGGCTTTGTTATATTATCAAAAAACCGGGTCAGCTGTAGTAGAGATTAGCATGAACAACAGACAAAAACTATTAAAAAAATGGGTCTTCCTGTCCTAATAATCTTTTGTATGTCGGCATAATTAGATTTGGTAATTTTATTAAAGTATAGTCACAGTTTGTTATCGTATATATCGTGCTAAAATGATACAAGTCTTATCGTTTCATTTTACTTTACTATCTTATTTAGGTGCTTGTATGTTTTATCTTTTATCTTTACGATTGTAATGAACATTACGCAAATTGTATTCACGGCCAATAATAATTATTGACAGTGTGAACATTTGCTACATACCTTGAACATTTGATTATAATCTTGAAATTCCATGAATGTTTTAGAATAAACATAATATCAAAAATAGCGGAACGTAGGGTGAGGGTTCGAATTCCGTCGGTTCCGCAATTTTTGAAATTATTTTTATTCTTAAATATATCCGTAAAGTGTTGGTAAAACTTTTCAATAAAAACTAAAAAATTATGTTTTAGAATTTACAGTTAAAGTTTACAAACATTCTCTATGGACTGGTGTCAAATAAAACTTTTTAAAGGACCTTCTTAGTTTATTGTTACCTATACCTAGTAGAGTTAGGTACTTCAAAGTGATAGGCTTGAGTTGAGTTAAGCCGAGCACCGCGTCTCAATAGGAGACACCTTTGGAATATCTCGCACTCTTAAGTGCATCCCATCTGTTCGATATTGGAGGAGGGCGCTCACTTTAAGCCTTCGGTACTATTTTTCCATTAAGAATTCTATTATTAATATAATATACACTCAAATAAAAAAATATGTATAATATATGTGTGTGTAATTATAATAATATGTGTGTGTGTAATTCACACACGCTGTAAGTTAAACTTTTGAAAACTATTAGGCATAGCACGCAAAAGAGAGAAAATTAAAATTCTGTTTATGTTCTCACACTTCTTATATGTCTCCTTATTGTGACGCATTTTCTTTTCATAGCGACGATTTTACTCTCAACGATTCTAAAACTAGTGTCACTTAAAAATTTGTCGCAAACCCGTCACTTCTTCTGAAACATGGCAATACTATCTTTATCTATTACTAGCTGACCCGGCAAACGTTGTTTTGCATTAAAAATTAAAAAAAAAAATTAGATAAAAAATAGATGGTAGCCGATTCTAAGACCTGCTGAATACGCATACAAAATTTGGTAAAAATCGGTAAAGCCGTTTCGGAGGAGTACGGTAACTAACATTGTGACAGAGAAATTTTACATATTAGATTATCTAATGCTAGAGGACGCCCGCGGTTTCGACCGCGTAGTCCTCGTTTCCCTAGGAATTTCGGGATAAAATGTAACCTAAGTGTCTTTTGATATGTAAGCTATATTATTGTGAAGTTTCATCAAAATACATTCAGTAGATTTTGCGTGAAAGAGTAACAAACATACTTATAAACTTTCGCTTTTATAGTATAGTAAGGATGTAACAAGCACCAACCCATGGTCGACCTAAGCTCTACATATCCTTTTCCATAAGGGTAGGGGCCTGGCCGTGTACTTGGTCATCAAAATTGGATGATATTGATGATGTAACAAGTATGGACATTTGCATATGACTTTCACATATTCCATTATTCACTTATCGATCTTCGGACTCATCGATCGTACGATGTTAATGACGTACGTCGAACAATATATTATTCAGTCATAAAAGGGACGTTTGTTGGTGTTGGTAGCAAATATAATGGTGCCGGTTCGAAGTTAGATAGAACCTTGTAAATTACAAATTCAAATTCATTTATTGCGAATTGAGTAGGCACATAGAGATCTTATACAAATGTTATTAGTTCTTCCAAATTCCGCCATAGAGCTTGCAATGTCCTTATCACTAAATATACTGGTACTTATAAATATTTCTTAGATTAACCAACTCTGTCATAAGCTCTGTCATTCAAAACAATTTACGATTCTAACGATGCCTTTACGTCAATAAATATTCTGTCACCTTATATCCACATGTCAATAAAAATGAGAACGAATTATTAATTTCTATTATGTCAGTATACAAAAGTAGAGTCATTCGGGTCAAGTGTACGCACTTTACTGTTTACAGGCTCACAGAGCAGAACCAAAGCAGAAATTGGAAAATAAAAAAAATGTTTCGAAAAGAATGTTTATTAGCCTACAAATTGAAACAGAAAATAAAACATCCTGTTCCATAGTTAATAAAAAAAATCAAAATTTTGATAGTAAGTCGGAATGCGGACACTTGACCCGTATTGCGGGTAAGTGTACGCAGCCCTGTGGGGTAAGTAGACGCAATAGGGTAAGTGAGCGCATTCGATAAATAATCAATATATAACAAAGAAATTGAAATGAAACTTGGATCATCAAACAAAAAAAGTAAAGCCATCTTAACGAAATATTTAGTTTTCATTTAAACACAGTCAAAAGTATCTTAAAATCTAACATTAAGTCTTGCAAACGAGATCTATCTGTTATTAAATCTTCATGAATATTCTTATCTCTAGTACACAAATAAAACAATCAACACTACAGACAAAGTATTTTAACATTAAACCTGTTGATATGAATGACAATATCATGATATTGTTCAAAAATTTGAAGACTTTTAAATCAAATTAGAAGAATAATCACAAACAAATATACTATTATCACCTTCCTGAGAAACACACAATTCATGCCATCAATCCTTATTCTTTACGCATGGAATCCATTCTTCTGTTGGTCAACATATTTATCTTAACATAGGTAACGGGGAATAATATTGGGCTAGGTCTAACTTTAAAAGGTTTTTTCTTAGTTTAAGCGCGCGGGTAAGTGAGCGCATGCGCACACTTATCCGCGCACACTTTACCCAGAATGCCTAATATCAAACAAATGGCCGCCGACTTGCAAACACTCAACTTAACCTTAAATAATGATTTTAAAAAGACAGGAGAATATGCACTTCATAAACTAAAACTTCGCATACCGTCTTCACATAACAATTTTAGAAGTATTCGTGTTTTCCGACACGCTAAAAAGTTGAAATTAAATCAACAAAAATACTTTTTTGACAATTACTAACAGAGTGCACGTTGTAAGGCGTTTGGGCATGTCGCAACTAATTCACCTTACCGGTGCCCCTGATTGACCAAAACAAACTCCTCACCTCCAGTGCCCCTTCCTGGAGATAGAAACAGTGCGCTCACTTACCCACTGCGCTCGGTTACCCCGAATGACTCTAATATTAGTCAATCAATGTCAAATCAAAAACAAAGAAAAATAAAGAGTTATTTTGATTTGTTAATTTTTATTGGCTCTCAGTAATAATTATCGTCAATGACAAATTATTTCAATGAATTAAAGCTTATTATGTAATTAAGCTTACGGATGTAACATTACATGAAAATTCGTTAGGCATCTTAAGCAGGTCTGTATTTGTCGTATAGGCGGCGGCGGAATAGGCCGTATATGCGGCGGCTGATTTCAGAGGACACTCACTCGATGTCTTAATCAATAATTATTTCGTTTAAACTTTAGTACCTTTCTTACTATAGAAGTAAAATTATTATTTTACTACATGAGGCGGCGTAAATCTTCCTTTTCAGAAACAAAAATACATAAACTAGATGGGTTTTTTGGGATTGTTAGTCTTTTTTATCGCTCCATTCTTAATGATCTAATTCTACTGTAATATCTACTACATAGAAAAAAGATGTTGTTTTATATAATCTCGAAGCCAAAGTTCAACATCTATATCACAAACTAATAAGTTGTTACTAAGAATTTTTCACGGAAAATCCCCAGTATAGTTTTTGTAGAGACTGGAGTTGCGTGCGTATGTTTAAAATTACACCGTATTATTTTGGAGTTACCCAATACTCTATTGTTATGGCTACTATTCATGATTCAACCTTGCACACATCCTATTTGATAACTACCTACGCGAGACGCAAGCTGACCATGAGGGCTTTACTTATTTTTCATTTTTGTATTGATCATTTCAATTCCGTACTTTCACATTATTTTTTAATCCTATTTCCCGTTAAACAAAGGCCACTGTTGTGCCTGTTTATCTTCGATAAGGTAACTTTGCTTCTTTTTTTAACTGAACGGTTTTTTATACGGTTCTTTTTATCATGATTGCAGTTATTTACGAAGAAGGTTTTATTAACTTTATATCATCATCATCAACATCATCATTACCAGCCTGTAGACGTCCAGTGCTGGACATAGGCCTTTTTTAGGGACTTCCAAACACAACGATTCTGAGACGTATGTGCCCAGCGGCTCCCTGCGACTCGCTGACCTATGTCGGTTATTTTGGTTCTTCTGCGAATCTCGAATTTACTAACTTTATATACGTGATTAAAAATAATAGTAGGCGTATACTGTGTTACTCCTGTTAAGATAACCAACCTGCCTTCCGAGCCGGTAGTAGTCCCTTACACTTGTTGGTGATTTTAATCGGATGTTCAATTTGAATAAATTTTCATCGACGCCGATATATAAATTAATGTTCTGCCACTGGAACAAATGATTAAAATCCGGCCTGACAAGTGGGAACGTGGAGAATAACTAGAAAAATAATTCAACATAAAAAAAGGACTTGTGAATTACCTAAGCCTACTTGAAATACATTATTTTAATTTAAAAATAGTACGAGATAAAGATAATGATGATTAATAATAGGTATTTTTTAATAGAACTAAGTTTTATTATTTTTTCATACTACATACTATCTTCTAGATAGTTTTACGTGCGGGGAATTATGTTATCAAGTTTTAATAATCTCTTGTTTGTACAACCGCCTCACTCACCTGTATAAATGCTTACACGTAAATGATACGCGAACTTGCGTAAGTATATTGGAAATTCATTACATTTCGTTAATACGTCATCCGATAACTGAATTCCAAATATGTACTTAAAATTACACCTTCCTATTTCCTATAATCTGTCTCATTTGAAAAAGAAATTGAATTGTCTCTTTTTCTACTCTTAAGGTACAGAACCTGCGGTAACATCTTGCTGCGGAGATTAAAGCATAATTATTTATTAATCACATCAAATCTTTTGAAATAAAAATGCAAACAAAAAAGGAGAAACGTGTTTACCCACGAGTTTTTCAGGAAAAACGTGTCTACTCACGAGTCTTTCGTCATCGGTATGTGCCATTGAAATGAGCTGATCACGTCTGCAATCTAATCTCTTATCAGTTATCAATCAAATACACGCGCTCATAGTTTTCAGCCAGACGTTTAATGAAAAAAATCTAACCTTGGAAGATAGATATAGGCCAGATTGTGTATATATATGCGCATCTAATTAACACATTAAACATGTATAAAGTACCAGCAAATGCAGATGCAATGCTATCAGAGATATTAGTAATACCTACGGTATTGTAATACTGGTACCTAGTACTAGTCTGTATAAAATCACTTTTTTTCATTACAAGTTAGTTATTTTTTTCCACTTGGAACTTAGAAGTTACGTAAACGAATAGGTAACACAAAGGAATGCTTTCACAAGCTTTAAAAGAAAAGAACATTTTCAGAATTGTTTTCTTTAAAAATGTCACCTTTTGTAGGTTGAAAACATAACGGTGGGGCGGGCAGTGCTCTGAATCTAAAACTAGGTTGCCCTATTTCGCGAGAATCGTTTCATATTTCCTAAAGTATACTTTGACAGCTGTAATTTGAGCAAAATGTAGTTATAGGAAATGAGATTTGTTTATTTGCTGTCGCCTGCGAATCAATTTCTTATTTCGAACAAGTAGTTTTATTTTTCCGACATCACGATACTACAATGATCATGTTACAAATTAGTTTAGCGGTGTCACGACTTGGCTTTATAAACTGGTTATATTTCGGCTTACTGTTAACCTATCAGCATAGACATCTAATATAAATATGGAGTGTGTGTGTGCAATGTCCAACTCATACAAACACTGTTAAAAAGACATGACGGCCAGTGGTGGAGTAATCGACCAACGGTTCAAAAAGCAGATTTTGCCGAGTGTACTGTCGACCAATACATAAGGTGCTTAAACATTGTCATCAATTATTGAGTTGTAGTAAAAGACTAGCAACCGAAAACTCAAATGCAAATCAAAGTATGCCTCGAGTCAACTTATTTCGACAGTAATGTGATATTAATCTAAGCTAAACCTAGTACCTATCTAATAAATTGTTAAGTATTATTAATTATTATTAAATATCTTATTAATTTGCGTATGAAAATTATTCGTCAGTTAGAAATAAGTAATATATTAGTAGGTTGGTACAAATTTTGTTTAGATTAGCATCAGGAAACACCTGGGTATTCCAAAAATGTTTGATTTTGTGTACTTATATTTTTGATTTGATAACAAATGTCTGTAATGATAAGTTATATCAATTAATTTGTAACATGAGTTCTGTTGTATATCTATTTTTACCGTATTACTAGAAACGTCTTTTAATACTCTGTCCTAAACTGAAAACCATATCGTTTTGACGACCTCCGTGGCGCAGTGGTATGCGAGGTGGATTTATAAGGCGGAGGTCCTGGGTTCGATTCCCGCCGGGGCAGATTGAGATTTTTCTTAATTTGCCTTGGTCTGGCTGGTGGGAGGCTTTCGCTGTGGCTAGTTACCACCCTACCGATAAAGACGTACCGCCAAGCGATTTAGCGTTCCGGTACGATGTCGTGTAGAAACCGATAGGGGTGTGGATTTTCATCCTACTCCTAACAAGTTAGCCCGTTTCCATCTTAGATTGCATCATCACTTAAAAAAAAAAAAACAGCAATGCTGCCAAGCTGCTGGTTTCGCCGGAAAAGTGATGTCACGAACCTAAAAGTCATTATAATATGTACAAATATATTTTATTATATAAGTTTGCAATGCTAGTGTGTTATGACAGGTTACAGAAATAAAATATAATTGTATCTAAATCATTTTGAGTTTTATAAATAGGATTAGCGCGCAAAAATTTCCGCGTCTTTTTATAAATAGCTCACAGAATAAACAAACGTACGTTGAAATCTGAAATATTATAACGATTCAGTTTGAAAACATCGGTGTCATGTGTGTTGACAATAACAAAATGCGACGAGGCGTATCCCTGTTATGATATGCGCTTCATAACTGCGGGGATTTGGGTTCGATTACCAGCTTAATATTTAAGAAATCATAGGTTTTCGTAAGACCAGTTATTAACAGCTATTTTAAATATTTAGGAAATTAAATGTCTTTATTAGGCCAAGCATTTGCCAAATAAATAACCTTTTATTTGGATAAATATATGTATATTTCGTTCTTGTTAACAATGTAGTGAGAGCCGGAATAACCCCGCTCCCTAACCAATCAAATGTTTTGAAATTACATGGTCAAATTCGCAGTGACCAGTTGAAGACATAGCTTCGAATGCGATGTGCGATTTGTTTGGTTAGGAAGCGGGGTTAGGCCGGTGACAAAATATGAATTCTTATTACCAACGAACTATAATGTAATAAACATTATCGCATATCGCAATAACATAAACATAATATTGAATCTGAATTCTGAACCAATAACCATTATCGCTCATGAGTCAACTAGAACTGTTCTCTGCATTTGCTATAACAGCGCTTTACCTGATCGCAGCAAATTCACCACTGCCTCTTACCATGTCCTGTTATTCAGTTTCAATGTGCAAGTCAAGTGTATATTTTATTAACAGTTTGGTATCTAGTGATAGTGAATTACCAGATTTTACGCGGTACGGGAACTTTATTAGTCAACGTTTCATCGTGTTTTCGTGTTTGAAATCAGCAACAATTTCGTGAAAGATATAATTTTGAAAAAAGGAAATATATTCAACATAAGCTAATGCCATACGAACCAAACAATGAAATTATGTATTTTATAATTGTTTTTCCTTGTTTTCAGTATGCAGTGACAGACTAACACACAGCCGTAAAGGGCGAACAGTGATGACAGAAGACGAAAGGTACGAAGCCGTCCGACATTGCAGATACGTCGATGAGGTAAATACTGTCACTAACTACTCGTAGTTACATAGCGTTAATAAAAAATCTAAATCTTTGGTAGAAATTAGAATGAAAACCTTATAACGCCTTTCTCAAGCCCGCCATAAGCATACTTGTTACTGTTATGTTTTCTGCTGTAGAAGCGAGGTTGATATCTAAACGTATATAGATCTTAGATCAAAATATATATTTTTTTCTGTTTGTTCCGGCTAATCTCTGAACCTTGCCAGACTCATTATTATTTTTTATTTGTACAACACAACGATAACGAACATATAACAGAGACATAAAAAGCATTAAGTAGAACTGGTACAAAATGCGATCCCGATATTACCAAGAAAACTGAAACTACGGGAGTGAAAATAAATTACCGCAAGTCATTGTTAAAAACATTCCGCTTTTCCGATGATATCAGAGCTAGTCAACGAGTCGTTACTGATGACAATAAATGTAGCTAGGAAACCTATACATTACAAATTCAGAAACTTAGCTTCTTTCCCATATTCGTCATGTTTACATACATACACACATAGCATCACGCCTCGTTGCCATAGGGGTAGGCAGAGACTACATCCTGTCATTTGCCTTGCTTGCATTATTCCTTAGCTTCTTCCAGTCTCATTAATCCTTTCAGACAAAATCGTCGGTTTAGGGTACTCTTGACCTGGCCATTATTTAAAATGTCGGGGATTTGGTTTAATACCTGCTAATTGATCAAATTTTAACTTAGTACATACCAAAGCAGTCATGAAACTAACTTACTTGAAACCAAGTAGTAATAAAGATAATTTACTATTTTTTATGAAAGTCATAAATTACACCGGTTCAATGACATATTGTAAAAACTAGTTATCTACTAATTTATCTATATTTGCATTGTAAATTTTAAAATAATTGTAAACTTAATGTTACCAAAACAAATATAAAATACTAGCGACCTGCCCCGACTTCGCACGAAAAAAAATGGTTATTGCGTGTTATCCCTAAGAAATAGACCAAGAAATACCATCGCGGACTTTTAGTTGACCTTTTTTAGGTGTGCAATACTGTAGTATATTATTTTGATTTATGTCATTAAATTCACTATAACGTTGTACAAAAATTAATTACCAAGCGAAGTTAATTAGCCTTTTAATGAAACTTTCCTCTTCAATTTAGTGAATAGCTTGTTCAAGGAGTGGATACGACAATATTCCAACGATCATAGTTTGAGAAATTTAGACAGTAGTACTTTAACATAAAGACTTTGCTTATTCAGGCAACTGTTAAGTAACAAGTACGTGAATAATCAAAAGTAGGTTAGGTACAAATCAAATTACCAAAATTCGATAAAATGTTAAGTTAAATTAATATTAATTTAAATTATTAATTTCTAAAGAAAGATTATCCAGTTGTTTAAAAATTGCTAAAATCAATAAAAGGAAAAGGTATCACACGTTGAAAGTGATATCACTTAGCACATTTGTAAGAGAAACGGTCGATCACTCGTTTTACAGCTGAGTGACTAATTTTAGCGGTCAACGTCACTCTAAATTTAGCATCGGGTCAGTAACGAGTGATTTACTAACCCAATGGCCTTTTTCTGTTCTATTACGGTCTCTATATTATATGACTATCGCTCGAATACTCAAACGTAAATCAAACGGTTGAGTATTCGGTATATCATCAGTATTCATGTGTTTCTCTTTGAATTGCAGTGCAGATACGTAAATCGTCTATTTATATTAAAGGTTATAAAAATTATTTTTATAACCTTTGTATACCTACTGTTAAATGGTTGCGATCTTAACATTATTTTGTAGTTTTAGTATTTTAAGTTTTAGTATTATTAATAATTATATTATAGGAATATTATTATCAAGGTCTTTTCTGGTCTTCCTTAAAGATAAAATATGCATTAATATAACTTAATTCATAGTAAACAGTAGTTTAATTTTAAAACTTTTAAGAAATAAAAATATAATGTATATGATACAACATATAAAATCCAATTTAGTTAAGTCTTTTTAATATTTTAAATCTAAATGTTGTGAGTCTTGCTACCATATTTCTTCAGAAACTTGTTTATTGTTTTCCTAAATATATACTTACCTATGTAATTTTCGTATTTTTCTTTTCATTCTAAGGTTTTGTCTTTCTATTCCAGGTGGTCCGTGACGCGCCGTGGGAGTACGACGAGGAGTTTTTGGAGAAGCACAAGATCGACTTCATAGCGCACGACGACATCCCCTACACGACGCAGGACTGCGAGGACACCTACGCGATGATCAAGGCCAAGGACATGTTCGTCGCCACCGAGAGAACAGAAGGTGAGACTCGCTTACTACTCGACGCGACGTGGAGTACGACGGGGAGTGTCTGGAGAAGCACAAGATCGACTTCATAGCGCACGACGACATCCCCTACACGACGCAGGACTGCGAGGACACCTACGCGATGATCAAGGCCAAGGACATGTTCGTCGCCACCGAGAGAACAGAAGGTGAGACTCGCTTGCTACTCGACGCGACTATGAGTTTCATGTAATACCGTGGCGCAGCGGTATCAAATCAATGACAACCGCATTTTTCGTAACTTTGGTGTTACGCTAAAGGAAGTGAATAGGCCAGTAGGTCTGGCTGGTACCCTACCGGTAAACATGTACCGCCAAGCGATTTAGCGTCCAGGTACAATGTCGTGTAGAAACTAAGAGGGAAAGGGGAAACCCAAACCGATTTAATCACACTAACAAGTTACCTCGCATCCATGATAAACTGCACCCTCATTTACTATCAGATGTGGATGTAGTTGAGGGTTATCTTGAAATAAATAAATAAAAAAATTGTTTATAGGGAAAGATTTTATAAAACTGTTAACATGATTTCTAAATATAGTGCTGACATCCGTAATCGGCCAACCGGTCAGGCGATAATGACCTAGCGTTGCTGATTGCTGGCTCGTGACCCACGCAGACCTTAGGTATACATGAGCATTACGTAAGGTATACTCGTGCACTGGTGTTACGATCTTATAAAATTGTTGCATCTTTTATTGTTGCAACATTGTAGGATATTATCTAGCTATATAATCCCTACATATTAGCGCTGCATCTGTCTTTCTGTGGGCGATAAACTCAAAGACTACTGAGTTTACTGTCATGCGGATTCCACGTATAGATAGAGTGGTGTCTAAGGAAGGTTCTACTATATAATTTGTCGAGATTTGAATGAAACATGACTATAATTGTTGGAAAAGTCAGAAATTTAGATGAAATAAGAAACAATTATTAATTGTTGGCCAAAAAAGTCACGATGGCATATAATTCAAGCCCCTGATATTTCTAACATATCGAAGAAAACCGCAAAATTTTATTTTTTCATTTTAAGATGAACACCAATTATTAGAGAATTGTTTCTCTTTATTAGGACGGCATTCTCATTATCATCTTGATGTGTAAGGAAGGTAGTTCTAAGATTTCTCATTGTATTGCAGGCGTGTCGACGTCGGACATCGTGGCGCGGATAGTGCGCGACTACGACATGTACGTGCGGCGGAACCTGGCGCGAGGGTACTCCGCCAAGGAGCTCAACGTGTCCTTCCTCAACGAGAAGAAGTTCCGTCTGCAGAACAAGATGGACGAGCTCAAAGATAAAGGCAAAAAGGTAACCCAACACACAATACTTGGCTAATCTATTTCCTAGTTCAGAACTCAGATAAACAAAACAGATAAATTCAGAACGTAAATAGTTATAGTATAAACTGGAATCGATAGTGTAAAACAACGGGTAAAAATTTGTGTTACAGGTGATGACAAACATAGGCGACGCGTTCCTGCTGCTGTTCGGGCCGAAGCAACATCTGGGGTCGAAGGGATATAGCCGCCCTCGGCGCGGCTGACAAAATGGGAAGAGAAGTCGCGCGAGCTGATCGACGCGTTCCTGCTGCTGTTCGGGCCGGACGGGCGGCTGAGCAACATCTGGAACGAGTCGAAGGGCCGCCTCATGCAGGCGCTCAGCCAGCCGCCCTCGCCGCGCGGCTCGCCCGCGCCCAGCGAGAACGGCGACGACCACGAGCCCCTCAACAGGTCAGTACACACCCTGACGAAGTGAGGTCAAGTCGCGCGAGCTGATCGACGCGTTCCTGCTGCTGTTCGGGCCGGACGGGCGGCTGAGCAACATCTGGAACGAGTCGAAGGGCCGCCTCATGCAGGCGCTCAGCCAGCCGCCCTCGCCGCGCGGCTCGCCCGCGCCCAGCGAGAACGGCGACGACCACGAGCCCCTCAACAGGTCAGTACACACCCTGACGAAGTGAGGTCAAGTCGCGCGAGCTGATCGACGCGTTCCTGCTGCTGTTCGGGCCGGACGGGCGGCTGAGCAACATCTGGAACGAGTCGAAGGGCCGCCTCATGCAGGCGCTCAGCCAGCCGCCCTCGCCGCGCGGCTCGCCCGCGCCCAGCGAGATCGGCGACGACCACGAGCCCCTCAACAGGTCAGTACACACCCTGACGAAGTGAGGTCAAGTCGCGCGAGCTGATCGACGCGTTCCTGCTGCTGTTCGGGCCGGACGGGCGGCTGAGCAACATCTGGAACGAGTCGAAGGGCCGCCTCATGCAGGCGCTCAGCCAGCCGCCCTCGCCGCGCGGCTCGCCCGCGCCCAGCGAGAACGGCGACGACCACGAGCCCCTCAACAGGTCAGTACACACCCTGACGAAGTGAGGTCAAGTCGCGCGAGCTGATCGACGCGTTCCTGCTGCTGTTCGGGCCGGACGGGCGGCTGAGCAACATCTGGAACGAGTCGAAGGGCCGCCTCATGCAGGCGCTCAGCCAGCCGCCCTCGCCGCGCGGCTCGCCCGCGCCCAGCGAGAACGGCGACGACCACGAGCCCCTCAACAGGTCAGTACACACCCTGACGAAGTGAGGTCAAGTCGCGCGAGCTGATCGACGCGTTCCTGCTGCTGTTCGGGCCGGACGGGCGGCTGAGCAACATCTGGAACGAGTCGAAGGGCCGCCTCATGCAGGCGCTCAGCCAGCCGCCCTCGCCGCGCGGCTCGCCCGCGCCCAGCGAGAACGGCGACGACCACGAGCCCCTCAACAGGTCAGTACACACCCTGACGAAGTGAGGTCAAGTCGCGCGAGCTGATCGACGCGTTCCTGCTGCTGTTCTATCCTTCGTTACAACGATAGACGTATGAAACTAAATCGAGGGTCTATGTACTGTCGGTCGAAACGGAGTTCAATCGCTCTCTTGTCCACCCGAAACCCATCCGCCCGTTCCACCAGAGAAAAGACTTATTACACCTTTTTGGCCTAACCCCAATTTGCTCGTAGTATGCGCGTAGATAACAGAGTTCATAAAAACGTTGTCCTCCGAAAATTAAAGCAGTGCGTGAATAGCGTTTATAGTTATTGGTTTTGCGTCTTTTCTATGACTGGTCGTGTCAGTACGCCATCCCGTCCGACAACGAGGTTGAGATGTATAATGCTTAACGAGTAATTCTGCGCACACCCTTTTGGATTCAAATATTTACGACTTTGATGACTAACCTTAAAATAAGATATATGCCGCTAAAGTCTAATTTGATCTAAGGATTTTACTGTTACGATACTTAGACACATACAATTAAAGTTTCCCTTTTGTTGCAGGGGGTCCGCATCGCCGCCGCCACCAAAGTCTCGACGCTGCGAAGCGCTGTGGGATCAGCAAGCAGGTAACTGGGTAACTATTGCTCGCTTTCTTAGCTCACACCTCACATCTCACACCTAACACGTCACCTGTAGACACACGCTATGCTCTATTGTATATTTGCACTGTAGATATATTATTATAGTTGTGGATTTTAGTTTGTTGTAAAAAATACTTAGTAATTTAAAGTTTCGATAGATATAATCATCTCTTTGGCGCAATGAATGGATTGCTTCAACTATTGCATTCTAATCTTAACTGATAAACCTCGTACTGTGGAAGGTTTATCAGTGACCAAACTTCAATTAGGGCTTGAAGATGGTTGTTGGCCAAACTATTTTCTTTGAAGACCAGCTCTAGGCTTGAGAGACGAAGGATAGTTGGAAAGGAAGTATGGACTTTTGTAATTTTTTGGACGATTCTTATAGGTCTATTCTCTAAGTTTTTCAACTAGCGAAAAATCAATGAGAATCTCATTTTTCGTATTCTGTATGTATGTCATCCAAATTAGTAAACAAGAAACCACGTGACTTTATAATTGCTAACAAAAGCTAATTACTATTGTTCGTGCCTATACGTTAAAGATAGCGAATATGATGGATGTGTGTATGCATGTGCAAGGGCTTGCATTTGACTAAAATCATGCCTAATAGAAAGCAATGATAAGTCTAGCCTAAAATGAAGCATTTTCTATCTAGACGATGCCTATTCTTGACTTGAAGGTCTTCAAATTGATTATAAACAATAGGTGGCTGGAAATTAAAGACTTTAAAGTATGCCTCACTTTTTGCACGAATCATAAATAGATTTAATAAGTTCTTTTGGGATGGGAAAATTGTAATGAACTCGCATGACAATTACTTTCTTGTACATATCAAAGTTGTCACTACTTAGAGTTGTACTGACAGTTATTTTTTATCTGCAGATGCATCGAGCTCTGAGTGCATTGGGGAGTCGGAAGAGGCCGTACAGCGCCAGCTGACGGACGACGGCTCGGACGACAGCGACGACGACTACCAGGACACCAGCCCCTACCTTTAGAGTTACTTGTACCTTTACAATTAATTGTAGTCGATATTATATATATTGGAAACAATGGCGTAACCATATCGTGGGGACGGGGCCTTACTTTTGTTAGTGGGAATGACTTGCAAATATTTTGTTAGCCTGTCTGTCGAGTTATGAACTACATTAGTTCTCTTCTGCGTGGTACAAGGATGCGAGGTCACGATGACTCTTTATTAATTTGACGGCTGAGTGGCGCAGCGGGTAGTGACCCTAGGCTGGGAGTTCGATTCCTACATCTGGAAAAATGTTTGTGTGATGAGCATGGATGTTTTCCAGTGTCTGGGTGTTTTTCTATATATTATAAGTATGTAATTATGTATGTATGATATACATAAAATATTCATCAGTTATCAAAGTACCCATAACACAAGCTACTTACGTTTACTTTGGGGTCAACAAACAAATTTAGAAAATGCAACACATTTTATGCATAATAAATTTAAAATTATGTTTTGTTGTTTTAAAAATCTCATTTAAAAGACTTTGAAAATATTAAATACTTTTAAGCTTACTAATGGAATTTAACGTCATGAATTCGTCATTAACTAGTTAATTAAAGAAGTACATAGGTGTAAAATGACTAGTGATTTCTACCTTCATTTTCAATTTGTTTGTTGACAAGCATTCTCAATTGAGTTTGGCTTTAGTTTAGTTATTATCATCCTTCTTCTCGTAGTAGTCACATTCACAATCACATGAGCTTTGTCTGTTTGATAAGAGCGTTTCGGGGGAGGGGATGACGCGTTACGCGTTCGGTTGTTGTATTTGACTACGACGAATATAATAAATAATTAATTTATACTTTTCAATGGTCCAAACATGTTTGAACAAAAATTTACTCTATCAATTACAAAAAAGCTTAAAGAGCGTCAGGCACTATACGGTCCACTGCGGTTATAAGATTTATTGCACACCGGAACGTATAGGACTCACTGCGACGCAAGAGGTTAATACATTCGTGTATATCTCTTCTATGTCATCCTAAATTCCCTGTATCACGCAGGCGGGAACTCAGTTATGGGATTTGTTAATAAATTCGTTGTTAGTGTATTGTAAAGAAGTAAATGAAATATCTCACTTAGAGGTGAACATTAGGGAAACCTGTATAAACACCATGGATACTATTTTCTTTAACATCACGAATCTTTTAGTTTAATTCGTCATAAGAAATGTAAAAACAAGTTTCTACTTACGTGAATGAAATTAATAATTAAAGCATAATGATAAAAATTATCCCTTTATTTTCAACAGTCTTAATTCATAAGAAGCTTCCAGCTATTACAATCCGGGCCAAAATGATAGACTGTGACTAAGTATAGGAAATGTTAAGAGTTTTGTAGAGAGGCCTTCGAGTTGTAAGGGCATATAGTTACGCCACTGTATGGAAATGTATCATAGTATTTTTATACGATGTACAACGTCCATACCACATCGAAGTTCGAGACGCGTTCTCAGACGAGCATTTCGTGAGTGCGGGGGGAAAGCGACATTTTGTCGACAGTTGCTTATTAGTTGTAAAAATTGGAAAATTATTTTAATTTTGCACCTACCCACATATTCAATAATAACTACATCGATCGTTACTGTTATGCCGGCGCCAGACATAGTTTCGAACATTTAAATGACGTTTTTTGTACGAAGCAAAACATTTTGTAGTTCATTCATAGGTACACTAATGGAAGCAATATGCAAGCTGCTATTCAAACATATCTTTTCACAGTAACTTGGCTAACCACAAACTTGATTGCAAAGTGCATTCCTTTGTACACTTACATTAAACGCAAAGTCTTTATGAAATTTGTCAAAATAAGACCAATCTATTTTGTTTACACGCTTGTTAGGCCAGATACTCATTAGCGACCGTTAACTGTAACCAAACATACAATAACAAGCTCATAGTGTGTACTATGAAACTATTTTCGCGCAGTCACATATGGGAATGTAGATTGTAGGTGCTAAGCTAACAATTTTATTGTCTTGTACCTAGAATAATATATGTTATAAACTCTGGCGGGATAGAATTAAATATCTGTAAATAATCTATTAGAGTCAGAGTTTTCTTTGACTCTAATAGACTGACTGACATCAGAAGTATGTTGATTCTTGAAAAAAAATTCGATTTTTGAAGCTGATGTACAACAGTTGTAAAGCGGATGTAACAGAAATCGGTATTCTTAGGTTTGGTCAGAGGTTTGATCAGAAGATCAAATATAAATAAAAGGTCGCGACCAATAAGCAACTGTCGAGATATTCAAACCCCACCCGCTGTTGATGTATTAAATTATTATTATAAATACGAGTTTGCCGCGGCTGAAGTGTGCCTGCTGTCTGGTTACACGAGTGAATGTATTTAATCCTATTAGTTTTAATACATATTATTATTTATATTCGTTTGTTTATTGTAAATTTTTATCTCATTTAAATGGTACGCAGGATGCCTGCATTTTTTTGTTAGCACCACGAGCGTAAAGTATCTCTCAGATTTTGTGTACATTACTTTTTGACAGTGGATTAAAGAGGTGCTTCAAACTTTATTGTGTTTCTTTAAATCCCGATACTCCCTAAAGGCCAAATAAATAGAACTGCCTTTAAATGTAACCTACGCAAAAAAGTATGTATTTAAATAATGAAAACCCATCCAAATCTGTTAGTAGTTTTTCGACAATCGTAGACATACATACACACATAAATATTATGTATACAGGTCAAACAGAAACTTTTTTGAGTTCAGAAAAACGATAGTTTTTTTGTGCTGTAGGTAGAGATCACATCACAGTACTTACTGTAGGTAATGCAATAATAATGGTTAAAATAATGTTCAAGTTTGTTCGTAAATACAAGAATGATTAAAATTGGGATAAAAAGGGGGTAACACATTAGGAGTGGGATAAAATCCATACCTCTTTCGGTTTCTACACATCGTACCAGAAAGCTAAAACGCTTAGTGGTATGTCCTTGCCGGTCCCTGCTACAAGGATGGGAACCTGAGACTTCAGTTTTATAAATCCACTGCGCTCAGAGCCCGTCAAAAAAGTTCGTCGCACTGCTATGTGCAAGTATCGGCACATTTTAATTCAACTTAAACCCAAAGATTGCACTGCTATATTTACACAGAACAATAACTTTATTATCAAAGTCGGCCCAGTGCAAATGCATGAAGCCTGGATGGGTCCATGAAGGTTGCCTGGCGAGAAAGCAGTCTTCTGGAGGTAAGGTGGTTCTATTATATTGAAAAGATGAGTATGTTTGATCTTCATTGGATTTATTTCGGTGGTAAAGCCTGTGCTCAATATATTTTGGAAACTATTCCAACAGTCTTACAGTCTACTGTTCATCACTAGAGCTAGGGATTCCCAACCAAGGTTTATGTATATTTAAATGAATTAAAATACAGTCCTCAAAAGTGTCACAGTAGACTGTACTCAGGTATATTATCATTTCAAAAATGCATGAATTAGAAACCTTGATGAACAAAAATAAAATGCAATGAAATGAAAAAATAAAACATGTACTTAAACAAACATTTGACAGTAAATTACAATTGTTTTTAGGAAGCTTTTATTTATTTTGATTTTATGACACAATGTATTTGTCATTACAATATTGTACTCATTTATACAGACTCGCTACAAATTAAAATAAATTATTCTTATCAACTATTTTAAACACAGGAATTAGCTGGAATTGATAACACTGATTATTATTTTTTTTATAACTAAAGTGATGATGATTCAACTTTTTTATACTCTGGACTCAAATATTATTGAATGCACATCTAATGTGTTCTGACAACCTATGCTGAAAATTTCAAGTTGGCAATTTTTGTTCTAAAGTGATGTCATAAACAGACTATCATTTGAACTGAGTATGACATTACTTTCCCATATTTTTTCATGTTTACTTAAACTGAACTATTTCTACATGTTCATCAATATGGATCTATATCCATGATGATTTCAGTCCAATTAAATCACAAAGTCTTAGTTATTTCTATCACAAGGAGATTAACTTAAAGTTCTTCTCTTTGTTTCTTGAGCTCCTCGGGAAGCCAAACTTTGTCATTAAACTCAAAATAAACCCCTTTTTCACCTTTTGCAGGCTCATCATCTTTTTGCTCTGAATTTTGTTCTGACAACTCTTCAAAATTTTCATAGTTGTCATAATCTGACCATTCAGTTTCATCTGAGTTTTGGTTGCTTTTTCTGGCAGCTGATGCTGGTTTACCTGATTCTTTTTGCTTAGATTCATCATTTGACTCCTCTTCATGTTTATCATTTTTCAATTCAACATTTTCTTTATCACCTTTACTATTAGATTCTTCAAACATGCATGCATTGTCAGCATTCTTCAAAGCATGGTCAAGACATAGGTGAACTTTCAGATCCTTTTTCCCCTGAAGATTCCAATACCAATCTTCAATGACTGCCTCATTATTCTCTAGTAAATTTTCACACTGTGCTTTCAATTGGGTAATCTCAGCAGACGGCTTGTCCCATAGCTCGTATGGCATGCCCAAATCGACTTTGACACCCTTGTCAACAAGCCCGTGCAATGTTTTGAAAGTTTGACTCATGCCTTTAGCAAAACGCGTACTATCATGACGTTCTTTATGAATATTGTACTCTAAGATCTTTTCACAGACACCCTCAAGGGATTCTATCAATCTCAGCTCGGATTTCTGATATTTAGTTTTTTTCTTAGGCTGAATGTCGTCTAGTGAATAGCCTATCTCAATAACTTCGCGAACTTTACCGGTCTCGTCAAGGCTACTTTGCAACTCTGTAGCCAATACTTTGCAAACTTCGCATGTGTTTGCGTACTTGACACCCAAGTCTTCCTCTGTCTTCACCTCTATATTGCGGTCGCAAAGAACGAACGTTGCGATAACAACTAATAAAGCTATTTTAAAGAAGAACATGTTTCTATAATGTCAGACACTGCTATTCAGTTCTAATCTTGTGCCGGTAGGCTCACGATCTCTAATCAGTTTGAAGAAATAACCTGTAGTCTGTAAATTACTTGTAAGCCCACGTCGATGTGCTTTAAACCAATTCGGTTAAAAGTTTAATTATTGAAATTTGAATTAAACCATAAACTTAGCTCTAATGTAACAAAGTTATATATATTTCGAACAAAATACAAATCACCACTGACGGCGAAGAAGAGACACAGACATCCAGACATTGACAATTTGTTTGACATTTGTATCGATTACCACAGACTGCTGTAGGGAGATCGTCATTGATATAAGCTATTTTATTAATTAAATGACTTAAAAAAAATGAGTTACTCGATTCGACGTGTGTTCGCGAATAACTTCATCGTTTCTATTATATTTTGATGATTCTTTTTTGTGGGAAAGGAGATAGTCCGGTGGTGAAACCATGTCAAGAAAACCAGGATCTGATGATGGGATCTCGGAGAAATCGAAGGAACTTTCAAAAAGCACTGCAATTTAAAGGTTTGGAGTCGATCTAATGATGGAGGCGAAAAATAGATGAAGGAACTTCTTAATAATTGACTTCTATTACCTTGTGATTGGACTTGATTCATTTGTATTGATGAGAACATTTCACCTAAATAAATTGTAACTGTTGTTAGGGGTCTAGTGATGAAAACGAAGGACAGTTGAGGGTACTCCTTAATTGTTTGCAGTTAAGGAACACGTGCGGGTTGTTATGGGGCTCAGTCTCATATTTTATACGAAATTCGTTAATCCTCCGATATCGACGCGTGAGCTTCGTCTGCGTCAAATCCTCTGCCCAGCACCTCCATCCTTTCTTTCTGTCCTCATCCGCTTCACAACTGTGATGCCCCCATGCCTCTCTCGATTTCAGCTTAGAATTAGTAAATCCCCGATAAATTCGCACGCCAGCTTCGGTTGCAGCCAGCCGCACTTTTGCTTTAGTTTTCTTTCAGACCCTGTCTTGCGCTAGAGCTCTAAGATGCCTCGTGCCCGAATCATTTTTATGTGGAATCAGTTAATCCCCAAATTGTGGCCTTTTCCCTGCGGTTGGGAGCTTACTCTCCTACAGAAAATTCTGATGCTCACGCCTATCTCAGTTTGTTGATCCCCGAATTTTCACGCACGTCCTTTCGTCGCGATAAAGCCGCAGGTTTACTTCCTCTTTCCTGACGCCGGAAAATGAGGTCCTGGCGAAGGGCCTTTGCGATGCCCCCGTCCTTGTCTCATTTTTGATGTGGAATCCTTTAATCCATAGATTTTGGCGTGTTAAAGTCTTCATCCTGCTGTCAGGGTTTTGCTCTTATTTCTTTTGGTTTGCTTCCTGTGATGATTGTATGACTGAGATACCTCCATATCTCTTCCAATTTCAATGTAGAATCAGTAAAATCCCGAAAATTTGCGTGCGACCGAAGGTCGCTTCGACCTCCTAAATTAAGCCACAAGTTTGCTCTTACTTTCTTTCAGATCCCGCCCTACGCTAGAGATCTATGATGCCTCCGTTCCAGTCTCATTTTTAGTGTGTAATCCGTTACCTTTGATTTTTGCGCGTGAAAGGCTCAACTCAGTGAATTGGAGGTTTTCTGTTCATTCTTTCAAACACAGTTGTGCGTCTGAGCTCTGCAAGGCTCCCGTGCTCGTCTTAATGTAGAATCCGTTAAAAAGATTGCTGTTACTGATTTACTAATAAAATTATGTACGCGTTGTAACGTGTGTCACCACTCATGAATTCAAAAATGAAATCCATGGGCACAAAGTCAGGCACAGTTATTATAATAAAATGTTATGTACAATGTATGTTTTGTTTTATTAAAAATTTAAGACTGTATCATTTATTATTTCCACTAATGCTGAACCATAGATTAAATTGGTTCTCCAAATAAAAGAAGATTCTCATTAATGGAAAAATGGACCCATTCATAAAATGTTTAGATTTAATTTGCTAACTAGATTGAAAGACCAATTGCAAATTACTATAAAGCTATTAATTAAAATAAACACTATAAAGCTATAAATTAAAATAAACAATAAAATATTATTAAAGTCAACAATTTTGTATTTCAAAATTAAATTTTTTATGTAACCATTCAATCCATTCTGCGCATACTTTTTTTTCTAGAGTAATTTCTTGAAAAATCTCACTTCTTGATTGTTCTGAAAATCCTAATTTTTTAAACAAATTAAGACTAACATCATTTGCAAAAGATATTTTTGCTTCATATATCTTTACGCTAATAAATTTTATTCCATAAAGCATCATTATGATCACAGCTTCCCATCCAAATTTTTTACCTCTAGCTGTTTTTTCTGCTATCATTATTTCAATTTCTGCAGTTCCAGTATCTTTGTTGGTTATAAATATATTTGTATCACCAATCATTGACTCTGAAAATAAATAATATGTGAAATTACATAATTAGGAATTAACAATATAGAAACCTGGTTTGTGATAATACTCTTGGTTAATTTATCAAAAATTATATATAATAAAATTAAATTTAATAAAATGAAAAAAAAATGAATTCTAAGTTCTCAATCTTTTATAGTTTTCACTACCCGTCTTATGATATAAAATGTTTGTAATAGGGGTTTGAGGTGGCGTTTAACCTCAAAACAAAGATTTATACAATACCTATTTCATTATTTTTTTCAATATAGATCCTTTTGTCCAAAATAATAAAGGTACACTCTGAAAAAAAAATTTGAATTGTTATGAACTCAATTCTTATTAAAAGTTTTAGGAATAATTGTGTCTTGTTAAATATTTCGTACTGTCTTCATCTTCTCTCCAAGATTTCTGCATTTCATATTCTTCTTCTAAAGTTAATGGTTCTGATGCTGTCAACTTTTGCAGCTCCTCAGATTCCATCCAATTATGATATCTGTTAAATAGAAATGCCTGCAATTATTATTGTTTTTGTATTTTTTCATATAACTTCCATTAGCTAACTTATACATGTTCTTGATTAAATCAAAAATGAAGCTTCTTACTTTGGTACATGATAATCTCTGTAAGGAACTAAAACAATGTTTAATCCGTTTATTTTAGTATTCTTATTGATCTTCATGGTCCATTACTATTACAGCCAATGTATTATATGATTCTAATTTATATCTTTAAACAATATTAAATGATAAATATCGCTAAAATCATAAAAATAAACAATAAAAATAGGTTATAGAAGACAATTTGATAAGATTGTCAAATTGACATTTAACCAAAGAGCACGTAATTTAATCGATCTGAAAGTGTATCCTTTTACTTTTCCAGAAGAAAAGAATTATCAAAATTGGACTGCTCTGTGAAAAGTTATACGTGGTCATACATAAAAAATAACTACATATTTGATATATGTAGTAAATACTCAACCGATTTTGATGAAACTTGCAGTATTTTCTAACTTGAACAATATCTTGTACAACAAAAAAGAATTACTAAATCGGATTTATAGAAGGTCCACTACATCCGATCTGAGTAAAGTCAGAAATTTAGATGGTAGTATAATAAAAGGTGAATTATGGATGTTGAAGAGATGGAAGCAACATTTTGAAAGTTTATTTGTAAGAGATGAAGGAGGGACAGACATGTCCTCTGTAGAAATTAATGAAAGTGAGATTAATAACCTTGAGATTAGTTTGGAAGAGATTATAAAAGCGTTGAAAGGTATGAAATCAGGTAAGGCTGCTGGGTATGATAGAGTATCAGTCGAAATGCTGAAGGCTGGAGGCGGTATTGTTGTAGGTCAGTTGTACTGCCTTTTCAACTTGTGTTGGGTGAAGGGCCAAGTTCCAGGCGACTGGACTAAGGCCGTAATTGTTCCACTATATAAGGGAAAAGGGTCACAGCAAGATTGCAAGAATTACCGAGGGATCAGCCTTCTCAGTGTTGTCGGCAAACTGTATGCAAAGGTGCTGGTTGAAAGGTTGATAAATGAAACTAATGGAAAAATGTGGGATGTGCAAGCAGGATTTAGGAAAGGAATGGGATGTAGGTACGGATCAGGTCTTTTCCTTGCGATGTATAGCTGAAAAATTTTTGGCTAAACACCAAAAAGTGTACTGTGCTTTTATTGACTTGGAAAAGGCCTATGACCATGTGGTGAGGAATGAACTATGGTCAACATTGTCCACGTATGGCGTGAGCAGCAGTCTGGTCCGAGCACTGAAATCTCTTTATGACAATTCTAGTGCTTGTGTCAGAATAAATGGGGCATACACTGAGTGGTTCCCAATGGAGAGGGGCGTACGACAGGGATGTGTAGCGTCACCATGGCTGTTCAACTTGTTCATGGACAGTTGCTTGATAGATTTGAAAGAATGTGTATGTGGTCTAAGAATGAACGAGTTACTCATTAAATGTCTTCTCTACGCAGATGATCAAGTATTACTTGCATCGTCTGCTAATGAGTTACAAGAAATGGTAACTATTATGAATGTAGCTTTGAAAAGGAAAGGAATGAAAGTGAATGTCAGCAAAACGAAAGTAATGATTTTTGAAAGAGATGAACATGTGACAGATTGTAATATTTGGATAGATGGAGAGAAAGTTGAAGAAGTAAAAGAGTTTGTATACCTGGGTAGTAAATTCACGAAAGATGGAACGTGTGAGAGTGATATTGAAAGAAGAGTAAATGCTGGTAACATGGTGAATGGTGCTCTACATGCATTACGAATAGCCAAAAAGTGTCTCAGAAGGCAAGACTGGCTGTGCATAGAGGTGTGCTGGTGCTCACACTCATGCACGGTAGTGAAAGTTGGGTATGGCAGAAGAAGCATAAAAGTAAAATAAATGCAGTAGAGATGAGAGCGCTGAGGAGTATGAGCGGAATAAAACTGAGTTATAGAGTTAACAATAGTATAATAAGAGAACAGTGTGGTGTAAAAGAAGATGTAGTGACTAAAATAGAGAAAGGGATGCTTAGATGGTTTGGGCATGCAGAGAGAATGGATGAAAGAAGATTAACAAAAGAGATTTATGAGGCGAGAGTGAATGGAAGTGTTGGAAGGGGAAGACCTAGGCGAATGTTTCTGGACCAAATTCAGGACATTTTAAAAAATGGCCAGGTCAAGAGTACCCTAAACCGACGATCTTGTATGAAAGGTTTAATGAGTGTGGAAGAAGCTAAGGAAGTATGCAAGGACCGTGGCAAATGGAAGGATGTAGTCTCTGCCTACCCCTATGGGAACGAGGCGTGATGCTATGTATGTATTTATAGTTCCGGAGGTGTTCGATAACAAACATATATACACTTTTGAACTTTGGCACATTTGTTCAGACGCTAATGAGATAGACTAACATATACGGAAACTGGGCAGTTTTGGAAATATTGTAATATTTCCATACAATTGATAACCTCCTTTTTTAAGGCGGTTAAGTCACGTTTACCATGTTAGTCTGTGGCAATGTTGCTATGCTAATCTGTTGCAATAACAGAAAGCATAACTGACAGTTCAGTGACACAACAACTTACAACAACGCTAACATAACACACCCCACCCCTCCCCCTATAAGAAGTATACAAGAGTTAAAATTTGTACCTGATTCAATTTAAGTTATTATAAATATTTACATTAGATTCATAGGTTTCAATAAAGAAATTATTCAACGTTAACGATAAACCCGTTTATGAATATCAGTGAGTTTCAATATTTTTCCATTGCATGGGTATAATACTAGTAATATTGTATTAAAAGATTGTGATTTTACTTATAAGCTTACTATCATAATTCATGGCAAGTGATGGATAGCGATTCACGCGTTGATACACCGATTTATCACAGAAAGATAAGAATTCTATTTGAGTTATGACTAAACTAGATACTATTATATTTAGGTTTACTGGCTTTTAATGAATATTGTTAAGTTTAGGCTTCTCCTTTTACATATTTTTTTATGCATGGACTAAGTTACAGTTAGATAGCTTCTATCATTATAAGTATTTAAATTTAAATAAAAATATTTTCAGGAAACATATAAAAGCAATGAGTTAAAACCAAAATTATAAAATGAACCAATATGAAACAGAAAAACGTCTATGTTGGGTGTACAGTTTGTTGGCGCTCTTGCTTGGCGTATCAGTAATATGTGTGGCAATACCCTACAACCATTGGAGAGAAACATTAGATGTCTGTCCTGGCAACTGGCTGGAGAACACCAATTGCGGCTGCATATTCTATGGTGTCAGCACATTCCAGTACTTCAACGGTGGTCGTGATCCATGGTGCCTGTATGCAATTTTTGCTCCTCTCCCAATATTGGTGTATGCTCTAGTTATGGCTGTGTTCCATATGTATAGAGTGTGCATTAATAACATTGGGAAGTATGAGAGTGAAAAGTCTACTACTGTTGAGGAGATGTAAGTTTTCATTATTCTGTGGTTCTGAGATAATTCAACAAATGTTTTGCAAGATGTATTAAAATGTCTCTAGGTATGGTATAATGTAAAACATTATTATAGGGAGGTCTAGCTCTGTTTCAGTCTTTCAAATTATGATGAATATGAGTACTAAATTACTCTTGATTATTCAATTCAGTGGTCTAGTGGCTTCAAACAAGTCCAGGGTTCAAATCCTCAGTTGGGTTGCTGGAATAATTGTGAGTTTTTCAGTCTTCTATTAAATTGTCACTACATTCCAAGCACGGAGCCAGGAAGTTGATGGTGTTACATCCCCTTTACCTAGAGAATATGTTCAGCCATTGGTCCAGATCACTATAATCAACATCTGATAGTGATTGTTAGTGTACAAAACATTATCATCCTAACACAAACCTGCATTAAAGCAGCATGGTGGGTCTACGTTCCATATCCTACCTTTCATTAATAGGCTGATAATGATGATGATTCTTTTAACCATAATCCATGACTCAAAAAAAAACAAATGTTGTTATTTCATTCAACAAATAAAATTATTCATTAAACTTGTTCCAGTGAAGGGGAATCAATAATTGTAACATCCCGCACGCGGATGTCTGCACAGAGTGACGCTGTCATATTCTGCTGGATACCCAACGCCTGTATAGCAGTTGTGTTTGCAATCTACAACCTGGTACACGCTGCCATCATGACTGATGGCTTCTTCAAAACTTGCCAGCAATATAGGGGATATCTAGTCAGGGTGAGTCAGTACTCTTTTTTTTTTTTTTATCGACTACAAGTTAGCCCTTGACTGCTATCACACCTGATGTTAAGTGATGATGCAATCTAAGATGGAAGTGAGCTTTGTTAGGAGTAGGATGAAATCCACACCCCTTTCGGTTTCTACACGATATCGTACCGGAACGCTAAATCGCTTGGCAGTCTTTGCCGGTAGGGTGGTAACTAGCCACGGCGAAAGCCTCCCACCAGCCAGACCAAGACAAATTAAGAAAAATCTCAATCTGCCCCGCCGGGAATCGAACCCAGGACCTCCGTCTTATAAATCCACCGCGCATACCATTGCACCACGGAGGTCGTCAAAAAGTAACAAAAATTGTTGTTTGCTTAATTCATAAGAATTAGTCTTTATTTGTCTACTAACAAATGCCTGCGATCAAAATAGTTTTGTCTAACTTTCCATAAACACCAAAAAAAACACTTAAGTACTACTGTAATGGTAAGTATCCTGCCCACTTGTGTGTTTGAAGAGTATTGCTGCCAACTTATTTACTGGCACACCTGTGTCTTATAGTTCGTTCGCGTTTGGAATGCAGTGCGGACCCTGCCTCCCAACCAATCAAATTACTGGATAACCGTCGCTTTCGAAGCTGTGCCTTCAACTGGTCACTGTGAACTTCACCTTGTAATTTGAATAGATTTGTTTGGTTAGAACCTGTTGTTTCTATTATATTTGTGTGCGTGCGTGTATACGTACATGTGTATTGTTTAAGTAATAAGAACTCTGTTTCATTATAGCTCCATTTTAGCAACGATAGTAATTTTAGTTTTAGCTGTGTGTATCGTTATGTATTTGTATATGTGATGAATTTCCAGTTCCCTGAGTTATCTTGTTTACCCTTAAATATAACTATGAAAAACATTCTCAAAAACACATGCATAGTTTTCTCATTACATTTATATTTAATAACAAATATTTGGTTGCAGCAACTCCAAGCAACGGGAGACCATGCAACAACAATCCATTTTCGTTTATCCTGCCAATCGATTTTCGACTTTATGGACTATATCCAGAAGGATGCACCGAACAGTCGTAGAGGCGATTTCATTAACACTGGTATTGCTCTCCAAATTGCATTGATTACTACCTGGTTTGCAGTGATTCTGTGGATAGTTGTTGCTGTTCATACAGCCATCAGGGCATATAAGGAGAGGGAAGTTTTGACATGCTGCGGTAAATGAATTCAAAATTAGGGGTCTGTAACGGCAGGAAAAAAACCATATTACTAAGTTCTGTTTCACTTTCTCCTTCTGTCTTCCATCAAATACCTAGAATTTTTCACAAATTATTGTATTTCTATTGACACTGTAATAACTAATACTAAAACAAACAAAAGCCACTTTTTGCCTATTTTTGTTTGATATCATTAAATAGTGATATCAATGGTAACTATTGTTTACTTAGGCAATCGTACGTACGGATTCCTTTTTGCGCGAGTCTGAGTGGCACTTGGCCATCATCATCATTATCAGTCTATTAACGGCCCACTACTGGGCCAGGCCTCCCTCCTTATAGGAGAGGGGATGTTATTTAATATTACATTCCAATTACTTTCATTAGAAAACGAAAAACTGGTAATTTTAAAGCACAACAGTAAGAAGTACATCTTTAGAAATGTAAAATATTTTTTAATATACCTTTTAGCTTTTTACCTGTTGTTTAGACAATAAGCTTTGATTAATCCCACCAACGCAATGTGAACATTATTTACTAGAAACTTGGTTTTTATAACGATATTCCATATTCATTTTCATCAAAGATCATTTCTAACGCCTATAATAAATATATTATTATTAATTACAGTGAAATTATTTTTAAGTTAACATTTAGATTAATAAAATTCTTTAAATATCAATTTTTGACAGCTATAGTATGTAGGTTTTCCATTTGAAATATTTAACATTTATATAAACTAAAGACTGTATAAAACACAAAGTACATATATCTCTTACATATTATGTTATTACACTTTACTAAGAACACTTATTTCTATGGTTGCACTTGACTTTAAATTCTTCTCTGAGCAAGATAATAGATTAGTTAATAGCTCTTAATAGCTTGAGATAATGGCTTATCTACCTGACACATTTTTTTATTGCTGGGAAATGTATTTACGCTTCCTTCCCTAAGGAAAAGTTTAATATCAATTGGTTAAATGCTTTTTAATATTTGCTACAAAATAAAACTACGCGTACGTCTCGGGACGCCTGACAGAAGTAATAACTCAAATATGGCTAGTGCTGTAGGTTAGAGACTTAGAGTAAGCCTTTAAAACAGAAGCCAGACTGGAGCCGTACCCTCCCAAAAGAAACTTCAATACACTGTTTAGCGTTTTAAATAAATTTATAAATTGTAAAGTTTTGAAATAATATCACAGTATTTTAGTATGGCCGGTATTGTGTATATTTCCGAAAAAGTCTGTTGATTTTTTTGAAAAAGATTTTACGATTTACAATAATAAATGATTTTTCATACCCTGAAAGAGATTTCTGAACTGAGTACGTGTGATATACATAGTTCAGAAATCTCTTGCAAACGTTGATCTATTCTACGATTGCTAAATTCTGTACATGTATGCACAATTTATAACAGGCTCATATATTATTGTTTGCTTAAATTGCATAATCAAAAAGATTTAAGCCGATTAGGATTTAGCGCTTAATGTATTTATTTTTTCCGTCTGTCAATTGTTAGATGGTTAATTTTATATTGTTTAGGATATTTTTTATTCCCACAATTTAGAGTCATGTAAAGCCAAACTAGTAACATTTCTGTACGTAAATTACTACGAATGTATGACTTTCACAAAACATAGAATAATAAATATTTTTACTATTATTATTTATAGATAAGTTTATTTTATATAATACAATGTTTAAGTCTATGTAACTGTGCCGTCCGTAATATTAATTTATAAAATATTTTTTGTTTTTGTTAGATGTAGGATAGTTTGTAACTAAATATAAGTTTATTTTTATATTATACAATGTCTTGTAGCCAATGTAATTGTGCCGTCCTTTTAATATTAATAAATGAAATTATTCCAATTTATACATTTGTCTATAACTTAAGTAAATAAAAGGTAAAACGTAAATAATTGTCTTTTATTTTTCTTTACACAATTTACGATATAAGATTTTACTAGCAGACCGACTTGGTCCGCGAGGAAAATAATGTATTGCAACCTAACACGAAAATAAATTATCTTAGTACGTGACCCCTTCTATTTTTAAGAAAAAAATAAGCTAAGCTTAATATAACTTAGAAAATACTGATCCCTTACCATGAGCCTCTCGATTTCATTGCAGAAAATAAGTCGACTTTCATCATCACCTGACAGTAATTTTTGCACTAATCGCCCTTCAATGTAACTTATGAATTTGATTTTTTCAATACACTATGTATTTTGCTTTCGAAATTCCGATTACTTCTTTAACTTCAAAAACACTCAAAAGTAAATCAGAATGTCGAGTTAATCGTCAGTGTATATCATTTGGTGCCGCGGTTGTGGTACGCGATGATCGAAACGTCCCGTTAATTTCTGAACGAATTTTCTAATCAAATCTTAAAATTCGAAGTCTTCATTTTATTGCTGATGCTATGTTATTTAGAAAAAAAATCCTTATGAGGAAGCTTTCCGATCGGTATGATAAAATAAAACTAGTGTGATTTTCTCCCTATAGTGTACCGGGTTCGAATCCCGGCAACCAGGCAATTATTTTAAAATATATGAATGCAGTTTAAAGTTAGGTAAAAAAACTTTTTAAGTTAAACGGTTTTATGTTAAATATATATTGCAATGTTTAAGATAAATGTACTAAAAACCAAAAAATAATAAAATAGATACAGTCGTGGGAATTATAAACATATGCATAGACTAGACTAAAATAAAGCCATTTTGTAGCGGCGGCCATCTTGAATTTATAATGATAATGAATAAACATAATTGTATTGTCACCAAAATCCAAAGTGTATACAAAATTTCAGATTAATCGGTTGACAGGAAGAGGGTGAAATTTGAATTACTAAATTTGACCCAAGAATAAATAATAAATAAAACAAACGGGGTGAGCTAAATAAAACCGTTTAATAAAGATTTTTTCAGTAAAATGTTCCATCTACAATAATTAAGGTACTTTCCCTCCTTGTGGCATAGCCATAGTGTACGTCCACACTGCGAGCCTAGCGCGGTTGCGACTGCGGGCGCGAAATATCAAACATAAGAAACGCGCCTTTGTGTCCATATTGTAGTGACTAAGGCGGCAGCCTAGCGCGACGGGACTGAGCGAGATAGTGCGCGTCAATTTCAATCGTTCCTATCCGCGCGTCCTGTCCGCACTGGGAGCCTAGGCAGCAAGCGAGTTAATGCGCGGGCGGCGGGGGTAACAAACCAGTTGTGTCTAGTCGCTCGGCGTTTGCGCGTCTCGTATTTTGTTTCTCGAAAAATGGCGGTAAATTCTGAATTGTTTATTAGTGAAATACAATGTAGACCAGCAATATGGCAGAGCAAACATCCACATCATACTAATCGTACAATTATAAGGAAGTTATGGAGTGAAATAAAAGAACAATTTCCTGGAAGCGAAGGTAAGTTTTATTATAATTATTATAACATTCTTCGATACTGTTCCCAGAAGTAGTTTGTATATTTAATACGAACATTTTTTGCTATTCGTGATGGGTTATTATTAACTCCGAGGTTTCTGTGACAAGTTTCATATAATGGCGGATTGGATAACACACGCTGGACATCCATGTCAAGCTCACCGTTTAAATCCATAACGACATTGTGCAATATACATGCAGCTTTTATTATAGACACGGCATTTTTTCTGTTTGTCTCAATTGGTTTTAGAAGTATTCTCCATTTACTTGATAAAATGCCAAATGCACATTCGATTGTTTGCCTGGCAGTAGACAATCTAATATTAAAACATTTTTTTTCCGCATTAAGTACTCGCTCGGGATAGGGACGCATTAAGTAATATTTTAGCGGGTATGCTTCGTCACCCACTAGTACGTAAGGAGCAATGACCTCAGAATTTGGGAGATGCTTGGGCACAGGAATTTTGTATTTATTTTTTTCGATAAGCTTATACAGTGTTGATGCCATAAAGGTACCACCATCACTTTGCTTGCCTCGCCCGCCTACTTCGACGGTTATAAATCTCCTTTTTGCATCAGCCACAGCTTGCATGACAATGCTGTTTCTTTTTTTATAGCACCAATGTGCCGAACCAGATCTAGGTGGTTTTTTTATTTCGCAATGTTTTCCGTCAATCGCTCCGATGCAGTGTGGGAAATTCCAGGTAGCTTCAAAGTCTTCTGCAATAGCTTTCAAACGTTGTTCTGTTGGTATTGGCATGTGAATTGGAACTAACTCTGTCCATAACGCACGGCATGTTTCGTGAACTATAGACGCAATTGTGCTTTTGCCCATACTAAAACTTTGTGCTAGTGATCTAAACCCAGTCCCGGTTGACAGGAACCTGAAATAAACATAATATAATTATTATTGTTATAGAGAAACAACTGCGTAAGAAGTGGAAGAATCTGCGGGATCAGTATCGAAAAGAAAAAAAGAAATTTCCTACTCCACGCTCTGGTGACGGCGGCGAAGAAATAGAGAGCACATGGCCGCACTTTACACTAATGAAATTTATAAATGACGATATCACACCGGAACCAATGTCGGGAAATTTGCATGACAGTGATTCAGAATCCCTCAATGAGTCCTGTCACGTTGAGCAAAACATCCCTGACGTGATGAGTCCAAGTTCAACCTGCAGCACCAGCACAAACTCGTTAAAGCGCAAAAAAACGGCCGCAGACTATAGAGAAGAGCTCATAGAATGCGAAAGAAAAAAAATTTTACTAATAGAACAGAAAATGGTGTCTAATAGTGATCAGTCAGAGAAATGTGACGATTATCATTTTTTCATGAGTCTCCTGCCACAAATGAAACAATTTGGTGAATTGCAAAAGCTGCGTATTCGAAATAAAATAACACAAATTATAATAGATGAAGCAGAAAGGTTGCAGTTTTCTTCTCAAAGTTATGGAGGATATTCTACTGGCAACTACACTAATTATTAATATTTTTCTTAACTATTTATATGATTATTATATAATAAATACTTACTACATTTCTATATATTTTTGTTTCATTCTTACCTCAGAGTTATGAACAATTTTTCTTCAGGACTAATACTCTTGCGAAAGTTTGTGTCCTCTTTGGTGATTTTAGGTGCTATATAACCAAGGATGTAGTCAAATGTTGACACGGTCATCCGAGTGTACTCAAAAAATCTAATAGGAAATAATCTCAATTTTTCATACAAATTATAATATTCACCACATATTTCTCGGTTTTTATTTAGTTCGTGTACACCATCTCTTGTATTTAACACCTCCCATCTCAAGATTGGGCTGTCAAGTAAAATTAAGAAATCTTCGTCCATGGTTTACAACCCCTGATATACGTCGAACCGCTACAAGTGCCCGCGCGTCACTGTGGCCATCGCACGCCTCCGTTTGCCGCGCCCGCCTCAGGCCTCAGCCCCCGCGCTTTCAGTGTGGACAAGCGCTTAGAGCGCGCTGTATATAAGTATCTGTTACTGGGAAACTTATGAATTTACGCAAGTATTGGGTTAAAAAAACAACAAAAGAACCACATAAAATATTTTATTTGATATAACCACAATACAAAACATTTACACATTTATCTATACAGGCTTTATATCAGGCCTGCAGTTTGTAGTCTAGTAGACCGCATGATACGAATGATGACAGAAAAAACTCACATTTGCCCCGGAATAATCGCTTGGCATTACGGCTTTGCCGGTGATAACTTGTCCCGGCCGAAGTTTTACTCCGAACCATATAGATTGGCAATAAAGGGCGTTGAACCCTCGAAAGTTGCTAAGAGTAAAGTAGTAGACAAATATTGGCAATATTGCTACCGACGAAACTTATTTAGAAGTGAGAATCACGCAAATACATAAGCAAGAGAGAGACAGATAGTACGTCTACTCCTTTGCTCATATCAATTTCGAAGGGTTCAACGCCCTTTATTGCCAATCTATATAGTTCGGACTATAGACCTGTCACCTGCCAGAAGCGATACGTATGAAGTAAATTGAAAATATTGCTTTCTTTTTCGTTGAATTGGGGTGAAAGAGTAATATTATCGACTTCGCTATTGGGCGCTGACTCAATTTTTTTTATATAAATAGAGAAAATATAAATTCCTAATACAAATCTAAACTGGGAATCGAACCCAATCGTCATCATGCGGTCTAATAGCCCTTTGTTAGCTCGTGAACATTTACATAATAACGACATTTATTATTTAACTACTCGTATTTCAGAAAATTGCGGTAACCTAACATATATTTTTATATTGATTGCATATATTTTTAAATCCATACCTAATAATATTTTTTAAAAAGTATATTGAAGCTACACAATAACGAAAAAACATAAATTTAAATTCTTTTGAAAAAATAAATATATATAAGATAGCCTCAATACAAAAAGTTTATTAAATTAGGTAGGTACTGAATAGATTAAAATAATATACAAAGATAAGTAAAGTATTATTACCATTGACATATTAATACTATGGACTTCGGGTCTAATGCAAAATTTACGTCAAAAGTGTCCCAAGATATTTTATACATACTAGGATGTATTTATGTTTTTATACACAAAATAACATTGTAATGTATGTCTTATCGTATTGTTATACAGTCTAATTTGCAACGGTCTAATTGCATGCAATAAGTAATCAGCTTCGATTGACGGTTACCATGGCAGCCTTTTTTTGACATGACAGCTTCCCGTGAAAATAGGACAACATAAATGGTGTGGAGTCGGTAGCTTTCAAATTTTTTTGGCATCTTATATTTATATATTATATTTACAGCAAATTTTAATTTATATTTACATATCCCTGACCTCTATATGCTGGGATAAATCTTGTACCAAATAATTATTGTTGTAATTATCTTGTATAAAATAATAATTAGTTATAATAATAATTAATTACAAACCAAATCCACTAATGTACAAAATGATATGCCACTCGACATAGTTCTTTACTTTGAAATTTTAAGTTCTCGATATTTTCCTCTTTTTAATTAAACTGAAAATATATTTTTTTACTTCAATGACGTTAGATCACTTTTTTAAATAACTGTTCCTAATTTCATGTAGATAATTCTTATAGTTATCAAATTAATATACCATTATGGTAAAAGTCATTTGATCAATATTCATGACATAAAAAATAAAAGTTGACATAAAAAATAAAAAATTTTGAATTGAAAATAATTAAATTATTTTCATTCAAAAATTAAGTAATTAAATAATTCAAATGTTAAACAACAAAATAACTCTATGCAGTCGTTGTTCTAAAACATTCTATTGCTCACGGCAGATCCGAACTAAATGTGGTTAATTAGGTAAACATATTGCACTCCTTCTATCCTATACGCGGGTAGCGTATGGGAAAAGGACAGATAGATACTTTTGTTCATTTTGGTTGGTTATGCAATTCGTTTCTATAGTTTAATAAAATTTTAATAAAATAGCTTGTTTCTAAGCAAAATAATACTTTAAAATCATCAGTAAATATTTACTTACTGAAAATATGGTACACCGTCTTCTTTTCTCATTTTACTCGGGTAGTTTTTACAAGTTTTTTATAACACACTACGGCATTATTGACGTGTATTCTGTCAGTCAGCTAATATGAGACTGAATTGCGATTGGAACACATTTCGCGTTTTGGCTTACTTTTGGTTCGGACACTTTTTATCGCTGACCCGAAGTCCATAGTATTAATATGTCAATGATTATTACAACTAATCTAGTAACATTTACACATTAAAAATTAAAACGTCAGTAACATAATATACAAATATCGTCAAAAAGGTAATTTGATACTTAAAATCAGTCTATAATACATAAGAGTTATTTTTTATAAGTTTATATTTAACACGTACATTATTTGATACCTAATACACATTGTTAAACATCAGTAAATACAGGGGAAAAGTTTAAACAGTTGATTCTATTTTTTATTAAAAGGTCATAAAAATACATTTATCCTACTTTACCCGATAAAGTTGTAAAAACTTACAGAAAAATATTGCATAAAAACTTCTGTTTTGCACAGGTAGAATAAGCGAAGTGTTTTTTCAAGACCAGATGGGAGAAGTTGGTTTTAAACTCTTTCGACTATTGCGACTATTTTTCATATTATTAAAATAGAAACGTCTGAAACACATTTATTGTTGTCTGAGTATTGTCGACTAGTTTCGAACTCATATGAGGCCATTAGTAATGCGCTTGCTTGTTCATGCAACACGGCGTGAAGTAAACTGCGAGGCAGTCGGGCATACTCCGATTTTTTTTATCAACTACAAGTTGGCCATTGACTGCTAACACACCTGATGTTAAGTGATGATGCAATCTAAGATGGAAGCGGGCTAACTTGTTAGGAGTAGGACGAAATCCACACCCCTTTCGGTTTCTACACGACATCGTACCGGAACGCTGAATCGCTTGGCGGTACGTCTTTGTCGGTAGGGTGGTAACTAGCCACGGCGAAAGCCCCACCCACCAACCAGACCAAGACAAATTAAGAAAAATCTCAATCTGCCCTGCCGGGAATCGAACCCAGGACCTCTGTCTTATAAATCTACCGCGCATACCACTGCGCCACGGAGGTTGTCAAAATTCTATTTTAATAACGTAAAAACATACATAAAATAATTAAATTTTTACCGAATTAATAAAAGAACTTTTAAGAGCACGTATACTAATTGTGTTTGTATGTATATTAAATACGTATGGAGGTCTTATTCGAGATAGTTTAGTTACATAATAAATTTAATCTTAAAGTGTTTACATGGCACATTTACATTAAAGTGAAGAAACTATTTTTGGTTTATTTAATTGTGTTTAAAAATATTTCGAAATTAAAGCTCTTTACAGGTAACAATATTAATTAAGTATTTAACTAAATGTAAATAAACCATAATTATTTTTATAACCCCAAAAAACCCCGACTGGTTAGAATTAATGAATGAAAAGAGAAAACAAGGATCTACATAAAATTCTAAAAATAAGTAACTAAATTATGGTGCTGCAAGCGAGGAGAAACAATATTATTCATTTACTGCCGCCATTTTGAAAATTTATATAGCCTATGTCAATATACCACAATTTTGACGAATTCAATGATACCTTCATAACGATACGAGGTCATAATCCGTCCAACCGTTTAGGCTTTAGCGCGTGCCAAAAAAATGGACGGACATACATATATCATACGCTCAAAAAACATTACCCTCTTTCTGACGCAGTCGGGTAAAAAGGATTCTTTTAGGTGAAACCTGTTTGTTAGAAGGTGATGTTTGTTCTAACAATAAAAGTACTTTCAAAATGAAAATATTTTTCTTATTGTAAAATAAACTTTTTTTCGTATAAATATGCGAAATAAGTACTGTTTTGATAAAGGGTTCAGCATCCCTAAGAAACGCAGTATGGTTTTTTACATTTAGCTAAAGTTTATTTACATTTTTTTTAAATGCACAAGCCGTGGGTTATAGTATGAACATCCACCGATCTCAATGTGTATGAAATATTTGCTGTAAAAATGCTTATTAAAATTATTACACTGTCAAAATAAAAACTTAAATATTTGCAAGATTTATACTAATATAATAAATGCCAAAGTAACTCTGTCTGTTTATTTTCTCAACCACTTCTTAACTAATCAACCGATTTAAATAAAATTTGTAAGTAATAATTGTACGGAGATAGTCTAGAACCAGAGAAAGGACAGGCTACCTTTTGTTCACAAAACAGAATTTTTCGCACGAAGTCGCGGGCATTCGCTAATAAATAATAAGTAATCATAACTGGAATGTTTTAAGCCTCACATCTCCACATATTGTTAGTAAAAAGTATTTAAGTACGATACGAAGATTTAGCCAATTGAAGGCGCATATACGAATAGTTTTGCAATATAAGTGTTTGTGCAAGTTAAACTGAATTAAAGAGAAACTTGTTAATTTTAACTTTCAAAAATAAACATCATTATAGGCAGATGACATTAATTTATTTACAACAAAGTGTGTAAGCGACATGATCATAAAAACTTGAAAGTCCATAGGTTCTCAACATTGGCAATATCGCCCCCAAGTGGGGACTATTGAGACATTCAGGTCAGCAAATAAACTAGAGAAAAAAATGATGATATTGTTGTAGTTATTAATAAATAAAATTTAATTGTAACCTCACAAAGCAATTTTCGCTAACAAATATCCTTATGGAACTATAAACAACTGTGAGTCAAGTTATGCATATAGTTCTCAACATTATCAAAGAACAGTAAACCATTTTGGGTGGCATTCGTTAAAAGACACGACAAAGCTACGATGAGAAAATTTAATAAAGGTCAAAAACACGTCAAAAAGTATATTCTCAAAGTGAAATTTGTAAAAGTCCATTTTTTAAAAAAACGTTCAATATTATTGACTTACCTTCGACGTCATATACACAATCTTTACAGAAATATCAAAATTATCACTAAAAATATTCACTGATTCATATTTTGGCATTCAGTTTCCCAATCATTCGGTATGAGGGTATTGAGGTGCTCTTCGAATTTGTTGTAAGTGCATGGATCGTCGCAGAAAGGTAGCTTCAATTCCATAGGTACTTCCACTTTGGTGTTGTTTCTGTAAAATAACTGTAAAAAAACGACAATTACATTATTAATTTAAAAATAGAAATTATTTCTCGATCTGTCGTATTTTTAAAAATAATTTATAAATTTTTATAACTGAAAATTACAGAGTTTAATTTCTCGCTTATTTGTTTCCTAACAAAGTTGACATACTATTTGTCAAGCAAGACAGATGAATTTATATTCATAAAGACGAATTCAGCAAATAATCTAGTTGACGTCTCTTAACTTCAGTTGAGATTACAATAGAGTTATTGAACGAAATATGAATAAAAGAACTTTTGACTTACTCTAATGAAGAAGCTGTCTTGCTCAACTTCCTCGTGCAGCTCGAGCACGATGCTCGCTCCGTACTCCGGCTCCAACAGCTCGCGGAAGCCCAGCGCGCGCCACAGGGACACCACGTTGACGTCGTGCCCCGAGTAGATGTACAACGATCGATCTATGTTTATATTGTTCACACTATCCAGTAGGTGCTGCTTTATTTGACCGAGGAGTGGACCTGTTAGGGGAAATTGAATAAAAGCTTTATTAGGGGCTGTCTATTTGGTAGCCGAGATGTTTAGGGTAATTAAACTACATCGTCTGCTAGATATCGTAGGTCCACCTAGTGACAAGTCAATCAACACTTAATGCTATTTTTGGGTTAGATTAAAAATACCTGTGTGTCTCGGGACACCCGACAGATGTGATAAGGTTGGATTAGATAGCTCGCTGTGGGTTAGAGTAAGAGAATAGGGGCCTGCCTACCGCTGCAGTATGCGTGAGTTAAAGGAAAACCAGACAGACTGGCGTCGTACAACGTTAACGTAGCGAAGCGGTTTACCCTCCCTTAAGGAGTTATCACTTCAAAAATGTGGTAAAAAATATATTTATAACGAGGCACTTGGCTCATGTACATAGTTTGTTCTAGACCCCGCATTCTAGTAAAATTCTGACTGATGTCGGATTTCAGCTTCTGAATGTTGATCGGACCTTATAATTTTTTCCAATAAAAACGCATACTTAGGGCATAACATAAAAATTCATGCAATTAGTAGACCTTACTTACCTGTGTGAAATTTCTGTATAGTCTCGTTATAAGACAGGAGTGCTAAACTCAACATGAAAGGGGTTCGCATTTTATGAGGGAAAACATTCTTCGTCCACTCTGGAAGCTTCAAGCCCGCCTCTTGCTGTGACGCTAATGTGCTGTACAGGTAATCAACATCTAGGACACTGTGCATACTTTGATTCGTGTGTTTGCTCAAATACTCGAAAAGCTCTGCAAATTTGGGATCAGTATTCTTTTCTGCTAAAACCTCATTGTACATAGCTTTCGATAAATTACATGGTTTTGTTGCAGCCACTATCTGAAAAAATAATAAAGAATAATTCCTATTTTAAGGTTTCATCTTAGACTGAGTGATTATAGCTTTATTTTTAATGGTTTGTTTAATATTTATTTATTTATCACTATTAATGATGTATAATGGTTGCAATACTCAGGATGTTATATTAAGAGGCAAAATTTAAGGACTGAAGGTAGGTAAAATTTAGAGTAGAATCCTTTGCTAGCTTAGTATTCAATTCACCAATACAGATAACAACAAGACTCAAAAGAGACGTCGGTTGCGCTATTTTTGATATTATGTTTATTTTCGAATATAAATAATCCCAAAACACTTTTCAATAAAATATAAAGAATAAAATAGGAACATCATCAGGCATCTTTAAATTAAATTGTAATAACTATGAGCGTTCAATAGCATTGTATCATTTTAAGTTCATTACAGGCCGTATACCTGGATATTAAAAACATAATATCATGCATAATTTCAGCACCGACTTTAGTGGTCACCGTAGCCTAGCGGCAAGGCATTCACAGTTTCCGATTAGTCAGTTAGATCTTTGTATCTTTGCATAACACTTAACTTTTATAAATAATATAACTTACATTATCCAAACCCCTTGGCAAGGAATGCACTGGTATAGGCTGCCAGGGTATCTCGGGATGCCACATCTGCCTCTCTGAGGGCGGGTACAGTCCGGCTAGGAAAGTGTAGGCACTCATCATACATCTGGAAGCATCGCTGCTGCGGATGTATACATCCTTGTCGAAATATTCTTCTGGTATAAAATTGGCATAGTAACTGCGGTATTTCTTGCCCAATTCGTACATTTGCAGCTTTCCTGACTGTAGAGATAAAATATTATTGTTCATTAAAATGTTAATTAGTCTAAACTGACTCAAGCCCATAAAAACGGTCTTGGTTTGTGTATAAAACCAGGAAGTTTGTTTGCCTTTGGTAAAAATGTTACTGTACTAAAATAAAAACTTTAGTATTCTAACTATTCATACACTTCTATAGTTACATAATTCATACACTTTTGTGCACAATCGTGACTGAAATGTATGTGAAAGTGGCATCCGACTTGCACCTTGACTGGTCCAAAATATTACTATTTTTTTTTTTCAGTTAAGTACTACTATATTTATTTGTACTTTGGATACATTTAATTGTAAAACATAATATTAGGATATTGAGAGTCAGTATTTATATTTTTATACATACATTTGTAAGACTACCAAGTCCATCAGGCCACTGATAGTTTTTGAATGGATCACTCTTGTAAGAGGACATTGGCGCGCGCGCCCCATGGCGGAAGAACTGCAATACAAAATAATCAAAATTATAGTCTTTGAAGCCTAGTAGTTGATGTACGTTGAGTCCAGTATGTGCACATTAAATATTTCACACATTAGTTTTATTTGTCTAGCAATCATGAAAGGGAAATATGTCTGACCAACAATAAATATATTGTCAGTTCACAGTTGATATGCCATTGTTAAGTCTAATAAAAAAAATGCAAGTGTGACATTTGCTTCCTTGAATTGATGTGACAGTAAAGTTTAGTGATGGTTACTGGGTCACACATTATTATCCTTAGCCCACCAACCCATGTTGGACCAGCATGGTGGATCAAAACTACAAATCCCCTCCTATTATCAGATATGTCGTTGTCCTGTTAGTATTTGCTACATAGGTATATTACCAATCAGTAAGTATGTAGACCTGGCCCTGTAGTATTGACATGGATATTGAGATTGATGAATTATCACTATTACAGAATATGATATAATACACTAGGTTTACTTACAATAATAACAAGCCTCAATGTTTTGGATTCGTAAGGCAGTGTTTCACTCAGCACACAGTAGCCCAGGAGGCAGCTGAGTACTGCCAGCCCGAGCACAACCACTGCTGTTGTTGTTGACCTCTTTGGTATTGTGTGACATGATTTTACCGCCTTAGGTGAATTTGACCTTATAGAATAGTAATTATTTATTAGTTGCATTTGCTAGGTGCCACAAGAGATTTAAAATTAAGTATAGGGTAGGTTGGACTACATGAACAAACACTCCCTTCAACAATTATTAACATTATAAATGAAATGAGACTTAGATTTCCAATAGAAAATTATAATACAATAATTTTTCAATAGTAATGACTATAAATAGAAATGTGATATATTAAATAATCTTTACATAGGTAAAAATTTCAATCATCATCATCATCATCATCAGGTGCCTTCCTCAAACTGAAGTTGGGCGGTCAGGTGGAGAAAATTCTTCCGGTCCTGCGAAACAGCTTTAAGCTTCGTGTAACTAAGCTTGGTCCACTCTTTTATATCATCCATCCACTTTCTTCGCTGTCTCCCAGGAGCGCGTTTTCCGGGTATCTTGCCTTCTAGAATCAACCTTGGAAATTCGTAGAGGGATCCTCTTTGTAGATGCCCGAAAAACGCAACTTTTCTTTTCATTATGGCTGTCATCAGCTGGCGTTTGCACTCGGCTCGTTCGAGAACTTCCACATTTGAGACGAAGTCCCTCCATGGAATTTTGAGCATTTTTCTTAGGCCCCACATCTCAAATGCTAGGAGCCGACGACAGCACTCCCTCTTTAGGACCCATGTTTCACAGCCATATAAAAGAGTGGACCAAACATAACACTTAAGCACACGATACCTTGTACCAAATGAAATCTTGGGGTCGCATAATATTTTCGACATTTTGTAAAAGGCAGTCTTGCTTTGTCCAATTCTGCATTTTACTTCCTCCTGATGGTCCAGATCTGATGTGAAATGTCGACCTAAGTATTTAAATTTATTCACAGCAGCGACCTCCAAACCACGTAGAAATATTTTGGGAAGTGGAACCTCAGTTTTTGATATCACCATTGTTTTGGTTTTACCTATATTAATGTTAAGCCCCATTGCGTCACCAGCGTCAGCAACCTGTTTCAGTAACCTTTGCAGGCCGTTCTCTGTATTTGCTATTAGCACAGTATCGTCAGCATACCTAATATTGTTGATGCGTAATCCGTTAACGCTTATACCCTCTGGAGATTCTTGGAGCAAATCAGTAAGGATGGCCTCCGAATATAGACTAAATAGTAAAGGGGACAGTATGCATCCTTGTCGCACTCCTCTCTGAATTGGTTTCCACTCTGATAGCTTACCTTCGACTTTAACGGCAGCTTCCTGGGACCAGTACAGATTTCCGATTAGCCTACGGTCTTTCCCATCCAGCCCCCTACTCTCAAGAACCTCCATCACCCTATGATGTTGCACACGATCAAATGCTTTCTCATAGTCTATAAAACACAAATAGACACACTGCTGGTGTTCAATTGCACGTTCTGCTAGACAGTTTAGAGTAAAAATTGCTTCTCTTGTTCCTACACCTGGTCTGAAGCCAAATTGCTGAGAGCATAAGCATTCTAAGCACTTAGATTTAATACGATGGTAAATAATTTTTAGTAACACTTTAGCTTATAAAAGCTATTATTGTAATTTTTACTGGTAACCCTCAGTAAGGACCTGGAATCCTTCTGGGGGTTACAAACTACAAGTTGGGAAATACTGTTCTACAGGGTTTCAAAAGATTTGCATACATGAGAAATTGCATACCCAATGTATGTAGATTAAAATATATGAATATATATATAACAGTATTGTTTCTTATGAAAAGAAACCTTGTTACTCAAGGTTTCTTAAATTGAATAAATTATAAAAATAAACAAAATTTAATTTTTAATTTAGGGATATAATAACAAAAGTTATTTGCAATAATAGTATTGACATATTTTAGAGTTGAATTTATGAGAATAGAATGCTTATGTCACAGATTACTGATATAATATCCTAGATATTATATAAATAAGTTTAGATAACAGATTTTCTCATCTCAAACAAATGGAGTATCCAACAAATCAACTAACCAAAAAAATGTCCAAATATTGAATAAATAATAAGAAAATAGGTTCAAATTAATAAATATTAATTCAAATAGTGCATATGGTAGCATTTATTTGTCTACAAATAAGCGAAGACGTTCATTACATACCTTCGCCAAGTATCATCATTATCGTACTCCATTTTCGTAGTTATTTAAACTCTAAGTTTTCGGTTACACTGTAAGTAAACCTTTACACATAATGTTAATGTTTTCTAGTAATAAATACAAAATGTTTTCAGAATTATTCTAATATACACACATACAATGGAAATATTGGCGAATGTTTTGACATTTGTTATCTTTTTGACAATATGAGTGTTACCAGCAAAGAATATATTACTCCAGGTTACCAGATTCAAATTGGTCCTGCTAAAGAAATTATAAAAACAAAAAAACCCGACTGCTTAGAAGCAATGAACAGAAAAGAGAAAAACAAGGATCACTATAAAATTCTAAATACTTTATGGTGCTGCAGGTGGGCACAACCGTAGTTTTGGTAGATCTTTCTTAGCTATTATTTGTCCCTGTTAACGACTACCTATTAATGCGCTACGGCCGCAACTCTTAAAAGAAGCTTCTAAAATTATATTTATCCGATGAGGGTAGAGTAAACAAGAATAAAAATAAAAATATGTTTATTAGTAAAATCGTACTTGTATAAAAATCACACACAATTTCAAATACACTTTAAATATATAACGCTGCACGAACGAGACAAGACCTGAAAACGAAATACAATAAAGTTATACACAATTGTAAATTGTAATTTTTAACGAAAGACAGGAGGTTCTCATTAAGGTAAAAAATGTGTAATACCATCTACCATCAGTTTTGAGATAATGCAATAGGGTAACATTGTCAACAGAGTATGTAAAGTGCTGCTCACTTACTGAGGCATCAACAGAATAAACCTAAGCAAGGAACTGATATGCGAAAGCGGGTGAGTATTATCTCCACCCTTAGCTCGTAAGCTAGAACTGACAGAGAGATCAAAAAAACCAACTCAAAGATAAAGCAGCTTTTTTAAATCGTCAATACAAAAAGATAATACAAATCCAAATCGTCTCATCCTCAACCTTTTCCGGATTAGAGAGTTCTCAATTTATTCCAGTGCGCGGCTAGGATGGTGACCGACGTCGTACTTTGTACCGCTTGTCACAATATCTGCATATTTTGAATGAGCCTGAACGAGAGCGACAGCGCCAGTTGTATCTGTGAAAAAATACTCTTATAAATATCCTTTCCTTACTAATATTAAAAAAGGATGTTTGTTACCCTTTCACGCAAAACTACTGAATGGATTTTGATGAAACTTTACAATGATATAGCTTACATATCAGAATAACACACACAAAAGCCACGTTTTATCCCGAAATTCCCATGGGAACGAGGACTACGCGGGTGGAACCAGGCGTCCTCTAGTATTAGTCGTAATATTTAAACTAGTGACTGCCTGCGACTTCGTACGCTTGGTGGCATTGAACCACGGCATCACATGAATCAATGATGATGAAAACCACATTAAAAATATATGTATACGTGTCGAATTGTTTTTTTTTCTCCTCCGTTTTTTTTCGTCGGTTAAAAATAATAGACTCTGGCAAATCATCATATTTATCTCACGTAATTAATGGCTGTCTCCGTAAAAGATTAAGCCGAATATAGGGATGAAGAGGTGTCATCTCAGTCTCACCGTGGTCGTCGGCCACATCTGCGGCGCCGGCTGCAGCGCCTCCGTCGCCGGCAGCCACGCCTCTGTATCACACGGTAGCGCCGGTCGCCTTGTCTGCATCGCTTGAACCTACCCGATCTGGACCGGCACCGGCTAAACATAATAACATCTAGTTAACTGTCAGCTAACCATTGGCGAGAGTGGCAAAGTACAACTTTTGCCACTCTTTGCCTTTGAGGTGGCAAAATACTCCCGAGACAAAACCTAAAATTTTGAAAAGGGAATACAGAAATTAGTCCCGGTTTTTTAAAGGTGCCCCATTCAATGAATATGCCACGCTGCCGTCCTAAAGAAGTTTTGGCTACTTTGATACTACTTGATATTCGCGTTTAAAGGTTTAATTTTTGTTTTTTTTGAGTTATGCGATTATGATAACTAACTGAAGATACAAAAAAGTCATGTAAGGCGAAAATATAGAGCTCTCTTTTTTGATTACGGATATGGAAGTCAATTTGCCCAAAAACTCGACTTATTGCACTCTTCGTTAAGACGGCAGTCTGGGTCCCAAAAGCCAAATGGAATAATTAGGTACGCCACTGCAGTATTATAAGTCTGTGCATGTCGATTCTAATCACGAGGGCGGCATTGATTTAACACGTATCGGTCAATAAACCATCTATAATATTATATGTGGCTTGCCGCTGGGATCCCGAGAGCCTAAGTTCGAATCCTGGTTGTGGGATAATTTAAAATGTTGCTTTCTTCTAAAAATTTTTAGTAAATTCTAAGCTCGGAGTCGGCAATTGGGTGGATTGACAGCCCCGTGCCTCGAAGAGCACGTAAGGCCAACGTTGTCCATCGTTAAAGAATTAAACATTATCACCCTAGCCCGTCGCCTCCGTAGTTATTCTTAATTTATATTATGCTTTAGTGATAAAAGTAAAGCTGAAGTAGTTATATATACACCAACAATATTGATTGTTGAAAAGCTAAAATTATTGATTGTTTGTTTTATAATATTGATCCAATACTTACTATACAACCCAAAAGAAAGTTTTCTACTTACGTTTTGAGCATTCTGAAATAGACAAAGAATATTAATTATTTATTTTGAATATCGAATACCTAATAAATTATAACGGGTCCATTCACATTGAGAATTAAATTGAAATTTTTATCAGCTTTTAATCAGAACAATATCAATTAGATGTTAGGTATTCTAAAAATACGAAAATTATTAAAGTTTAAATTAAAGAAATTTACATTATGCAAAGGATGCGAGTGAGTTGATAGTAAGTTTATCTCAATGTAAATAGACTGTTAAATTTGTAAAACCATACTTTCGCCTCCGGCTATATCTTGCCATAATATTTGTCTGAAATAAAATAAGGAGAATATCATTATTGCCTGAAAGGACAAAATTTAAATTAATTATATAAATACCTGAATTAGGTACAAGTAACAATTAATCTATACACACAAGCGAAATAACTAAAACTATATACTGGATTAGCTTGAATTTAGAATCATCTCATTTTACGATCTAATCGTTCATTAACAACGGATTTTTCGCTACTTCCAAGAGAATAGGAACGGAAGCGGATGAAACTGCTGGGTACAGCTAGTATTGTATGTTTTAAACACATAATACACATAATAGTTTTGGAACGGCAACATGGTTTCAGTAAAATAACTTACCTGTTTGAAAATATGGTAATCACATTGAAATTTATATAGTTTTCTAATAGGTCTTTTTATAAATCAAAACATTGATAACTCAGGTAATTTTTTAAAAATCCTAATTATTGTACTTATCCTATAAAATCCATCAAAATTGACTGAAATGTGTTTTCTTTTTGTGAAGTTCTATATACGAACTCGCGTCATTATTTTATAGTTTATATAGGAGCGTCTTGAGACGATACAAATGATATATTAGTTATCCTCCAGGTGCCTCCAGCCAGGAATTAACTGCTATCTTGACTATGGTCGAAAAGTTTGTGTGAGATAAACCTAACTTTGTTTTCACGGCCACTGTAGAGCAGCGGTTAGCGCAGTGGATTTATAAAACCGATTAAATTTTTCTAAATTGGCCCAGATCTGAAACTGAAAATGGTGTGGATTTCATCCTGTTCTTAAAAAGTCAGCCCGCTTTCATCTTTAATTGCATCATCACTTACCATCAAGTGTGTTTTTGCAGTCAAGGGCTAACTTAGGGCTAACGCTAAAACACGGGCGGGTGCGGGCGCAGGCCCACGCGGCGGGCGACCGCCGCGGGCCACAAATCCGCGAGCGGGCTCCCGTCGCGTGCGCCCGTCTCAGTTAGCGCTGCTAGTATAATTTTGATGTCGAGCGTGTACAGTTGTGTGGAGTAGATTACCATGGATTATTTACTAATTTATTATTTGGCAAAAAGACGTCAACGAAAACAACGTCGACTGCATAACCTGTTCTTGATAAGTAGGTTACTCAGCGGAGAATTCGATAATTCATTTGCCATATTCCATATTGGCCGAAATTGCACCTCAATTATTACGCGCTTTGTATCAATGTTCATGATTGTACCTAGCCTCCGACGCGTGTGACCGTGGCATCTAGCGGCGCGGCCGTGACAATCCGCCACCCCCGCCCGCGCCTGCGCTGTCCATACTATTTTTCATTATAGCTTGGTCAATCCACGATGGCTCGTAGTGTTTTGTTTTTCAAACGCTTACAGTGCAAGTGTGCAATAAAAACTGCAAGAATGTGAGTTCTATTACTACGTAACGAGTAGCAATGTGTGCACACTCACACAAAGTGTCAAGTTAATTATGTCAACAAGAATGTCATGTTTGACTAGCAGTATGCTCTACTTCATTTAAACTCATTTTTTAAAAATGAATATGTCGTGTTGGTCCTGCACAGCAAAATTATATTGTGATATAGGTTAATATATATATCGGAGTATAACAATTCTCCTTAACATCATCTTTAGTGGTTCTTAATCTCTTGGGCGTTTTCTAGGGTTACAAAGACTTTGTCTTCACGAACAGATATATTGCAAGTTCACAATGTTTTGATACATGAAATAGATTTTTATAATTCCTGACGTATTATAAAGATTCAGAACAGTAGTTTATTTACACCCATCTTATTTTACTCCCTAATTTAATTTACTTCTTAAGAACACTTTTACACTGGTCCAACTCGACCAAATATCCTCACCGCACTCCAGACACAAACTAACTACCCAACTCCTTTATTCCCCTCAAGATGGTGTAAATACTCTACTAGGACTTTGGCGCCCGACTCTTTTATTGGTTGGAGTATTAAAACAAATCAATCATTCATTAATTTATCAAATCAAATTGAATTTAACTTTGTGTTAAAGTTTTAAGTAAGCACCTATCTCATATCTCTCATTAAATGATTAACAATTAGTTCTATTTCGATTACTTTCATAAAAAAACTCGTGACGTACCAAAAATAAATACATCCACAGACAGTAACATTTCCATAAACAATGACGTCTATTACAATATTACAACAACCTATTCTAAGTCTCTAGTCTAATTCCTTCGACATATATATTAACCCATTTAAAAATATCTTAAAAACACACATACCCACAATCATCTCAGATAGGTACCTAGTATATCTATTTTTCTTTTGTTTAAACAGTTTAATGATTGAGCTCAACTCCACGCTGTCTTGTCTACCATACCCCTAGCGTTTTTGTAAAGCGTGAACCCATGATATCTATTATTATTTTGATTCATTACAAGTTAGTTTATGTAAACTAAGATGGAAGCGGGCTAACTTGTTAGGAGTAGCATGAAATCTACATTCCTTTAGTTTCTACACGATACCGTACCGGAACGCTAAATCGCTTGACGGTACGTCTTTTTAGTAGGATAGTACCAATGTATATATAGTACAAATACCAAAGCTATTATGCTAAGCTAATTTGGAAAATCTATATTGGCAGTAACAAACCAATCAAGTGACCTTTGTAGAAAAATTAAAGTCGAGTCGGTCAACCTGAAGGAATGGGCAACGGAACGATTCTTCTGGCTAAGTCACATTTAAATGTGTAGTTTATCATCATACGATACGTTTTTTTTAACATTATAAATATAATATTGGTAAAAAAATTAAGTAGAGCATAATTCCGTTCGGTCATGACACGCAGCGATACAACCTACAATAGCCCGTGTACACCGAGCCGTGGTCGACTCGAGACTGATGTTCGAACTGTACTCCCCGCACCCTTCGGTTTCCCCTCGCGAGAAATAGTGGGGCGCGTCTTAATGAATTGAACTATCAGTATACACGCTTACGCTAAATAAAACCTTTTTGTATATTTTCTATAGCTGCGCCCTCATCTACCAGTGGCTACTTGATTCTCCTAGATTTAGATCCTAGGTTCAATCCCAAACCATTGCTTGTAATTTTTTACCAGAGATTTCACTTAAAAATTAAGGAGCTAAATTAAATAAAAAAAACACTCATGTTATAAACATTTATTTGTGTAAAACATTTTAAAATATATAAAATTGTGCTGATGCAATAATCTCAACTTATAATTAACAAAATATACACATACCACCACAATATAATAACATTATAAACATCATTTAATAATTAGTTTTTTTAAATAGTCAGATTAAACAGATTTGTTGAATAATTACAGCGTAATGAATAGTTAATCATTAAAATTATGTGCTGGCAACACCAGAATGGACGGCAGTGAAAGGGTCAAAATCTCCCAATTTAACCAGTTCAACGGACTTTTCCCATAATTTCTTCGCGTATTCGTCGTTAAGAGCTTTTCGGTCTGGATTCTTTACTACGCAATCGCTGAAATATACAAAAACATATACATAAATTATAAGTTTTTAAAATCTCGAATTAATCAATCTTCTCCAACGGCTTGACTGATTTTTATTAAACGGAATTGTCTATATTTGGTAGATCTGAAGTCGTAAAGTATTTTATCACCCTTCTATTCTCATTTTTCGAGGAAAGAAAATTATATTATAATAGCCCCTCTATCAATGGCCTAAGGAAATTACTTTCAGTCTGTGAACATTATGCTAATGCACATGGGCTGAAATATAACGTCAATAAATCAGAAATGATGGTGTTCCGCGCAGGCAAAGGTCCGGAGAGGATACCGGAAGTAATTTTGAATGGAACAGCAGTTCGGGTTGTGAGAAAGTTTAAATATTTAGGGCATGTACTGAATGAATCCCTGAGAGACGACTGTGATATTGAAAGGGAAAGAAGGGCACTCTCGATTCGTTGCAACATGCTAGCCCGCAGATTTGGCAAATGTAGCAAATCCGTCAAGAAAACATTATTCAGCGCGTATTGTCAGTGTTTACACCTGTCAACTCTGGATAAATTTTACTAGAAAGTCCTACACGACAATACGCGTGCAGTATAATGATGCCTTTCGCATCTTGATGGGTTTGCCCAGATATTGTAGTGCCTCTGGCATGTTCGCCGAATCGGGAGTGTCTGACTTTTATGCCGTTATCAGAACACGCGTGGCCTCCTTCTGGCAGAGACTTCGTACAAGTAACAATGAAATTCTAAAAACAGTTTCTGACGGAATGCCCAGTCCTATACTTACGTATTGGCTGTCTGTGCATCATGATAAAAACAGAAAATAGGTATATATTGACGCCTGAGAAGAGTTTTTATAACCTTCTCAGTTAGCACGTAAGATTTTATTTTATTTTATTTATTTATTTACTTATTACTTTTTGTTGTAACATTTATTATATATTTTGTGTTTCTTTTTTCACTTAACATGCACATGTACTGGGTATTTTTGCCTTTAATAAAAAACTATTATTATTATTATTATTATTATTATTATATGAAGTACGTTTAGTAGGACAGCTAGTTAAGAATATTATTAGACACATTAAAAAAGTACACGCAAACGAATTCGCGTGCGTTTAATATTTGTGGTAGATATAATCATCATAACAGCCGATGGACATCCACTTCTGGACAGGGGCCGTTTTTAGGGACTTCCACGCGCAACGATCCCGAGCCGCCTGTGCCTGCGACACGTTTAATGTCTTCAGTCTACCTAGTGAGGGTTCAACCAACACGACTTTCCAGTGCGGGGTCGCCATTCCAGCACCTTGGGCCTCCAACATCCATCAGCTGTTCGAACCACGTGCCCCGCTCATTGTAATTTCAGTTCTGCGACTCGCTGAGTTAATACCGTTTTCATTGATAGATATATAAACATATATTTAATGAAATAATTTTAGTTTACTACCTACCTTAACAATTATTAGGCAAGACTAATATTGGATTATTGTGACTATATGCACACCACTCACCTGTAGTATAGTCCAGTTTCGTTAGCGCATTTCTCGTCGACGGCGCAATATATTGTAGTTTGAGCACCAAGTTCTGGCGATTTGAAGAATGGGTAGAAGAAAAATCCTATCATTCGTCTTGCACCTTTGAAGAGTACCTCATCCATGTGTCTTCCAAGCTCTGTTCGTATCACGCCGGGGTGCAGGCTGTATATATTTATACCTTCTATGTTGTGGGCCTACAAAATAAAAATCGATTTTATCATTATTATGAAGAAGAAAATCTTTATTGCACACATAATACATAGACATACACACAGTAAACAAAAAATAAAATAAAACAACAAACATGAATGCACGCAAAGGCGGCCTTATTGCTTGGAGCAATCTCTTACAGGCAACCCCTGATGATAGGAACTGTGAAGTGAAAGCGGAAATGGTGCAAGACGGAATAAATATATTTTGATAAATAATATATAATCTCACAAACATAAATACATATATATATATATATATATATATATATATATATGAATAAACACTCCATGCACATATGTAAAATATATATATACATACATATACATATATTATACTAAATATTTAACGATAGATAGAATTTCTTGAGACGATGCTTAAATATGGGCAGCGAACTACTTTGTCGAATCTCTGACGGCAAATTGTTCCACATCACTGTCGACATCGAAGAAAATGATTTATTGTAAAACTTTGATCTACAGACTGGAAGCAACAAACGATTATCGTAGCGAGAGCGAAGATTAATTAATATAAATGATAGAATATAAGAGACAGAGAAGGCGAAAGTTACGGCGCAATTACCATATATGTAGCAAGTAACCATTTAAGCTGAGCTCGATATTCGGATACATGCTCAAACTTTCGCAAACCAAAAATAAATCTAATACATAAATTTTGAACGCGTTCGAGCTTATCTAGTTGAGCTTCTGTTAGATCAGGTAAGATAAGAGATCAAACCAGATCATCTAATGTCGACTATATAATGTTCAATTGAGATTTGTAAAGTGCCACTTTTAAGTCAATATTTCCTGAAGATGCATCTATTTCAGAGTGAAAAGTAGGTGGAGGGTTTTTAGTAGAAAATATTAATCTTTTTTTTTCTTATTTTATCTATAATCTATACTAATATTATAAAGAGGAAAACTTTGTTTGTTTGTTTGTTTGTTTGGTTGTAATGAATAGGCTCAAAAACTACTGGACCGTTTTTAAAAATTCTTTCACCATTCGAAAGCTACATTATCCACGAGTAACATAGGCTAAATTTTATTTTGGAAAAAATTAGGGTTCTGTAAAATATTTGGGTTTTTCGGACACAAGGTGTAAAAAATCAACCAGAAAAGTTACTTATTTTGCGTACGCTGCGTAAACTATAAAAGATAGAACCATAAAATGTTCTAACTAATTGGAGATCTTATAAATATCTACAAAAAAGTCCGCGACACACTATATCTATCTATGTCGAGTGAGGCACAACAACCATTTTTTTATTTAAAAATCTTAATTTTTTTTTGGACTACATTTAAACGCATTTATTTTACACATGCTATTAATCCTTATCAAAAGAAATAATTTCATCACTAAGTACAGTTTATGTAGATAATATTTGGTATTTAAAAGATTAAAATTGGACGTTTGGTTTAGAAGTTATGGCGAAATTAAAATATTACTATTTCTGCGTTGCGAAGTGAGCGTCACCAAGGCGGGGGCGCGCGTGCGGGAGGGGAGTTTAGATCTATGTTATATATACGATGATGAATTAAGAATTCGATCTTTGTTCAAATATCTATTTAGTACACGGAAGAGTTTGTTCGTTTGTTTAAACGGGTTAATCTCTATCTGCGTGTCGGATTGTAAAATTATTTTTGTTTATTCTGAAGGCTAGACTCAAGAGTGAAATATACTATTTAATATCAATTTATACCCATCAGCTTGCCATAAATATATATTTTTAATGTTAATGTACTGAAATGTCATACAATGTTTAATAAAAATGTAGACCTTTAGTACACGGGACGGGGGAGAATATTGCTTCACGGGAAACTATAAAAAAATGAAATTGAGAGGGGGAGCGGGGAATGAGCACACTATATGTGCCTTTACACATTTTGTATGAAAGTCTGTCTTTAAAATTAGAAGGATACCTAAGAGGTTTTCACGCGGACGAAGTCGCGGGCGACTGCTAGTATAATATATATTTATTTACAGTTAAATATGTACATTGAATTAAATATTTACAACTAATTAAATATGTACAATTAAATAAAAAAGTAAAAGTTTAAACACTACAATATCCTAAACTATATATAATATATTAAACAATAAAAATAAAAAAACAGTAAAAAACTTAGGCGTCATAATATTCCTCCGAATCGGTGTCGAGCGGTAAAGTGCCCAGAAGGCTGGCAGCATTGCCACGTTGAATGGCAATATGCTGATCCTCTGTTCTAAAAAGAGACCAGTGTTCTGGTCACGGGAGGCGTCGATTATACGCTTTGAGATCTCTCTATAAAAAAAGCGAGTACTCGGACCCCACGGTCCCAGCGTTTCAACTCCAAACGGCTCAAATACACATTCACCGACGAGGTTACTGTACTTGCGCCATTTGAGAGTCTCCGCTGATGCAGCAGCAGCGCCCGCACAGCCCATCGTGCTAGGAAGATGTGAAGGCGCAAGGGTGTCCACGCAAGTTGCGTCCCACACCAAAGGCCTTCCCATCTTCCATGGCATCAATGACATGCCGTCTGGTCTCTTGCCATCGTCACGCGCCAAGCCGTTTGGTTCTAAAACAGCTGGCACGCCAGCGTTGACAAGGGCACGACGTATGATGTCATTAAGGCTAGCGTGGCGGGCTATGCGACCAGCGCTCCTACTGCAAGAAAGACCGTGGTGTCCGAGTTTATCGACTGCCTCTCCACAGGCACACCGATGCGGAGAAACACTAGGAGCACCTAAGCGAAGACAGGTGGCAATACGGAAGGTGGTGTCGTCCAGCAAGGAACCAATGCTGGGCGAAGGAATGACTTGTAACCAAGGACCTGATTCCCACTCTCCCACAGCCAGCAAACGGGCACGCTCTGCGGCATTGGCGGAGAAACTAATTAGTTTCTCTCTAACCAGTTCGCAGAGGGGCTCATCCCACTGTCTCTGGGAAAATGAAACTTTTGGTATGTTAGCACTTGGACAAGCAATTTTCCAAGCATTTATGGCCTCGGTCTTATACGCCACTTCAAAATTAACCAGTGTAGCAGATAAAATTTTCCTGGTTAATTCCTCCGTGGCGTGGACCGAGGACAAGAACGCTGGTAAACTAATGTCAGAAATTTTGCGAATGCCGAGTCCACCCAGGCGAACTGGTAGGGTCGCCTGTAGCCACACTCGATCATTCAAAGCCACATTTAGGATTTTACAAAGAGAATTTTGCATAATTTTGTCCATTGGTTCCAAAACAGATAGGTTTTTCCAAAAATGTGATGATCTAAGACAATGAGTAAATTTGGGTACGAAAAGGCAGTGCCGAATAATAGTGAAAGCTGATTGTATGGAAATTTCAAGTAATCTGTCTGAAACTTCACAGAAATTTAGAATCTTTTCTTCTATAAAGGAAACAAAACCATTTTCAAAAATTGGTGAACCAAGGAGGCGCAGAGACGATTTGTTTAATATTGTAATATTGGGTGCCAGGATGTTGAATTTTGATATAGCCGAAAGTTGATCAATCTTGTCAGTAAAAAATACTTCACATTTATCAGAATTTAGTTCTAGGCCATCGTCTCTAAGGTTCCGTCGTCTAAATACTACATATTTAATTTTGAATTTAATTTTCGAATAATAGGATGAATTGCCAGGCTGAAAATAACTGGTCCAAGGGGGTCACCTTGCTGACATCCAACTGCAGAAGCCAAAAGATTGTCCTTATAAAGTAATTTGGTAGGGTACCTTTAACATTGCCAAATAAATTTAAAAATTTTGGGTGTTTCTAATTTAGCCTGCGTTAGCAAGGTGTCCCTGTTGACTGAATTAAAAGCATTCCTGAGGTCAACCTTTAGGATAACATCACCTTCGCCACAGCCAAGGTACGTAGATAAGGCGTGTATGGCAGCTTCACAGCCTCTTTTGGAGCCGAAACCCAGTTGTGTTGGTTGAAATTTATCTTTTAAAATATCACTGTATTTTTTGCAACACATTTTGGCTACCATACGCCTAAAAGTACAGCCGACGGCAATGGGACGAATACCACCATCTTTCTTTTGCAAAGCGCACTAATTAGCACCATACAAAATATCGATGATGGATTCGTTCACATTGCCGGCGAGCATAAGGTTCGCTAAGGCCGTTAATTCTTTCAAAAGTGTCACACCGGCCTCACCGGCACTTGGACCTAATAGGTCCTTTAAATGCTGCGGAGAAAGGCAATCAAGGCTGCCAGCTGAACCACTTTGGAAGGAAGAAACGGCTGCGAAAACGTCCTTGGCTGTGATACTGAGATATTCCATGTCAGTATCGGGTGGGTCCGGGAAGGTAAGGTTATGGTTATAGGCTCAGGATGCTTACTCTTCAGACCCGCAAGTGTATCGGAAGAGCAAGACGCCACCACATCATTGCTGAAGAGGAGTCTAGATGCACCTCTTATGTCACCTTCTCTTAGTTTGGACTCTACATAATTAGAAAACGAATTCTTGCGGCGTGGCATAAATTTGGGGTCAGAAATGTGATTATCCAAAAATGAAGAAGCATAGCAATTTTGCTTAATTTTGGCCGTTAAAGTTTTATGGGATGAATGATCTTTAACAGAAACATGTAGAATCCTATAAGAGAAGGTGAGAAGTTGCTCCCAAGCTTCTTGGGAATTCTCGCGAGTCACGAGACCTATACAATGAGCCAAGCTTCGTGCCACGGAGGGTCTCGCGCCTCGTGGAATTCTTTTTACAACCGGAATGGAATTTTTAAATCTTGATAATGTTTGCCAAAAGGGAATTTTGTTTAAACTATTGTCAACGGCGTTAGGTACGGGGCTTGAAAGTACATTTTGGTTTTTATGTACTTTACCGAAATGTATCTTAAGGCCTCGCACTCCTTTAAAAAAACGAGGTTCACTACAAAAGGAGCAACGCAACAATGATACAGAAGGTTGACTTCCACTCACCTCCGTATTGTCACCGCCATTAGTACAAGATATTTTTTTCATAAATTTAAAAAATAATTAGCTATATAAAAGAAAAAGACATATATATATACAATTTCAAAAACACAAAACAGTTCAGTTGTCTTGCACAACACAACGCATCTCGTTGCCATGGAGCCCACGCATCGCGACATGTCAAAGCGAGCGGGGCTCCAGTGTTTACATAGGGTGACTGTCACCCATGTTCAATATTACTGTTATTACTCACAAACAGATTTAGTTGTATATACAAAATCACACGACGTTCACGTTTGCCTTTACTGATCTATGGTATTATTATTAACTCGATCAAAATACTGTTTTTGAAAATTCTTTATATGGAATGTTTCTTCGCTTTCGTAAGTTATTACCGTTATATTTTGAACACTAATTTTCTTGCAGGAATAGGTATAATTAGGACTTGTAAACAGTTTTACAGTAACTTTGCCCTTTTAATATTATAATAGTCACTAACTAGTGTTTATTTTATTATTGTATTTATTTAAAAACATTAATAATTACGGTGTTATGCCTTACTATAGGTACGACCCAGCGCCAGTTCTTGAAAATAACAGTGCATTGCTCTACTGGGATCGAACGATTATCACTGACAGGTATATTGTAGCCAATAGACCTGATATAGTCATAGTCGATCGATCAGTACGCCGTGCAACAATTGTTGATATTACTGTTCCTCATGACGATAACCTCGTGAAAGCCGAAAAGGAAAAAGTATCAAAGTACTTGGACCTTGCTCACGAGATTACCGCCATGTGGAATGTTGAGTCAACTATTATTGTTCCGATAGTCGTTTCAGTCCATGGTCTTTTTGCGAAAAGCTTCGATCAACACCTTAAGAAGCTTTCGCTTAATTGTTGGATCAAGGGTCGGATACAGAAGGCAGTAGTCCTTGAAACGGCGCGTATTGTGAGGAGGTTCCTCACTCTGGAGCCCTGACCACCGGTTGCTTGGACCCGCAAAGGCCCCGTAAACGGAGGAGAAGATTTTTTTATAAATTTTTAATAGTGTTTTTATGTATATTTTTGTATTACTTATAACATTGTTAAAAATTTAAAAAAAATATGTAAATAAATATAAATGAGAGAAAAAAAACGGAGTTTAACTTTGCTGTCAATCAACTGACTTAATCTTTTAGTTTATATTTGGTAGGTCTGAGAACAGGTCATAGGCTATTTCTTATATCGCTAGGGGCCTAGGTATTAGGAATTTTTGGTCAATTTTTCATGATTCCGTACAGATAAGACTACTTGGGTATAAATAGCCCTTGAACCTCAGAAAAAGGGAATAATAACAATATAGTTAGGAATTAGGAAATTTGTTGTAATACACTACAGTACAGAAGAGCAACAAAACATTGTCTCTGTGGTTGTTGTCGAGGCATTCAAGTCTCCAAATAGATGAAAGGATGAGATTAGAGGACAGATAGAATAGAGGATTAGATTTATAATATAAATATGTATAAACAGAAAAAGGATTTAAACGATCGTCTTCCTAGAAATGGATATAAGTTAGTCATATCAGCTAATCGCCTCCAAAAAGTACAAAAATCTTTCGTAGGATTGGGTGTACTCTTCTACAACAAGATGCCCAATTCAGTTTTAGATCTGCCATTGCATAAGTTTAAACAATGTATTAAAACTCACTTACTGAGTCAGGGTTATTATACTATCGATGAATTTTTAAATGACAAAGATGTTCAAAGGCAATTGGATAGGCTTTCAACTTCACACAGGAAGTAAAATAAATAACTTTATGTAACAACACACTTAATATTGTAAAATTGATAATATTATAAAAAGAGCAACTGTTGAGTTTCTTGCCGGCTCTTCTCAACAGGGCCTGCCTTCAGAGCCGGTGGTAGAGTCACTACAAATAGTCCAATTTGACGTTTCAAAAGTGCTTGTAATAAGCCTACTTGAAATAAACGATTTTGAATTTGAATTTGAATTTATTTTAAATACTCACCTTAAGCTTAGCTGCTAGTTCTCTTGAAAACAGCACATTAGCTAGTTTGCTCTGCGAATATGCTTCTGCTGAGTTGTAACGTCTATTCTCATAGTTCAAATCATCAAAGTTTATGTCATATCCTTAAAAGAAGTATAGTTATAGCACAGAGGAAATAATACTACTGTTATAGTTGCTGATAGTTCTTTGGGATAGGCGATTGGAGAAGTACCATAGCATTCACTGCATGTACTGTGCATAAAACTAATAGTCATATAGGTTAAACAAATCCTAGATTAAAAAGAAGCAAGCTTAAAAGAATCCCAATTATAATGACATAAAATGAACTGTCACTAACTGAGGTTGCAATGTAGCCTAACATATCTAATTAAAAAAATTTGTCTGCCACCTAGACACATACACACTTTGTGTATTGTCTAAGAATGAAAACACAGTGGTCGCTTTACAAGACCATAGAACTTTAATGTGGTGATATGCTAGGTAAAAATAACATATTATGTATCAGATTCAGACTATAAAAATTCTGTGTCACAATAGTTGGTATTGAACTCCTTCAAAATGGTCTACTTTTATGAAATTTTTTATGTATGTTTGGCTGGCCTCAGATAAGGTAATAGGCTTTTTTTACCTCTATATGTTAATTTCAAAATTTACACAAAGTTGTGGGTTTCAGCTAGTATAAATGCGGGTTAACCCATCTACCAGCATTGGAGCAGTTTGGTGGGTCTACCGGTAAAGGAGAGAAGATATCCCTCTCCTTTAAGGAGGGAGGCCTGGCCCTGTTGTAGGCTGTTAATAAGCTAATAATTTTCGTGATCTCAGATAGTTCTCTGGTGTCCTGACATTGCACTTCCTCAAACCTACCTCTAGTCTTTGTTAACCTAACAATTCCCCCTGAATGTATCATACAAAAGCAATTATGTATATATATTTCATACTTGTATGAGCAGCAGATGATACAGTAACAATCCTTGCAGGTGTGCTGTTTCTTATACATGGTAGAAGCAGCATCGTCAAGAGGAAGTGAGCCAAGTGATTGGTCCCAAACTGTATCTCAAACCCATCTTCAGTGACTCCTTTAGGACACATCATGACTCCGGCATTATTTACTAGTATATTTATATGAGGTTCACTGTTTAATATCTTCTTTGTAAATTCTCTAACTGATGACAATGAGGATAGGTCACATTTCTCTACCACCAGATTGCCCTTCTCGGGCAGGTCTTTGCAACTTGCTTCTATGTCATTTTTGGCTTCTTCTGCTTTGTCTATGTTCCTGCATGCCATTATTACTTTTGCACCTAGAATAATTTTTAAAGATATGAAATCAATTGTAAAATTAAAGCAATTGAAATGTTATATAATGTTAATGTTATATAATATAATATACAATGATAATGTTATTATAACCAGAGAAATATAAAATTATAAAAAAAAGTATAAACTCAGTAAAAAATTAAAAGCAGCAAAAAAATTCTAAGCATTAAATATGTTAAAAAATATTGGAAAAACAACAGTATTTCAATCCTAAATTCGAAATTCGAATTTTTTGTAGTTTAATACCTAGTTGGCGTAGGCGTGGTGAATAAATACACCATGTATAACTAATTAACGTTCATTTATTTTCTTTATATAACTGTTTACATTAAATTATTCTACAATGTTTTTTAAGTCAGCTGTGTAGTAATATTTAATTTCTAGTTTATACACATTTATGCGTTTTATATTTCTTTATTTATTTACTCTTTGATATTTTATTGTTTACAGGATCGTTCATTAACCTTTAGAGGTCAATAATCGGGTGACACTTGACGTTGACAGTTATATTGGAACGTTTTTTACATCCGACAAATTGAACAAGTTAATGAAACCAAAAATAAAAGAAGAAAATAAAGTACTTGCCTCTCTTATAAAAATCGAGCACCGTTTCCTTCCCAATCCCTGTATTACATCCAGTTACGATAGCGGTCTTTCCTATCAATTTAGCACTGCTGTAACAACGTCCACTGAACACCGGCATGATGATTTTCGATTAAATACACCACTAATGGACTGCAAATATCAAATAACACGTCAACACTTAATATAGTAAAAATCACCAGTCAAATATACTTGAAAGTTAAACTGGTCAAAATTCACACAAACAAGTTTTATAATTTCTCTTCTCCGATGAGCCGTCCATGATCCATAACACACATAGTATTTATTACTAGTCTGTGGCCCCCGGTGGCCGGTTTCAATTTTCAAGGTTACAATTACAGATTATGTCATATACTCGTCATGATTTAAAAGGACCCTATTAATATTATAAGCGCGAAAGTATGTAAGTATGGATGGATGGATGTTTGTTGCTCTTTCACGCAAAAACTTCTGAATAGATTTTGATGAAACTTTACAATGATACAGCTAATTAATCAGAATAATACACAGGCTACATTTTATCTTGAAATTTTTATGGGGACGGGAACTACGCTACACGGGAGAAACCGCGAGCGACCTCTGGTACTGAATTAATTGTAAACCAATGAATAATAAGTTTGATATAAAATCGAATGATTATGAATATTATATAAGACTAGCGGACGCCCGCTACTTCATCCGCGTGAACCTGTACTTGATCCCTCGTTTCACTCCTTTAGAGGCTGTTTTGGAAAATCCTTTCTTACATAATAATACGCTCGTTGGTTCAATAGGTAGCCTATGTCACTTCAGATCACGAGGTCCAGAGTTCGATCAGGGTTTGGAATAATATTCTTCAGAGATTGTATCTAAGCCCATAAATTCTAATTGGAAAGTTTATAGCGTTATTGCCTGTCAATATTATCAATATCTGGATATCCAAAATCAGCTTAAGTCACCAACACGCAACATAGAGCAACGTGGTGGGTCAATTCAGCAGCGACAACAACAGTACAATTTAAGTCGATAATTTTAAAAAAATTAACACCAAAACAGGCCTCTTATTTCGGGATAGTATAATTTTAGTGTTGTTTTATACAAACAAAGAAATACTGAAGTTAGGGCCAGTTTGGTCCACCGGATATTATAAAGCAGTTTCATTTAGGTACCTGTCACACCAGTTATCAAATACATGTTAGATAGTGATGTAACTATGTCTAAGCTATCGATTAGAATTTATTTACTTTTGAAAAAATATTTTTTCCCAGAATTCTATCAAATTTTAAAATGCACTACTTAATTTGTATTTAAATTGTAGGCATTTAGCCAATTATATTTCTGATTTAATTTTAATTTGTAATTTAATTTTTAGTTATAAGAACAGTAATAATTTTTTAGCCCAGTTTCAATCACACCTAAACTATGAACCAATATAAAAGAAAATTGGTACAGAGTGGCTAAGAAAGGACGTAAAATATTTTATTCGATTTATCACAAAAACCGCGGACGTAGGACTTTCTACATATTTTTACGTATGAACGTTTTGTTCATGCGCATGCGCGTTTTATTGAGGCTATCAAAAACTTTAGATGTCAAAATAGATTAGAGATATCAAGTGATACATATAAACCCTAAACTAACAATACGCTGGGTATATTATGATTTATGAGTAAGACCATCCAATCCACGACATACATGCATCTTTAATGCATTCCACGTATTTGTACGTAATACATTCCTATATACACAATGTTGGTTGTAGTTCAGTGATCGCTTCAGTGACTTAGTGAGCGCTGTGTATAGTATTACGTTCGGTTGTGTTCATATTTGATACGCAGCAATAGTAACAAATTAATAATAATTAAAATTACTATTTTATAAACTATTAATAAAGTGATTTTTGTATTTTATTCTGTGACTAATTTTTGTCAATTGTTTTGTTATTTTTATTTCATTGAGGTTGGTAATACTCATTTGTCGATTGTTTTATGTGCATTTTTCACTCCGATTTACTACGCATCTCGAGTCGGCCTTTGTAGTCATAGCATTAGTGCATGTGTTTTTACTAGGTTGATAATTCAGAACAAATTTAAATAGTTATTATTGTTATTGTACGTTACCTGTCACCTTTACATATAACAAAGTCGGGTTACCATTTGGCACCATTTATTTATTTATTAAATCTATAATACCTATACGCTGCAACCCCATTGGGGTAAATCGCGAGCCACAAATAATATTTTCAGAGTAAAATAGCACCTATTCTTAAGGAAGGTACGTAGTAGGTAGGTACATGCCTAGAGTAAAAAAAAATAACGTCCACCTACTAAACCATAATTTACTCTATTCAAACTCGATAATAAAATATTAATTTATAATCTGTTTTTTTGTCAATACGAATGATACGAATAAATAAAAATGAAGTATCGGTTTGTTATTTCAAATTACTAACTGCTTTTCACTGCATATGAGAGAACAAGTACCTACACTAATACTTCCATCAAAATTAAATTTTTATCTCTGTTGCTGGGCCGATTTTGATGGGACTTTTACTCACAAATAATTAATATAAACGATTTTTATTACTACTAATGGGGTCTATGCGGATAAAATCGCGGAGCATAGCTGGTGTGAAATAAAATTGAATTCATATAATATTATTCAAACGAGCAATTCTTTCGCGATCTCCGAATCAGATTGACGATTTGTTTCACACTTTGTATTTAGTTATTATTTTATGATTATTAATTTATTGTATTGTAAGTAGGTAGCTATAAAAATATATATTGTTCTTATTTTTAAAATGCATCCATTGTAACGATATTTGTTTATTTGATCTAATTATTTTAAACTTATTGTGGTTGTTCAACGAAATAATAATTTTACACGTGCGACAAACGAAGAGATTTTATTGATCTAGTCTATCTGTTACAGATAAAAATAAAACATTATGGATTATTTAAAAAGTTGGTGTAAGAGTAAAAGGACTTTGGATGGTTTCACCGTGGTGATAACTGGCGGAAACACCGGAATAGGGAAAGAAACCGCCCTGGATTTGTTTAAACGAGGTTTTTATAACATTTTTTTCGTATTTATATTAATATTTAACATTAAAAATCTTACTTAACTCTTTAACAAATAAAATTAACTCTGACTTTAGTCTATCGCAATCGTTTTACGTGATGTGATACCCATCCAAATGTAACAGCGAATGAAATCTAGCAGTGTCGCCGATTGGTATAGTTACCTACCTGTATTTATAATTTTGGGTGTACCGCTGAGTAAAACATACATACATAGCATCATTCCTGCTTCCCATAAGGGTAGGCAGAGACCACGTCCTTCCACTTGCTACGATCCTTGCATATATCTCTCGTTTCCTTCAATTTCATTAATCCTTTCATTCAAGTTTGTCGGTTTAGGGAAGTCCTACTCTTGACCTGGTCTTTTAGTAGAATGTTGTTGTTGTTGAATAACATTCATCCAGGAACGTTCGCATTGGTCTTTCCGTTTCAACATTCCCATTTCCATTTGATGTCTAGTTATTTAAAGTACCTACCTAATTGGTTGATTCATTTATTTTTGAAAATATTTTAAGAAAGTTATTAAATTATTTTTAAAGATGCGGATAACCTGTACCTACCTATATTAAATGTCGCTTGCTAGATTATGAGATAGGAAATATTAAAAATTCTTTAGATATTTTATTAGTACTTACTGTTAAGGTATATTGTAGACCAGAATTCGATGGAATTAATACAAACTGTACAACAATAAACTTTCTTTTTGCAGGTGCAAGGGTTATTCTAGCATGTCGCAATATCGATAAAACAGAAAAAGCGAAGGAAGACATCCTAAAACATATGAATGATGACCACAAAGGGTCGGTAGCTGTAGAAAAGCTTGATCTGTGCAGTTTACAGTCGGTCCGTGAGTGCGCTTCCCGAATATTGGATAGCGAACGCGAAATAAATATCCTTATAAACAATGCGGGGGTGATGATGACACCAAGAGACACAACACAGGATGGGTATGAAATACACATCGGAACGAACCACTTTGGACATGCTCTGTTCACTTTGCTGTTATTGCCTAGGATATTGGAAAGCGCAAAGGCAACTCCAGCAAGAATAGTCACTGTGGCGTCTTTTGCACATATCTGTAAGTTTACCCAATAGCAATCAATTAAACAATTCGACGTCTTCCGTGGCGCAATAATATATAGTAGTAGCAGGGCCAAATGAGATTTTCATTGGGGTCCGGCTGGTGGGTGACCTCGGCTGTGGCTAGTTACCTTACCTACAAAGACGTACCGTCAAGCGATTGAGCGTTTCGGTACGATGTCGTGTCAAATTGCAGGAGTGTTGCATTATCTACTTACCATCAGGTGTGTTTGTCATCACTTACCATCATGTGTGTTTGCAGTCAAGGGCTAAAAAAACTTGAATCTACAAAAACTTTAAACTTAACTTTTACACTCCCGTTTCAACTTTCGGTGCTGTGAGATGATGTATATTCTACCAGCTTGTGATGGTTACAGATAATGCCAGTTCCACACGATGGCCAACATTCTGCTGAAGTCTTTTGCTATCGTGTAGTGTAGTGAGGTTGTTTGTGCTTATATCTTGGTAACTGTGTATACGAATAATGACTCTCAAATTGGCGCACAATTCCTTTCAATGTCGGTTTTGAACGTAAAAATTTTTCAGCCCCATAGAGAAATTGGTTTGAAGTTTTCATCATGGTGGAATTGACAGAAGGCTAGTTTCAAATTCCAGACCCTCAATAGTTCAATATCGTATAAAGCGTTAAATAAGTATTTTATGGGTTATGAGTTTTAATAACCTTGAAACAAATATCTACTATGTGGAAGCACAAGTTACGGAACAAGTTTTGCGATAATTGACGCAATAATACGACTTATAACCTTGGTAACATAAACGTAAAGAGGTCAATAAGGCAGTTTACCATTGTTTGAATGGCCGTAAAAGAATCTGAATGAAAACGTAGCCTATAGATGAATCCTAGCTATAAAGTCACCGTGATCCGAGTAACACGAGACGAGACATCCTAAAAAGTTCTTTGCCCCTATTTTCTTCTAGCCCTCATATTTCCTTTGGCTGAGTTTTTTTTGGATTCCTAAGAATGCTGTGATGTGCTGTTCCCATTAACTTATACGAACACAAAAGAATGGCAGAAATATAGAAATTACATGTCGGAAAATGAAAAAAATTGAGGTACACACTTTTAAAACGCTAAACAACATTAATATATTATAATAGTAAAAGGTTTTGTGTGTTTATTTGTTACTCCGGCACCCCTTTGACGCGATTTGTCTGAAATTCGGAATGGAAATAGATTATACCATGGATTAAAATATAGGCAGCCTTTTCCCCAGGGAAACTAAGAAGTCGAAGCTGGTATTATTTAAGGTATCTTGTGTTTTAGGCATTTAAACATAACTTTTTTTCAGTTTCCAACTTTGATTTCAACGATGTAAATATTGAAAACACTTTCTATCTACCGGCGAAGGCTTACGCCAGAAGTAAGGCTGCAAATATATTGTTCTCGAGAGCTCTTCATTTAAAACTAAGAGTAAGTAACAATTACGATTTATACGTATTTAAGTACTTACTCGTACTACTTAGGTGTTATTTATCTGTAATTCTGTATATATACTAATATTATGAATATGAAAGCTTTTGATATTGTTAATGTAAAAGATGTTTGTTCCACATAAATAATTAAAACATTAGGTAACTTTATGCATAGGGTACGAGTTCGTAGCCGAAAATAGACAACAGCAAGCAACATGTCGCCGCTACACAAGTTTCTAATTTCTATGTAATTTGTATTCTGTGTACCATTTGTGGCTAGAGACACGTGTTATGCATACCAATAGGGTGGGTGAAGGTGACACGTCGCCTGCTATCTGCAGTCGTCTATGAAACGAACTGGTCATCTTACTGAAATCTAAGTTACTCGTTTTGTACTGCGCCAGAGAGGTCTAAATATTTCATTTTTTTGACGTGACAACGTCTTATAATTCGATAGAGCCGGCTGCATGCACGAAAATACATGACGTCATGCGTCGTTACCTCGCTTTGAGGCGTTCCATGTAAGGCTTGAAGTGCAAGCGAGAGCGCGGCACGAGCGACAAAGAAGCACAATCGGCCTTTGCGTTCGGCAGCGTTCGACATCCGTCTATTAAATATATTAATTTTAAATTAAAAATTAATATATTTATTATAAATTTAAAATATAAATTTATAAAATCAAAATTATTTATTTTATTAATTTAAATTAATATTTATAAAAATATACTTAAATTAAAAATTTTAATAACCAATTAAATGCTACCATTCCATCAGTATTTTCTTAAGACATTGTCACGTTCGACTATCGTTAGTAAACCGACTTTACAGACAACCAATTTTTTACCAGTCCCGTTGTCTGTCAGCAAATCTTGCATGTTGAATTTGACCACTTTACCGATTTCTTATGTAATATTATGATGACATTGAGGTAATCTGATGCTAGAGCTTGAATGTAGCCATAGAAACTCCGTAATAAAACCACACAACCCTATCGAGTTTGGGCTTTTTAAAGTATTGATGAGTACTTTTTAATGAAAGCTTGTTTTTAAAGATAGAAGTATAACTTAAATACGGCTAACAGCTATGGGTGGAGTTAGATAGGAGGAGCCTTCCTATCTCATATAGGCACGTGAGCGAAAGAGAAGTCCGACAAAGTGGCGCCGTACAGCGTTACGTAATGAAGCGTTTTACTCTCCCATAAGATCTTATCGCATTTTAAATTAGGTGTCATTTTGTTTTCATTTAGGAGCACGACATACAAAACGTGAATACATATAGCTTGCATCCAGGCACAGTGAGCACAGAGTTGGGAAGGGATTTCGACAAAACCATATTCTATGGCACGACGTGGCTGTTCAACAATGATGATTAATGAGTGAACTATTTATGCTATGGAGAACTTGTGCCTTTACTATGATTACATTAATTTTCATTCTCATCTTGAAATGAATAATTAATATGAACATAACCTACATTAAACGGAAAAGATTTTTAAACGGCTGCCGCAGACCTTTAGAAATTGATTGATTCTAGCTAATCTTTGAATCCCGTAGTCTTAATTGTAGAAGATATTTATTAAATTATTATAATATCGTTTATTCAGCCATACACGAAAAAGGGGTGATAAAAAGGTTCTTTACTTAATTAGGGATAGGTTAGAAATTAACTTAAATTTAAATTGGTACCCATTTAAATTGGCTTCCAAGAAAATCTAGAAACCAGTACCTATAGCTGATGACTAGGCTTTCCAAAATACAAGGAACAAAACTACTGAAGAATAATACCAATACATAATATATTCGGTTGAATGGGGCCTGTCTCAGCATAGGTATAGACTGTAGCGTTGATTTTTAGGCATGACCCCAGGGAGAGCTAACGGGCCAGTTAGGTACGCTCTTCGTAGTTTCACTGTTTTCAGTTATAATAATAAATGTTATTATTATTTTTAATTATACTTTCAGTAACTGTGCCGTTTCCCGGACGTATTGGCAATGTAGAAATGATGCGGAGGCGCTCAAACTTTGGAATTTGACTCTTGAGAAACTGGAACTACAAGATCCGTTCGCAACAAAAAACTGATTTAAAAAATTGTTATCTATGAAAATGAATTGAATAAAGATTTGTTACATTTTGTTATTTTCCTTATTTTATTGATCACTAGCAATTCGCCTCGACTTTGCGTGTTGCTTTTTTAACCTTTTAATTTAACTTTTAACCTATTCAAACAAAGGAGGTTGTTCTACTATAAGCTTGACTGCAATCGCGCCTGATGGGAAGCGATGATGCAACCTGCGGTGGAATGCACTAACCTAAAAGGTGCCTAATCACTCTCAACTTGAAGATAACTAATTGTAGTGGCAGGGAAAAAAAGCTGGAAGGGCATTCAATATCTTAGCAGTATTATAAGGAACGAGGAACCAAACCGCTAAGTGCACGTCCAAGAGATATCAGCTACGTCGCGCTGTCCAATGTATTTATAACCGACTTAAAAAAAGAAGGTTATCAATTCGACCCGTATGTATGTAATATTTTCAGAACAGCCCAGTTTTCGCATATGTAGTCTATATCAGCATCTCAACAAATGTGCCTTTCACAAGTGTATGTATGTATGAATTTATGTTTGTAGAGGCATATCTCCGAAACTACAAGTCCGATTTAAGTAATTCTTTTTTTGTTGAATTAGTTATTATTCAACTTAGGGTACACTGTAAGTTTTATCAAAATCGGTTCAGTAGTTTTCGAGATAGGGAATTTTTATGTTTTTATGTTCGTATTTCTCCGGAATTACAAGTCCGATTTAAGTGATTCATTTTTTGTTGTATCTACTAGGTATTGTTTAACTTAGGAAATACTGCAAGTTTCATCAAATTTAGTTTAGTAGTTTTTGAGATAGGGATTTTTTATACATGACCATGCATAGCTTTTCACAGAATAGTCCGATTTTGAAAATTCTTTTTTTATTAGAAAGGGTACACTTCCAAAATTGTTCCATAGTCATCATATAATGATCTGATGATGAGGTCTTGGTTAAATCGAAGGAACTCTTTAAACTTCATAGGCACATTTGCAGCAATGTCAGTAGTTTATAGATGGCTGGCGAATAGTTTCGTTCGTAGTTTAGAACGTGTAGGTTTTACATAATTATGTGCGTTGTGGATAAACCACTAAAAAGTATACTTTAATATACTTAACCATATTTATGAAGTCGGTGCCATCTGTAAGCTTTCTACTTTAAAGATAATACCTAATTCACACAAAGTTCTTTGCTGCTTTGTTGAATAAACTTTTCTTAAACTTGCATGGCACCGAGTTTATAGATAGATATGGTTAAGTAAATTAAAGTAACTAGATGACGCATTTATTTTTTACTTTTCAGTGGGTTTTGAAATCGGTTTAATTTTTTATTAAAATTTTTTTAGTAGGTATACTCATATCGTACGTACCTACAGTGTCCTATAGGTGTTTATCGCGCTTATACGAAAGTGTTAGTTTGTAACGATCACAATCAGATTTTTAATGTTAATAAATTAATAAAATAATTACCGGGACCGACGATTATCTTGCTCACCCAGGCATTACAGGAGATGAAAATAATATTAAAACTGTATAATAATAATTGTGTTTTTTTACAATTTTATATTAAAATCAAAGTTGTTAAAAATTAAATAATTTTTAAACGACCTCCAAAAAAAAGGAGTTTCTCAATTCGACCGTATATATATATATATATAAGTGTGTTCGCGCTTAACTTCGTCGTTTATGAACCGATTTTGATAATTCTTTTTTTGTTGGAAAGTATCGGTGGTGGTACAATGGTAAGGAAACCAGGATCTGATGATGGAATCCTGGAGAAACCGAGGGAAACTTTCAAAAATTGTAGCGACGAGTGATAAGTATTTAAAAGCACTACAATTTGATAAAGGTCTGGAGTCGATCTGATGATGGAGCCGATCTACATATAAGAGAACTCCTTGACGAGGCTCGATTAATTTGTCTTGATAAGAACTTTACATTTAGATGGGCTGCGACTGTCATTGAGGGTCTGGTGATGAAGACAAAGTACAGTTAAGGGAGCTCCATAACGGCTTACAGTAGCTACCTTGTGTTTGGGCTTGCTTAATTTGTCTCGATGAGAAATTTACGTTTAGATGGAGTGTGACTGTCATTGCGGGTCTGGTGAAGTTAAGGGAGCTCCGTAACGGCTTACAGTAGCTACCTTGTGTTTGGGCTTGATTAATTTGTCTCGACGAGAAATTTACATTTAGAAGGACTGTGACTGTCATTGAAGGTCTGCAGATGAAGACGAAGGACAGCTGAGGGAGCTCTTTAACGGTTTACAGTAGCTACCTTGTGATTGGGCTCGATTAATATGTCTCAATGAGAAGTTTGTAAGGTTATAGATTCCAGTTGGTTTAATGTTAACTAAGTCATAATCTGATGATGAGATCTACGAAAACTCGAGGAAACTCTTCAAACTTTATAGGCACATTTGTAGAGATGTTGGAATGTTATAACTAGCTAGTGAATATTGGTACTTATGGTTTAGTTCGAGTAGGTTCTTTAGTATTTTCGTTGTTGATAAATAACTAAAAAGTATGAAATAAAAAAATTTTAACAAAAAATAAAAACGCCTTCAAAACGCACTAAAAAGTAAGAAATAACTACGTCATTTACTTAATTTAATTTACTTAATCACATCTATGAAGTCGGTGCCACCCGAGCTTTCTACTTTAAAGACTTAACCTAAACTAGGATGGCACCGACTTCATAGATGTGATTAAGTAAATTAAAGTAAGTAAATGACGTAGTTATTTTTTACTTTTTAGTGCGTTTTGAAGGCGTTTTTATTTTTTGTTAAAATTTTTTTTTAAAAATGTAAATATAAATAAATGAGAGAAAAGCAACTAGGTATATTTGAGTTTCACATTTAAAGATAAAATCAATGAATTAGGTAGGTAGGAATTTTAATGAACCTCATATGAAAGGATTTTATTATTTTTTTCATTTATTACAAGTTAGCCCTTAACTATAAAATCACACGTGATGGTAAGCGACCTTCGTGGCTCAGTGTATTAATAAGATTTAGGTCTTGGGATCGATTCAAGCCTTATTAAAATTTTCTGTCCAGGTCTGGCTGGTGAGAGTCTTCGGCTGTGGCCTGTTAACGCTCAACCGACAAAGATGTACCGCCAAGTGATTTTGCGTTCCGGTGCGATGTCCCTTCGAAACCAGGAGGAGTAGGATGAAATCCACAATCCTAGTCCTAACTAATTGGCCCGCTTTCATCTTGGATTGCATTATCACTTACCATCACGTGTGATTGAAGTCAAGAGCTAACTTATAATGAATAAAAATGCGATGATGCTGCTAAAATGGAAGCGGGCTAACATGTTAGAAGAAGGATCAAATCACATCCCTTACGGTTTCGGGGGGCAAGTGCGAGTTTTTCACCGAGCGGCATAAAAACGCACACACTCGTAACGTCAAGTTATATAAAAAAAAAGCGTTTACTCTAAGCTTAACTAGATGGCGCTACTCCAATTCCATATAAACGTTGCGTTTACTGTTTTCGATATCGACGCGGTAAAATCTTACACTAGGCACAGGATGAAACGCGTCATGAACCGAAAACCTAAAAAATATAGTACCTAAGTAAACCGACATACTTGTATTAAAGGATTAATGAGAGTGGAAGAAGCTAAGGAAGTATGCAAGGACCGTGGCAAATGGAAGGATGTAGTCTCTGCCTACCCCTACAGAAATGAGGCGTGATGTTGTCATATATGTACGACTATATGTACCATACGACCACGAGGATATGTGTTGAAATGTCTTTCCTATGGTAGACCTCTGGCTGCTTGGCTAGCGACGGTCCAAAAATTATAAAATTGAGACTCTGACAGACATAGCTACAATCCAAGTGGGTACCTACTTACCTATCGCCGATTGATTAAGAGAGCATTCACAGTGTTCCAAGAATAATGTGTGAGAGAAAAGAAAATAAAAAACCAAAGTACTTGGTAGCTACTTAATTTATTAATCACGAATATTCGACTAACATACTCTCTTCAGCTTTAATATTATGTCTGTTACGATGTCTATACGGGTACCGTCGTAGAACACTTTTAACTTTGGACGATCCTTTGGCCGGTTTCTCGCAGAAGAACATGGAAGGGATGTTGCAGTCCTGTGTAGTAAGCAGACCGCTTCTACGAATGCCGCCGCAACGGTCTTCTAACTTGGTGAAATTACCAGGACACTTGAAATCCCAGCTGATTTCATTTTTTGGTAACGGCTCGCCTATAGACAAAATATTTTGATGAGGCTTTTAAACTGACGCGATGTCACCTGCGTGGTCAATCCCTGTCACTAAAGCCTGTAACTAAAGCCAAAATTTCTTATTGACGGCCTCTTTGGCGCAGTGGATGTATAAGACGGGCTAACGGGCGAGGGGGACGGGCTTGTTCGTGGCTAACTACGACCCTAGAGACAAAGACGTAACGCAAAGCGATTTGTCTTCTGGTACGATGTCATGTAGAAACCGAGAGGTGTGTTCCGTCCTACTCCTAAAAATTTACCCCGTTTCCATCTTAGATTGCATCATCACTTACCATCATGTGATAGCAGTCAACGGTTAACTTGTAATGAATAAAAAAAATGATGAAGAATATTAACAAACAAAATAGAAATGAAGGTGTAAAAGATACAACTTTTTGGGACTTAACTTTATAGATACCCAACGTCCTAACAGTGTTCATGTTATAAAGTTTAATGCATGCTTGTAGAATTTTTAAGAATATTATAATGTATTAGGGTTGCCATCTCTAAAATTTGGAAAACAGGACAAGACGCGTGAAAACTGGATTTTAGAGTCCGAAAGCCGGACATGTAAACAAGATCTTTTAAACACATTTAGGCCTGTGTGCACCGAGATTTCGATTATCATAACCAACTATAAATTTACTGTTCACGACTACCCGTACGCCGGTTAAGGACGTAAACCGGGTGGTTATCTTAACCGAGCTTACATCCTTAACTGGCGTACGGGTTGTCGTGAACAGTAAATTTATAGTTAGCTTATGTTAACCGTTGGTTATGATAACCGAAATCTTGGTGCACACAAGCCTCAATGTAATAAAAAATTGTTGAAAATGTCATAAATCACCTTTTTTATTTGGAACGGTGAATATACTTGGTTCATCGGTGGATCGTGGTGTGGTGCGAGCATAGTGCGAGTCTCGCGGGCGGCAAAAATTTTTTTTATTTATTTATTTTTTAAAACCCGGCCTACAAATAAATTAGTGTAAAAGAACTAATCCGTGGAAGAGGTGCTAGTTTGATACGTAAATTATATATAAATTAACACTTGGTTAAATCGAGTCAATAGATACGGTTAATAGCAACGACCATAAAATTTAATCACACAAATATTAGTGTGATTAAATTAATTGCTACTATATATCACTTATTTACTTTTTTTTATTTTACACGTTTAACGTTATGAGTTGCATTATGTACCTACTTACTTCACTTTGTAACTATATTTTTTTATAGTTCTATTATCTGTTACATCTAGATTCCTGTAAAAATTACCTAAATCTAGATGTTAGATTGTAGATCTTGTTAGTATTTAATTGCATGCTGAAAAACGTTTGAAAATTATGTTTCTAACCTTGGAGAACAATATTTGTAGTTTTAATTTTTATCTATAACTCATGATTATGATCTAAGAAATTAAATAGTTTTTATTTAAGTACTGCAAGTTAACCCTTGAATGCAATCACATCTCAGCAAACTTATTAAGAGTAGGACGAAATGCCCCTATTTCCCATTTCGACATCATCCCGGGACCCTAAATGACAAAAACCGCTTGGCGGTCATTATGTTGGCAGAATGGTAACTAGCCACCGTCGAAGCCTCCCACCAAACCTCCAATCAAGATAATCTCAATCGGCTCAGGCGGCAATTGAACCCAGGACCAACGTCTTATAATCGCATACCACTGCGCTACGAAGGCCGCCAAAGCTACATCCTGGCTCAAAATAAACCTTCTAGGGACAGAGCCGTAACCAGCAATTTATGCGCTCTGTGCCAGTGTGCGTAACTGCGCGCTAATGACTCGTAACTGACTCTAAATAAGGTAGTGTTTGTATATGGTCTGGTCATTTCTGCGCCCCTTCAGGGTCTGCGCACTGTGCCTGAGCACTGTTGGTACCGCCCTAGTTGCGGCACTGCATGCAAAGCTAACAAATACGTACCATAAAGAGTCCGGTAGTGATACCGTTGGAATAGATCAGTGAACCCAAGGAACGCGAAGTCGGTACGCGTCCTGTGCTGGTCTACTTGCTTGTACACTTCTCGTATATACTCCGCTTCTTCGCGTCGGTTCAATATAGCGAGGTGCCCGCCTGCCGAGTAGCAGGTGGAATGTGCCACCGACCACGTCTGTGGTTCTACGTGCGTTAGATAACACGTGCTGTTAGGGCCTAGCTTCCATCCTAAAAAGAGGTTACATTACTCTATGGTGTATCTCATCATCATACAAAAGCTTCAACAGCAATGAGGAATATCCCATTCGTCATTGCTAAATAATTCATGACTGTCAAGTTATTTGAAAGAAAGAAGAAATTTGAAACAAGCTCCGTAGATAGGCACTTTTTTAATTTCCTTAAATATAACTTAACTTAAGGTTAGTGATGATGGAAGCAGAGCCGTAACCAACAATTAATGTATCCTGTGCCAGCGTGCGTAACTGCGCCCTACAGACTTGTAAGTGACCCGAAATAAGGTACTGTTTGTATATGGTTTGGTCATTTCTGTGCCCCTCCAGAGTCTGCACTCCGTGTCTGGGCACCGCTGGCACTACCTCAGTTACGGCACTGAAGGAAGCAGGCTAACTTCTTGAGTTAGCCCGCTTCCATCTTAGATTTCATCGTCATTTACCATCAGGTGTGATTGCAGTGAAAGACAAACTTGTAATGAATAAAAAAAGATACATACGCGGGTCAAAGGTATCACAGTCAGGATAGTAAACAACTTGAGAAGCCTTTATCTTGCATGCGAATGGTAAAGTCTTCAAACATGGATGCACGAAGAGCTTTCCGTTCCTGCGCATCGCCACACATCGACCGCCACTGTGTCGAGGCTGCTTCAATTCCCACAGCAATTCTAAGATCGTGTCTTGCATATTGTTTCCTGCGAGTATTTACTTACTAATAGATGCCTTCTCAGTAGTAAAACAAAATCAAAAACTATCTTAGCACTTTTGTTATTGTCAACCTATTGTAGGCCATCTACAAGTAAACAAGAAATGAAGCGTAGACCCACCACGCTGGTCTAATGCAAGTTGACGAGCTTAGGATGATAATGTTTGATCGTTATCCAGATGTTGATGACAGTGACCAGGGCCGTCGGCTTAACGTGCTTTCCGAAGCACAGGAGTGTAGAATTTTAATTAAAAAATTTTAGAAGAAAGAAAACCTTACAAATATGCCACAACCCGATCCAGATTCGAACCCCGGACCTTGTGATCGAAGTCAAGTCACATAGGCTACCCACTATGCCGACGAGGCAGTCACACTCACACAGCTTATTAACTAACATTTATACACTTTGGTCTACTTTAGTTTTTTTTTAATTTGTTTAACGTCAGAGTAATTCAAATTAACGGACAGACAAATTACATTACTGTTTCTATAGAAAAACATAAAATAAGATTAGATTGTATGAGATTACCATATTTGCCTTGACCTTATAAGTTCGTATCTATCTAAGTATATCTACAAATAAATAAAATTGAAGTGTCTTAACTTATCGTAAATACCGTACATCAGTTTTTAAAATTTTTGTCTGTTAGTTCCGACTAATCTCAGAATCTCGGAAACTACCAGAAGGTTTGTAATTTTTTTAACCTATACGATTATAAATGCTAATTTGTAACCTGATATCACGGGAACGAAAACTACGCAAATGAAATTGCGGGCGTTCGCTAGTTCCTTATCCTCACTTCCTCAGGGTCATAAAATGAAGTTTATTAATTACACATAAATAGCGTACAAATACATTTAAGCAGGACAATCCACTGTTTTGATGTAGGGATGTTTATTAATCGGTAAAAGAAAACAAATCAATGCTGGTCACCTCGTAACTTAGGTATAACCTGACTAGATAAATAAAAACCTCGCTATGTTGCCGAAAAAGGGAAATAACTTCTTATACCTATTAAGATAGATCATGACACCATGCATAGACTGCTAAAAATAATTGTCCAATTCCAAATTTTTTATTTTCCTGCTCCTGAATAAATGCCCAAAGGACTTACCTTTTATGGTAATAAAAGTCCGTTCCGAATACAAATCGTGTATGCCCACGTAAACTCCTTCGTACTTGGTCAGTATAGGAACGATGAGTAAAGGTATACTGTCGGCCTCGTCCAGGTCATCCGGTACGTACAACTCGGTCCCCTCAGCCTCGCAGCGTATGCGGGCCTGGTGCCAGTTGATAGCCTCCGGGTGCAGTTTGTAGAACGCATCGAAGGCCTTCTCGTAGCGGTAGTCGTAACGATAGTTTGGACGTTTCGTGTCTGTTACCAGTTCATGGAAGATCACTATCATAAGTCGGTTATTTTATTTTGATTGCATAACAAAAAGATAAACTTAAATATGTTGGATGAGTGAGGAAAGGTTTCTTTGCCAAAGCAAAGGCATTGTTTTATTCATTACAAGTTAGCCCTTGACTACAATCACATTTGATGGTAAATGATGCTGCAATCTAAGACGGAAGCGGGTTAACGTGTTGAGAGCAAGATGAAATCGTCTCCTCTTCAATTTCTTCGCGACATTGTACCGGAACGCTAAAAAGCTTGGTATTACGTCAACGAACGAAGCCCTAAGCGGAAGCCACCGAACAGCCAGACTTGGACCAATTTAGAAAAGCCTAATCGAAATGAGGACCTCCATATTCTTTATTCGATATATTTTTTAGTCAGTAAGCAGGGTTATTCTAGTGCTGCTTTTGTTCTGCCTGTAATAATTATACCCTAACTAATCAGTATCTTAACCAAAAGTTTAAGGGCTAACGCTAAAACTCGCGCGGGCTTACGCTCGCGTGTGTATAATGAAAAATACTATGGACAGCGCAGGCGCGTGCGACGGAGCGCGGGCGCGAATGGCGGATCGTCACCCGCGTGGCGGGCGGCGGGCGCACGGCGCGGGCGCCCGCGACGGTCACACGCGAGCGGGTTTGTTTCTACAAATCGGACGAGCGCCGCTAGATGCCACGGTCACATGCGTCGGAGGCTAGGTACAATCATGAACATCGATACAGAGCGCGTAATAATTGGGTTGCAATTTCGGCCAGTAATATGGGATATGGTGAATGAATTATCGAATTCTCCGCTGAGTAACCTGCTTGTCAAAAACGGGTTATGGAGTCGACGTTGTTTCCGTTGACGTCTTTTTGCCAAATAATAAATTAGTAAATGATCCATAGTAATCTACTCGACACAACTGTACACGCTCGAGATCAAAATTATACTAGCAGCGCTAACTGAGACGGAGGCACGCAACGGGTGCCCGCTCGCGGATTTGTGGCCCGCGGCGGTCGTCCGACGCGTGCGACCGCGCCCGCACCCGCCCGTGTTTTAGCGTTAACCCTAACAGCTAGGCAGAGAACAACGAATGAGGTACAGTATTTTGCTAATAAAAAACATTATTGCACCGTTCTTCACGAAAAAGAATTTAGAAATAGAACTTTTAGAATTTAGAGTACAGAATTCTTTTCCATCAGGTTAGTCTTTAGGAACCTGATCATTGTTAAGCGCAAGGCTATTTAGAAGGATACCTACTGTTAAAAAATACCCTCTTCCCTAAAAGTAATTCCGTTTCTGATCTGTTCAGAACTGTGATTAAAGTTATTACAATTATGAATTAATTGTGTTGAAATTCTCTGTATATTATGATAACTATACTAAAGCCAAACTCGATGTAGAATGCTTTTCAACAAACAAATTAAAAATGAAGGTAGAAATCACTAGTCATTTTACACCAAATTTTTTAAATTAACTTGTTAATGACGAATTCATAACAACAAATTAGATTACTTAAGCTTAAAGCTAATTAATATATTCAATATATTTTAAATAAGATTTTATAAAAAAACAAAATATAATTTTAAATTTATTAGGCATAAAATGTGTTGCATTTTCTACCTTAATTTTAAATTTGTTTGTTGATATGCTTTCTAATTTAATGTTGGCTTTAGTATAATGTCGTAGCCACATCGTAGATTTGCTCATTTCATGAAATGTTTGAGCAGATTATGAAATGGTCGCGTTTCATGAAATGTTTGCCTGTTTATTGGCCACATCATGATATGGTTTGGGCAGATCAATGATACAAAATCGTTACTCGATGTGGCTAACTTAACGCGAAGTTCATGAAGTGGTCAAAATTATTTGATCATATCGTAAACTAGTTTCACCCCGTCAGGTTAGATCTCCGCTCCGCTCTGCTTCGCTCCCGCCTTAGCTTTCGTGGTTATTTTTTTTTTGTAAACTACCCATAAATAGGAGCCCCGCAAAGCGGAGCTGGGTGGGGCGTTAAAATATTATGTTTAATTCTCATTATGGCATTTATAAATTTAAAAATTGCATATAATCTTTGGGCCTACTCCCTATTTATATGATTCGGCCAAACGTGGATGACAAAATCTTGAAACGAAGATGATTTAACGATCTGGTCAAATTGAGTTGGCCACATCATAAAACGCGGCCATGTCATGAAATTCCCGAGCATTTCATGAAGTAAGGAAATCTACGATGTGGCTACGACATATATATACCTAGCATTGCTAGCTGTCAGGCATTCAACTTACCGATAAAAGCAATTCTTAACAGAATATATAGTACACAGAGTTTGATATAGAGATCCTGTTGCATTCTCACACATCCCTATTCACGTTTTATGATCACACAACCAATCCAAACAAAACACGACTATTTTATCAACATCGAGGTAAATTATTGCAAACACCGGAAAATTATTTAGTATACATCAAGTTACTTACAACTCGCAGCAAAATTATTAAAACACGTTTTTCAATTTTCCAAGAAATTTTATTTCCGTTTAAAAACTACTCAATATTACCTATGTCGTAAATAAACTTCAGTATATAATATATAGTATGTACATCTTAATTTGCATGACTATTGCAGATTTCGTTTTATTTCGATTAATGTGTTAGCTAAAAAATGTATGAACGTGGTAATAATGATAAATAAATATTTTTTCCTAGCACTCCAACATACTGTTACATGCATTGCATATAATGTCATGTCATGAAAGAAAGTCATCTCTGTCTGTCTGTTTAAGCAGTTATTTCAATAATAGATAGTGATTCCCAACGATGGTTTAAGTTTATAATTTGTTAAAGTTTTTTATAGTTTGGAGTTGGATAATTCTTGGAAAAGTCATCTTCACCTACGCTGCCTAATCCATTTGAGATACAGCAAAACTACTAGGTAAAAGTCCGCGACGGCATATTTTAAGGATGGCTCGCTGTATTCATTCTTTTCTTAAAAAAGGGTTATACTTTTTAGGTTTATGGTGTTTTAGACACAATACACTGTTTCCTTTATGGCAAAGTCGTCGGCGTCTGCTAGTATTAGATAATACACAAGCATCTTGTGTTTAAGTGCTAGGTAAAATATTAATCCAATATTAAAAACGTTTACCAATCTGCTTATCGGATGAAAAGTAAACTGTTAAACAAATATTAATATAAAAAGTATGTTCAAGCATTAATTTCATGGTAACCAGACTAGGTCAGCAAAATAACACATACTAACCGAAAGTAGGTATGTTTTCTTATTAAATTAACCTGTACTAGAAAGCTTCGAGACCTCTGTAATGGAAGGTAGTTTCATTGATTACCAGATTGGTAAAGCGTTTTTAATTTGGACTGTGCAATAATAGAATCTTTGATTTTCGAAAAGTGATTAAACATTATTATATTATTTATACCTTGAAATCTTGTCTTATGCATTTGATACAATGAATAAATATTTGATCACAATTTCATTAAGTTACAATACACAAGTTCACACAGCTATAACACTTAAATGCTGCATTTTATATAAAGCTACATCATTTACACTATTAAAATTAATACTTCAATTAAACTATATACACTGCATCTCAACTTTCAAAAAAAAAATTTAAATAAAAAACAAACAACAAATAATTCAGGTATAACAAATATTGTGACTAGGGATATAAGAATTTCCTAAATACTTCATATGAAGCGTTGATTATACCCCAACTTAGAAATGCTCTTGATATATTTAACAATGCCCCGTGATAGAAATTGGCAAACTTTGACCCTCTTTTCCTCAAGATGTAGTTGAACTCGTAAATAAGTGTTCTATGCGGTCCCCCTAATTCACATTGCATGGCAATCTTTATGACGTTTAAAGGGTAAAACAATGTGCTTAAGAAAGCTCCAATCGATGCACCTGCAATGAAATTCTGTATGCTTTCATAAAGCATATTTTCTTGTGTAGGCAATCGTATCCGTACTTCATCTCTTATTATGAAGAACATGGCATTTGACGGTCCATTCCTTAAAAGTATAGGCACAAGTCCTCTGTAAAATTCTTTGATTCCATAGTATCTAGCGATGTGGCTGGAGGCATGGGCTGTGTTTTTAAACTGACTATGATATTTGGGGTGTATGAGCAATGTTTGCAGTCTTTCAAATGGCATTAGTGTTGCTTCAAAACAACCGGCCACTAATCCCGCTATTGATTTAGCTACATAGGGATTCATTTTGTACTCTAGTAAGGGTTGCAGGCATTCGTCGTAGACTCCAAACATAAGGGACATCGACATAGATCTCTGTAGTAATGGTGGGAGCATACCACGGTACAGGTATCCCATACCTTCTTTCTGTAGTTGGTGTAATGCAAATGTTGCTTCCACTCCATGCATCATCTGGAATTTCAAACAGAACTGGTCAGAAATGATAGTCTATTAAAAAAACAATAACATTACAGATAGAGATTTTACTAAATCACAGTGAAAATAATAAAACCACTAACATCAATTTATATTTTAAAAAAAGCAGTGCCATTTATGTAACATAAAGAAATGCTTAAATTTTCCACAGAAATTGACATTAAGAGTAAAAGAGACTTAAAAAACTTTGAAATGTCCTAACCTGTCTAAATATCAGTTTGTTCAAAGGATAGCTAATGAGTATATTGCAAAAGGCAGCACCACCACCGCAGGCAAACTCCCTCCAGTGCTGCTCTATATTACTGACGCTGACCGGCATAGTCATCCTGCCTTCGTTCAGGCAACTGCTGTCCATTAACTGACGTTCTGACATGGCATGACCTCTGCCCATAACATGGCATCAACTATTTTGCCATCATCTGAAAAACAAGTGTTATTTAAACATATTAACTGTCCACTGTGATTTGCTTATTATCATATAAACAATGAGTTAAATAAACATTTCAAAGTACCTACTACTTATAACTAGGAGTTATGACATATTTAAACATTTGATACTGAAATCAAATATCATTAAGGTAACCATTGTATTGCACATTGATCTATGGCCTAAATCTAATATATAAAATTTCTCTGCCTCAATGTTAGTTACCTTACTTTTCCAAAACAGCTTTACCAATTTTTACCAAATTATGTATGTGTGTTCAGTAGGTTTGAGAATCGGCTACTATCTAATTTTCATCAAATTTTTTTTTTAATTTTTTAAGCAAAACAATGTTAGCCGGGTCAACTAGTATTATCTAAATAGGCGAACTGTAGGCCACCCATTATACAGGGAGATGCTGACAAGATATATTACAAGTTCTTACATATAACATAAACAAATATAAAAAAAAACTAATTATAATTGATGTAATTATTTTGTGTCATTAAATGTGATAAACTCATGTCTATAATAATATCACATTTTTGTAATACTCAAATTAATTAAGTCAATCAGTTGTTTATGACACTTGCTATAGTAACTTTAGAAAAGAAAAAGATCTTAAAATTTAGCAATACATTTTTGAGTACAATAAAAAAAAATTGGTTGGCTCAACTGTTTGGTTAAAAAATCGTTAAACCAACACGGGCGTAGGCACGAGGGAACATTAATACTCATGATACAAGGCCATTTCATAAAAAATAATCTAAGATACCTTAAACAAAAATTTGTATTATTCTAATAGCTAACCGACATAATCTTAGAACCCACATAAACCTAATAACTTTATATCACTAGGGCACACGAAAAACGTGATATTTTTGTTACCTTTTTTTGTTAATGGTGGTGTTACGTGTAGCATGGAATTTTTAAACCTCTGCCAAAGCCGTTCGCATGGTTACATGAATTCACAAAAGGTTCACAATGTGAAAGAAAATTTTAAACACATGATTTGTACATAAAAAAGGCAATGGTTACTATTTAAAACTTTGATTTTGGGTAAATAATTTTGAAAATTAGCCTCTCACTTTCCAATTTCCATGAATTATTCGCTTTCGCGAAAATTAACTTATTATGTCATAATGACGTTTATTTTATTTGACATAAATGATAATAGATAAGAGGGGAGATTGTTCATACTTCTGCGACAGTCATGAATGTGGTAATGGATGACACGACTCTAAAAAACTCGAAGCAAAAGCTGGAAAGTCAGTTGTCATAGATGCTTGTCTCTTGTCAATTTTAACTTTTTCTCTCTGGGGATTGTTTTGTTAGCGATAGCGTGTGGTTCAAGTTAATATAATATACGGTACTACTCTTTGGTTCAAGTTGTGAGTTGTGGTTTCAGGAAAATAAATATCATAAATTTTCAGATTTTCTTAAATTTCGAGAAATTTACCATCTTTAAATAATGGCAGCCGTCCTTAAAAAACGAGCTTTGGCTGAATACAATAAATCATTCCAGGTAATTTGCTAATATAGTCTTGTAAAGTTCTTTGCTCCGAAGCAATTCATTAACCAATTTTTTGCCGGTTATTTATTAATTTTAATCCGTCTACTTAATAAATACTGTTTAGGACAAGAGTCCACAGTCCGCATGCATCGTCTATCTTAAATTTGTAATATTTATTTAGCAATAATTAAAAATTAAAGTTCTAATTGTTTTTGAATTTATACTGAAATGAAAATCAAAAATAATATATAAATATTTATCAGGATGGTCCAGCATCAAAGAAACTGCATTTAGTCAAAAAGCCACTTATAGGCAGTTCGGCAGCTGCATTTGTGGGCTTACTGGAAAAGTGCAAATCAAGTGATGAGGCCTTGCAATTACTGCTCCGTATCTCAGATTGCCTTCAGTTCCAAGAGTCAGATGTGGAGGAAGCGATCAAAAAGCTTTCTGAACACTTCCAGTCTGAGGAAGAATCTGTTGTAAGGGTGAAAATTTTGTGGTTGTTTTGCGATATTGGGCTGGAGTGTCCTGGGGCAAATTTGAACAATTTGGTAGATGAAACCATACATTTGATTAAGAATGAAACTTCACATAAGGTATGTGTACTTTGATTAACAAAAACTGAATAGTCTTAATCTTCAATATATATCAACAAGTTTCCACAAAGATCAAAAAGATTGCCACATTTTTAAAAGACTAAATCCAAGAGGATAAATTCAGAAACATGTTTTCGAGTACTCCATAGGAAAATAATGGGTACTCTCCAGTAAAATATTTTGGTAGTTATAAAATTTTAACTAAGATTTGTGTTGATTGATTGTTATGAAATCTTTTTAGGTAATAGCTCAAGGTATAGCAACATTGACAAAGTTAGGCAATAAGTTAAGTGAGGATAAAATCCTCATGATGCGGCTAGTTAATGTAGCGAGAGACAACTTGAAGGACACTAGCCATCAAGTAAAGTGCCGGTGTTTGCAGCTGATGAGTGAATTGTATCCCATTTGTCCTGAACCTGATAGGACCGTTGAAGTGACTGCAGAATCTGACGCTATTGTCAAATTGCTTGGAGATTACAGTAATGCTGAGGTAAATAGTAAATGCATGATTACCACTTATTGAAACTCAACTGCAGCAAAAGTTAATTGTTTTCTCAATCTTGCTGAAAGACAGCCAAATTGTATTTAATATATTTATTTTTATGTAGTTTATTTTCAATAAATCTTCAGTAGGCATAGGAAAGAAGGAAATTTGCCTACATATGGCTTGTACCATCACGAAGAAAGAGACAGCAATATTTATGATAGTAATATAGATGATAGAATAGAAAGAGGCATAATGTAGAGCAACTTCTCATGGTGCCTTTTCCAGTTGTCCTACAAGAAGTTATAAATTTTCATAAAGTTGCAAAAGTTTTACTACATACATTTTATTTGCTTTCACATGCAATCTTTAATTAGACTTTCAATAATGTAACCAATTAAGTCAATTATTTAAAATAAAATATTATTCATAGTAAAATAAACAAGTTCAAGATGGAATGCAATGGTATTTTTCAGAAATTTTGAGATTTTTCTTGTGTAGTACTTGTTGAGCTTACAGTGCCGTGGGAAACAAACAATCCCTAAAGACCATGTATTCAAAGTGAATAAATATCATGACCTTACTAATGAACTAATAAAAAATGGCTATGTGGTTAGTTTATACGCGGTAGAAGTGGGTGTGAGGGTTATACCAGCGAAGTCTCTCTATAACCTGCTAAAAGACCTTGGTCTTACTAGAAGTGCAGTAAGCTCCATATTGGAACGAGTATCCAAAGCTGCTCCAGTAGGGTCTTTCTGAATTTGGCTGGGCAGGGAGAATAACTTGAACAGAGGAGGCGAGTGTTGACGCGCGTCACTAAGGGTACCCTTAAACCTACACCCGTGTCACAAGTCTCGGGCTCTGTTCGGAGTTTTTCTCTCAGCCACGCTATGGACCCGGCACCCGCACGGTGAATCCATGGAATGCTAAGATATTCGTCTCTTATTCCAGGATGCAAGAGTGCGCTGTGAAGCCTTTCAATCTTTACTCACATTACATGAGCGTGGTTTGACAATAAGCTTTGATCTATATGAGCCGGTGTGTGCAGCTCTGGCGGATGACTATGAGATTGTGAGGGAGGTTGCGCTCAAACTAGTGTGGCTGCTGGGCAATAAGTATCCAGAAAAGTAAGTTATTTAGTTTGAAAATTTTATCAACCAGAATTATCTAAATCAATTTCTGTCTGTTAACTGAGTATAGGAATCTCACTTCAAGAATGCCCAATTTCCATAAGTGGTCAATATGAACCCTCAGGAGTTAATTTTTATATTTCAGGGCTTACAGACAACAAGATATTTGAGAGGTTCTCTGTTGTTCGCTGATCTCTTTTTTAAGTTGTTAAGATTATTATAATAAATAAATAAATATTATAGGACAATTGCACACATCGCTACATAGCCCCAAAGTTATATAAGTTATATGACTCGGTTTCATTTAATTATACCTACATATTATATTTGTTATAAATAGTGTTATTTATTCTAGTCTTTAGAGCTGCGTAACTAGGAATATCTCTCATTTCAGCTCAGTGACATTAACAGATGGAGAAACAACAATAAGATTAGTGGACGATGCGTTTATTCGCCTCTGTTCGGCCGTCAACGACTTGTGTATGCAAGTGCGCGCGTTGGCCTGCTCCTTGCTTGGAACTACGCGCGGAGTGTCTGACAGATTCCTATTGCAAACACTAGATAAACAACTTATGAGCAATATGAAGGTGAGGTTTATACCGGGTTTAAGGGAATCTGTATTTATGTGACTCTGAATCCCTCAGCTTTGAGATTATTTGTCATTCTTTCTCATTATTTTGAAAACTTTTTATAACTTTCTCAACTAATTACCGCATTTATACATATTACTTAATTTCGATTCTAAATTAACAACCAATAGATTCGAATTTTTAACAAAAATGCACGTATCAGCTGTTCTAAGAGTTCAACACACTCACAACTAACTGCGTGCGCTGTGCGGCTACGTCGCCGGCAGTGTGCCTAGTGTAAGATTTTACCGCATCGATATCGAGAACAGTAAACGCAAATTTTATATGGAATTGGAGTAGCGCCATCTAGTTATAGTGAGAGTAAACGCTTTTTTTCCTACATAATTTGACGTTACGAGTGAGTACGTTTTTACGCAGTCGCTCGGTGAAAAACTCACACTTGCCCCACAGTAGTTTAAATTATGGAGTGTTGTTATCACATTGTACGCAATACGAAGAATCGAATATTTTTAAATTAGTATCCTCTCATTTGTGACATAAGTGGTATTTATTATATCGGTGTAGATTGTAGCCTCGTCACTAAATTTTTGTCAACATGTCTTAATTGACAGTCATTTTTCAAAGTTGGATAATTATTAATTTTTATATAATGTTGGGAAGTGCAGAAGAAGCGTACAGCGCACGAGCGCGGCGCGGAGCTGGTGCGTTCGGGCGCGTGGGCGAGCGGGCGGCGCTGGGCGGACGACGCGCCCGGTCAGCTCATCGAGCAGGCCGCCGTGCAGCTGCTGCCCGGCGGCGCGGCCGGCGCCTTCGTGCACGGCCTCGAGGACGAGTTCATGGGTGAGAGGCACATTACAAGTAGCGGCACGAAACTCTAGCGCTGAACTCTAGGTATCATGGGGGAGCTTGAGGAATGAAGGGCGGGCGTGCGTACCGGTGAGTGGCTCCCCAGTCGCATTCCGTCCCCCGCACCGAAACGACGCACCGCGGACTTCCAGTGTACAGTCTCGCTCTGACTTGCATTGTTATTATTGTTAATTTTCAGTTGGTTTGTTAAATATAATTATATATTTTGTTGTTTTTTTAAGTTTGTTTATGAATTGAAAGGGAATAATATACCTAGAAGAAATACCGTTTTGCGACGCCAGGTGTGTTACCATTGCCTGATTCAGATTAGACTAGTGTTATATTTAAAATAAAAATTGACAATATAATAATGTTTTATTTTTCTACTCCCCGTAAGCTTTTCAAAATTTATTTACGAAATCTTTGGAAATTAGAACTATAAACTACACGCACGCACGCACGCACGCACGCATGCACGCACGCATGCACGCACACACGCACACACACACACAGATTAAAACGATGTCGTAACATGATTTGGCTATTAATTAGGTAATTAAAGTAAATATTGTATTGCGTACGCGACGGTACCGATGCGCAGCCATCCCTTCTACGTTTCGTTCAGCGCTAGACTTACATACCGCTAGTTGTACCTGTTGTGCAAAAGGGATTAAGCTATGTCAAAATTTGTAGTGAGGGCATTACTTAAATAAAACAAAGAATTCATCTAAACTAAAAAAAATATTACTTTAAGTTTTATTGCACCTTCGTAGACCTGGCATTTAACTTTCGGGCTGTAAAGATAGTAGTGTTTACTTGGAAGTGGTATACATTAACATGCAGTTAAACATCTCGTTACATGAGGTGAGACAAGGTCGAATGAAAACTTCTCATTGTCAATGATAAAAATGAAATTGTTGTTATGTGAAATAAAACCTATCTCGTGTTGTTCAATTGCAGAGGTCCGCACAGCCGCTGTAGAGGCTGTATGTCAGTTGTCTATGGAGAACTCGGTGTTCGCGACTACATCCCTAGATTTCCTAGTGGACATGTTCAACGACGAGATCGAAGATGTTCGCCTGCGAGCCATCGACAGCCTCACACGGATATCACATCACATCGTACTGAGGGAGGACCAGTTGGAGATCATTTTGGGGGCTTTGGAGGTGAGTAATCATCTACACAATTTAGGTGAATTTGTAACAATGTGCCTGACTAGTTTTGAACCCATTCTGAGTTTTTGTAATTGATGCAAAATACCACAATTTTGCCAGAAAATGCTTAACTGGGTTAGAATAAATTGATTGAAAACTAGTTGAATTGACTTTTGCTTTCGAGTAACTCCCCATGTGCAACTTAGGCGTAAAAGTTGAATGAAGAGAGACGAATATCTTAGCATTCCACGGATTCACCGTGCGGGTGCCGGGTCCATCGCGTGGCTGAGAGAAAAACTCCGAACAGAGCCCGAGACTTGTGACTCGGGTGTAGGTTTAAGGGTACCCTTAGTGACGCGCGTCAACACTCACCTCCTCTGTTCAAGTTATTCTCCCTGCCCAGCCAAATTCGGAAGGACCCTCCTAGAGCAGCTTTGGATACTCGTTCCAATATGGAGCTTACTGCACTTCTAGTAAGGCCAAGGTCTTTTAGCAGGTTATAGAGAGACTTCGCTGGTATGCCCCTCGCACCCACTTCTACCGCGTATAAACTAACCACATAGCCATTTTTGGTTAGTTCATTAGTTAGGTCATAATATTTTATAAAATGAGTGAATTCTACGTAGGACTATTCAATGGACGTCAGAGAAGGTCTACACAGAATGTTGGGCACGTGCACAGTCGCCTCCAAGACTTGCCTCGAAATGTGCGTGGACAAAATACTGGAGAACCTCAAGCGGTATCCGCAGGTAAATACTAATTTGTATAATTGGTTGTAATTTCTTTTAGTGTATATGTATTACAGCAATTTATATTTTGTTTTACACCACATGCTGTAGTCGTCATTTCCTAAACCTGAAGATGCCTGAAAGAAATTGCTACTTAGCTATTGCTAAGGTCGCCTTTTGTACCCAACTTTTTAATAGGCATGTATTGGTTTTGTTATGTTTTTGCAGGACAAAAGGTCAACGTTCCGTTGCGTACAACAGATGGGCAGTAAGCACGCTACTTTAGTACTGCCGTTGACGACGCGGCTCCTTGCAGTACATCCTTTCTTTGACATGCCCGAACCGGATGTTGAAGATCCATCTTGTATCCTTTAAACGTTTTTGACAACCGAACGATTAAAAAATAAGACTGTCCGAAAAGTTTAATATGTAGTAAAAAGTGTTGGATTGTTGCATTTTTAACGCAAAAAACACAATTTTGACGTAATTGTCATTAATATTCATAATGTTAAACCGTTTCATCCAAATTAAGTCGAATTTATCTTTAAAAAGTCTAGGCAGCAAAAACTACTTTTCCGAGCAAGTGGGATGAAAACAAAATTACCTTAATAGGATAATAGTATGTCCCCTAATTCATTTGGACAAGTTCGGGGGTACAAGCAACAAGTCTTACTTAGGAGATATTTTCAGACAATGGCTAATAATTTTACAAGTGGGGTGGTTCTTTTTTGAGGCATTAGAAGCTTAAAAGTCGAAGTGTATCATGTTTTTATGAGATGCAGATGGCTTTTGTGTTGTACTTTTGTATATTTAACTGGATTTTTTAAAGAAAACTTCTTTAACTCGTATAATGTAGATATGTGCGTGTTGATCCTGGTACTGAACGCCGCTCAGCACTGCACCACCATGTTGCCGCTGTTCGAGGAGCACACCGTCAAACACTACACGTATCTGCGCGACACCATGCCGCATCTGGTGCCGCACCTGCCCATAGGTGAGTGAGCCATGCTGCCTCTGTTCCAGGAGCACACCGTCAAACACTACACGTATCTGCGCGACACCATGCCGCATCTGGTGCCGCACCTGCCCATAGGTGAGTGAGCCATGCTGCCTCTGTTCCAGGAGCACACCGTCAAACACTACACGTATCTGCGCGACACCATGCCGCATCTGGTGCCGCACCTGCCCATAGGTGAGTGAGCCATGCTGCTTCTGTTCCAGGAGCACACCGTCAAACACTATACGTATCTGCGCGACACCATGCCGCACCTGGTGCCGCACCTGCCCATAGGTGAGTGAGCCATGCTGCCTCTGTTCGAGGCGCACACCGTCAAACACTATACGTATCTGCGCGACACCATGCCGCACCTGGTGCCGCACCTGCCCATAGGTGAGTGAGCCATGCTGCCTCTGTTCGAGGCGCACACCGTCAAACACTATACGTATCTGCGCGACACCATGCCGCACCTGGTGCCGCACCTGCCCATAGGTGAGTGAGCCATGCTGCCTCTGTTCGAGGCGCACACCGTCAAACACTACACGTATCTGCGCGACACCATGCCGCACCTGGTGCCGCATCTGCCCATAGGTGAGTGAGCCATGCTGCCTCTGTTCGAGGCGCACACCGTCAAACACTACACGTATCTGTGCGACACCATGCCGCATCTGGTGCTGCACCTGCCCATAGGTGAGTGAGCCATGCTGCCTCTGTTCGAGGCGCACACCGTCAAACACTACACGTATCTGCGCGACACCATGCCGCACCTGGTGCCGCATCTGCCCATAGGTGAGTGAGCCATGCTGCCTCTGTTCGAGGAGCACACCGTCAAACACTACACGTATCTGTGCGACACCATGCCGCATCTGGTGCTGCACCTGCCCATAGGTGAGTGATGAATTCGAATAATAGAAACTCAAATGAAAAGTTAATTACCATGTTTAATTGCAATTGCCATGTCGTCAAATTTTCACGCATTAAAAATAGGTGTACACACGCAATATATACTCAAATGTTGTTCCCATTGTAAGCTCAATCGGACTTGTGGAGTGGGCATATCTGTGTGGTAGAATGAGGAAGTGGGCATGGATTGAGCGAGAGAATGAACTTTGTTCCAACCATACCCATAGACGCCCTATTTAGATTGTTTGTTACTGTGTACGCTTTTGTGTGTTATGATAAGTACTGTGACGCATCGTTCAGGTGACGCCAAGCAGTCCCGCGGCGAGAAGAGCGAGGACACCATAGACGACAGCGCGGTGCGGCGCTTCTTCGACACGGTGCTGCAGCACATCGACAACGTCACGCTGTCCACCACTGTGCGGCTCAAGATGCTGCAGTCGGCCGAAGAGCAGCTTAACAAGTAACGTTTATACATTCAGTACTGTGACGCATCGTTCAGGCGACCATAGACAACAGCGCGGACAGGCTGACGACACATGTATCTGGTGTTTGTGGCAGGTTGTCGGAGATGGAGCCGCTGGTGTCGGGCGCGGCTAACTTCACGGCGCTGTTTGCGCGCTGCGTGCTCGCGCTGCACACGGCGCTGTCCGCCGCCAGCGGTCCGCCTGCGCACGCGCTGCAACAACTTACTACCGACTGCCTTAGGTTATTAACTTATTTTATTTACATAACACAATACAGCCGATTTTAAGTTATTATTTTTCATAATTTTTTAGCTGCATTGCTACTGTCAGGTAATTAATGCTATGTAACACTACTGGTTTATCTGTGCCAAAGCACGAAGGGTATAATGGCTAATTGCGTGCAGTGGCGTACAATAGTTTTTCTACGACGCATATAAATGTTTATATGCGCGCCAATGCTTTAATGTATTCAAATGTTGTCAATCTACGGCGCGAATCCGCCCTGCATTAAACACGGCGTAGATCCGTGCGATTTTTTAAACATTTGCCTCAATTTTTTGAAAAGCTAATGCCATGGAACCGATTAAAATAAAAATCTATCCTACCTTGTTTTAATTTTTGTTTATTATTAAATTTAATTTATCAGGCTACAGTATCAGTTCAGCGGTGTATCGGAACAAGAGAACGCTTGCGTGTGGCAGCTCGCGCTGAGAGTGTCGGCGGCGCGGCTCATAGCGGCCGTGGAGAACGCGGCGGCGGCCAGCACGGGCATCGGCAGCACTGGCAGCACAGCCTCTGGCGCCGCCGCCTTGTCCGCCGCCGCAGCTTTGACCCACCACGCTGAGTTGCTGGACAGAATATTGGCCTCTGCAGGTAATCTAAACTGGAAAGAATAGTTTTTTGTTTGTTACGATATCGCAACTAAAACAGGTGATGGGAAACGTTTTGGGATATTGAAAACGTCACGCTCAAATTGGTGCGTCAGCCTCGGCTACAGTTTGAAGTGTAGGGTTAGTAGTACGCATCACGGTGACCGAGTTCGGGGCTTCTTTATGAGATAATAAGATTGGGCAGGTGGCACTATTCGTTTGTACCTTGCAGTTGGCGCACGTTGGAGGCTGTTCTCGTTGTCTTGGACATTCTCAGCAAGGTGCTTTCACAATGCACACAGGCAGAGCTTGCGACAGTTGCGAAAAAAGTTACGGAAACGGCTCCAGCTTTCAGCTGGGGATTCATTTTTGAGACAATTTGTTATTTGTTGTTGAATTAGTTAACACCCATCAGGCTACATATCTCTACTCTGAATTAGAATCCTTAACACGTGTACTTATTTGCAGGAGTTGAGCCGGACCCGTTCACGATAGCAGTGTTCCAGCAACTGTCGCAGAGCGCGGAGCACAAGCCGTCGGCGTTAGCGCGCGCCGTGCAGCCGCTGCTGCTGGCCGCGCCGCTTCCCGTCATACCTAAGCCCAATCTGAAGGTAAGAAGCCTTTGCGCTCCCTCTGGCGATGCTTCTGCACTCGTCTAAATCTCCTTTTTTTAAAAAAAAAACAATCTTTGAGGGGAATGTCGGTTACCAGTTTTACCAACTAAAACCTCCTCGGTAGCCATTTTCGTACATTGTGGATGACGTTGAGATCTCTTAAAACCAAAGATACAGGTATCGGCCCTGATAAAAATTCGTACGACGACTGACAAATGAGAACGGAAACGACGGAAAGTCTAAATCTCTACAACCTGCTCAAAAACTGGCTTGACTATGTAATGTATTAGTACATAAGTTATGCAGGTAGTCATAAAACTATAAGGAAATAAATCAGTCTTGAGTTCAACGCCTTGTGTTTTACTCGAACATCACAAGTGGCGCAGTCGTTTTTAGTTAAATTTTCGAGAAAAACGCAGTTATGCCTTTCGGTAAAATTCACGAATTTGATATTCACGGGGGGGCAAACTGGGATGCATACGTGCGGCTGGTGAAACAATTTATCCTTTTAAATGCAATCGATCGCGATTTACGCGTGGCCATGTTGGTCACGCATGTCGGTCGTGCTACCTACGAACTCATGTGCGACTTGACTTCGCCGAATCATCCGGAAGACAAGGAGTTCGACGAATTGGTGACGCTAGTTCGAGAGCATTTAGAACCGAAGAGGTCTGAAATCGCCGAGCGGCACATATTCAGACAACGGCGGCAGGCCGAAGCTGAAAACGTGGGCGTGTTTCTGCAAAGCCTCAAACACCTCGCGACGTATTGTAACTTCGGTGCCTTGCTAGAGGAGAACATCAGAGATCAATTTGTGTCGGGGTTACGAAGTGAAGAAATGCGTTCTCGTCTGTTCGCGGAACCTACGTTAGATTGCAAGAAGGCGGTGGAGTTGGCGCTCGCATTGGAGGCGGCCGAGAGGCACGCTGAGGTGGCGGCTTCGAACGGGCTCGCTGGCGATGGAGCGCCGGGCTCAGAGAGCTCAGGACTCAATCACGGAGGGGAAGGAATACATCGGGTGGCAGCGGGCAGCGCGCGGACTCAAAAACCCGGGTGCTGGCGGTGCGGACGGAAGAATCACGCGCCGCATCAGTGCAAATTTAAATTATACCGCTGTAACACCTGTAACCTAACCGGGCACCTGGCCCTCCAGTGTAATAGTGTAAAGAGTGCTAAAAGTGTTAAAAAAGGTCAATACAAGTCACAAAATTATATAGTGCAAAGTGATACGGAAAGCGATGCAAGTGATGGTTTATATCATTTTTCAACGCTGGCTAAAAGTAAGGACACTCCTTATCATTTAAATTTAAAAATCGAAAATAAGTACTTTAAGTTCGAAGTGGATACGGGCAGCAGAATATCGGCAGTATCGAAGTTATTTTATGATAATCATTTATCGCATTTGCCTATTATTAAAGACGACGTTAAGTTCCGTTCTTACTCGGGAGACGCGATCGTGCCTCTCGGTCGGGTCAATGTACACGTAACGCGAGAGAGCGAGATCGCTGTCTTGCCGTTGTTTGTTATCAACAATGGCGGACCGCCGCTGGTTGGTCGCGTATGGCTGAGAAAATTAAAGTTAAAGTCAATTGATATCTTTAATATTACTACAGACGATGATAATTTAATTTCGAATTTAAAAAAAGAATTTCCCGATGTGTTTAAAGATGGAATTGGCACATTTAAATCCGAAATTAAATTGCAATTGAAAGACACTGAGCCGATATTTTGCAAAGCTCGTCAAATACCCTTAGCGTTGCGAATACCAGTTGAGCGCGAAATACAACGTTTAGTAAATGAATCTGTCATAGTTAAAGTGGATAGGTCTGATTATGGTACTCCAATTGTGCCGATTATAAAGCGAGATGGGTCAATACGCATATGCGGGGATTATAAAATAACTGTAAATAAACAACTAAAAGATTTTCATTATCCATTGCCGCGTATCGAACAATTATTCGCAGCGCTGAGTGGCGGTGAGCAATTCACTAAGTTAGACTTAAAGAATGCTTACTTACAACTCAATTTACATGAGTCATCGCAGCCGCTCACGACAATCTCGACGCATGTCGGTCTATTTGTATACAAAAGAGCTCCTTTTGGCTTAAAATGCTTACCAGAAAATTTCAAAAACTAATTGAAGAAACCCTATGTGGTATAGATAATGTGGTTTGTTTTATTGACGATATTTGTATAACGGGATGTAATAAGATAGTCCATATGAAAAATTTGAAAGAAGTGTTACGTAGATTACAGGCAGCTGGTCTACGCATTAAGATTGAGAAATGTGAATTTTTTAAAGATGAAGTGTGCTATTTAGGATACAGGATAAACCGACACGGTTTATTTACCGACAAGGATAAAGTGGCAGCAATCGCGAATTTACCGGTGCCACAAAATGTGTCTCAATTGCGGGCGGCACTCGGATTAATGAACTATTATGCACGATTTTTAGCTAATATTAGTACGACATTGCACCCACTTTATTCGTTGTTGGCTAAGGGCGTACGTTGGCTGTGGACGGAGGCGTGTCAAAAGGCTTTCGATAAAATAAAGGAACAACTGGTAAGTGGCCCAGCTCTGGCGCACTATGACCCACGCCTTCCCCTCGTGCTCGCCGTGGACAGCAGCGCATACGGGCTCGGCGCCGTGCTGTCCCAGGTGTATTCGGACGGCAGCGAGCGCATCGTGTGCTGCGCTTCGCGTACACTCAACGACGCTGAGCGGCGTTATAGCCAAATTGACAAAGAGGCGTTGGCTATTGTATACGGAGTCGCGAGGCATCACCAGTACCTTTTTGGTCGTAAGTTCACTTTACGAAGTGATCACAAAGCGCTAACGTACATTTTTGGTCCCAAGCATGGAATACCACAGACAGCCGCGAGCCGTCTGCAGAGGTATGCGGTCCGACTGGCCGCATATGACTTCGACATACAGTTTGTATCCTCGGACAAGAACGGTAACGCCGATGGATTGTCACGCCTGCCTCTAGCTGTCATTGCGAAAGGTAAAGTATCTGAAAGGGAGGAGGAGGCGGCTTATTTGCATTACGTGGAGGATACTTTTCCTCTAAATCATAAGGACGTGGCGAGGGGAACTAAAAAGGATGTTCTCCTCTGTAAGATTTATTCCTATATATTGAGTGGTTGGCCAGCAAAAACTGAAGTAGAAAACGAAAAGCCCTACTTCCATCGCAAGGAGGAGCTACAAATCGATCACGGGTGTATAGTTTGGGGGTATCGTGTAGTTATTCCTAATGTATTACGTACACGCATGGTAGAAGAAATACACGAAGGCCATGTAGGGATTGTGCGAATGAAACAAATCGCACGAAACCTGGTTTGGTGGCCGCAGCTGGACTCAGATCTGGAGCAGCGGGCGCGGACGTGCCCTGCGTGCAGAGAGACGCGCGATGCGCCGCCACACGCGCCTGTCGTTCCGTACGCGTGGCCGCAAGAGCCGTGGGTAAGATTACATGTGGACTTTTTATATTTTAAGGGAAAGCATTATTTCCTGGTAATCGATGCACACTCAAAATGGATTGAGGTTTTGACAATGGCCCATGGTACTACAGCTGCAATGGTCATCACGAAGTTAAGTGGTCTGTTTGCGAAGTTTGGACTTCCTAAGCAACTGGTATCTGATGGTGGACCGCCTCTGACGTCATCAGAATTTGAACTCTTTTTAAAAAGAAACGGAGTTCAACACATTCTCACTGCCCCGTATCATCCCGCAAGTAACGGAGCAGCAGAAAATGCGGTTAAAACCGTAAAGAAAGTAATGAAAAGGGCTACGGTCGATGGAGTAAGTATTGAGAGCGCATTGAATAAGTTTCTATTGCAATATCACAACAGTTCGCACAACAGTACACAGAAGGAACCCGCTGTAGCAATGTTCGGGCGGCGGTTGCGCACGCGTCTCGATCTACTGCGCGCTCCTACGACTGCTCAGTGTGTAGAAACAGCTCAGCGACGACAGGTAGAATATGCCGGCGGTACGCTGCGTGACTTTGCCGCGGGAGATTCGGTATTAGTGAAAAACCATTCTAAAACGGGGAACAGGTGGAAAGAGGCAACAGTTGCGGAACGGACGGGCTCAGTCACATATAAAGTGATGGATAAGACAGGTGGGGAAATTAGCACCAAACATGTAGATCAAATGAGCTCGAACAAAGCCCAAACGTTATTCCTGGGCTGTAGGAGTCGGGACGTGTGAACCCACCGATAGTCCTCCAATAACGCAAATCCCGCAGGTGCCTTCCCCGCCTCAGCCTGTTCCGTCCCAAACTCAGCCAGTCTCACCAAAAGTACCACCGAGTCAACCGGCAGAGCCATCGCGTACGCCCACTAGCACTCGGCTCAATCTCCGTCCACGCACGAAACGGCCCGATTACAAAATGATATAATTTAATTGTATTTTATTTTTTTTTTTGAGAATTTTCATGTAATTAGAATAGAAGGTATAATGTTCGTACTTATAGATAGATACGATTAATTATTTGAGTTAGTGTTTGAATTTGTTAAATTTCTTTCTCCTCCCCCTTTGAATTTTATCGATGGAACATATTTTCTATCTAAGGGGGGGAGTGTAATGTATTAGTACATAAGTTATGCAGGTAGTCATAAAACTATAAGGAAATAAATCAGTCTTGAGTTCAACGCCTTGTGTTTTACTCGAACATCACAGACTAGAACTGCAGTAAGCTCCAATCTAGAACGAGGGTTAAAAGCTGCTCTAACAGGATCCTATCAAATTTGGCAGGGAGAATAATTGGAGCAGAGAAGGCGAGCGTTCACCGGTCACAAAGGGTGCCCTTAAGCCTACATCTGAGCCGCAAGTTTCGGACTCTGACGTTTTTCTCTGCCACACGATACCCGGCATCCGCACGGTGAACTCTTAAAACGCTAGATATATGTTCCTCTTATGGGTGGAAGTCCTCAATGTGGTTCATAAATTACAGATCAGGATGTGTTCGGCGAGTATCATAGAGCCGGCCACAGACAACGACACAGTGTTGCGGTTCTGCGCGGGACTGATCACCGGCGTGGCGCTGGAGGCTGAGGTGGTCCGGGTGAAGGACCCGTCCCAGCTGCGCGTGCGCGTGGCCTACCCGGACACGTGCGTGCACGCGCTAGTGCCCCCGAGGGACCATCTGCGACCACTGGACCACACCATTACTTGTAGTAAGTTTACTGCATCAGTACGTACAGTGGTTATATGTGAGAATAAGCTGAAGCGGTCAGGATGAACTACCCTACTAACTAATTTAAGAGGACTCCCCCACCCCTCCCCTCTTTCGACACAGAACGCAAATAATAAATGTATGCATTAAGAATCCTGTACTCTATGACCGTCCATCTTCCCTATTCTCGAGCTGCCCCTCACTGTAGGACTTGTTCCAGACGACGACGGCACTCAGGACGTGCGCCTGCTGACCAAGGTGCTGATCTCGCACGGCGTGTGGACGGAGCCGTGCGGCGTGGACATCAGCGTGTGCCTGGCGGTGGAGGACACGGGCGCGCGCGACGCGGCGCCGCTGGTGGAGCTGTGCCGCCCCGTGCGCGTCACCGTCGCGCCCAAACCCATCAAACGCGGCATATAGGATTTACTCAAACAGCACATGCAGAATAAAATGCAGAAATCCAAAGACAATGCTTAAGTGTTTAAGGTGGCTACTAATGACGATGACCGTGAACTGTTAAACAACTTTATATTGCGAGTTTTATAAAATAAACAGTGCCCCCTAAATTTCTTAAATGTGGCATAATAGGACATAATATGTCAAAATATGTCAAAATGCAGAATTCTAAAGACAATGCTTAAGTGCTTAAGGTGGCTACAAATGTTGATGGCCTTGAACTTTTAAACACCAGAATTTTAGCTAGAATTGTTGATTGTGAGTTTAAGATTTTTTGCGTTTCTTTTTATAAAATAAATAGTGACACCTGAGTTTATCAAACGCAGCATTTAGGATATATATAAAAAGCACTTGTTGAAAAAAAATGAGAAATCAAAGGACAATACTTAATTAGTGGCTGCTGCCGCTGCTGAGGACCTTGAAATATGATACGCCTATATTTTGATGGGAGTCTACGATTTTTAGTTTTAATATAGTGGTTTTTAATAAAACATACTTGTACATAAGTAAATTAAGTTGTTCTTGAACAAAACTAAAACTAAGCCCAACGTGGCTTCTAAGCTCATCAATTGTGGCATATAGAAAACACAGAAATCTTTAGAGAAGATACTATGTAATTTGTATAGACCGCAACTTACGAATGTAGTTGCGATAGAACAATCATTAAATGAATTAACTGCATTTCAAGTTTATCATCCATTTTAACTCAAATACAATAAAAGTATAAAATTATTGTACCTACTATAGTTAGTCGTTCAGGCAGTTTTGTAAGATCCTAGAAATTTGCTCTTTGATAAGTTCTATGCTGGTACATAGCCAGAGAGTTTTAAAAACATTGTAGAAAATTATATTTATACAATCAGTATTGGAAAGTAGTAATTTTTAGTGTTAAGATTAAAAAATCTTAACCAACACTTGGTTGGTTAGGTTAGATTGTATTAGTTAGTGGAATTTAAGCCTTAATGGAATAATCAATTCAGATTTTGAAATAAATATTTAAATAACTGTTAAATAATTTGTATAATAGTTTCCTAAGTTTTGTATAGATATGAAATTAGAAACTAAACTATTTTTGTCAAGTAGTATTTTTTACAAATAATAAAAGAATTTATATCAGGTATAAATGGTTTTATTTTTATAATTTATTTACATTTTCCTTGATAAATGATTAACAGTATGGGCCAGCCCACTTTTCAATTGAATTAAACAGTATTATTTATTTATTTTAGTCAATAAATCAATAAATAGACAAAATTTTTCAAATTGCAACAACAACACAATGCATTTATATTTTTATGACACTTTTACCTAACACTAAATCACCTTTGTGACTAGGCATTATACATGAAAAATTAATACTTCCTGTATGTAGTATTGTTAAACATCAGTTTTTACTATATAATACTTTTTAATTACCAAAATATTTTCCAATATACATTTCATTATCAATGACGTTTTTTATATATTGCCAACATTTTGGAAGTATTTTCTATTTACAAGGTACATAAAGGACTATTTAATTTACATATACAAATTATTAAATTCTTCATATATTTTCAGTTTCACTTAAATGCATAAAATGTAATGATTTTGCAATTTTTATGTAACAATAGCAAGAATCACACTTAGCATTTAGCTGGAAGATTTTGACCACATTTACAGATAGCTAACATAAAAATGGAGCAGTTCAGTCATTTATAACATACAAAATGTATAAATGTGAGTCTATATATAATAAAAATTGATATAAATGTGATTCAGGCTTACAAAAGCAGATTTGAGACAGACACACAGATATATAGAAAAATAAAAAAGAATTAGAACCAAAGCACTTCAATTAATAAACATTTATTCTTTATCAATAGCTAATAGTTCTGATTTAGCAATACAGTGATAAATGAGTTGCTTAACTCCCGGCATCCAGGTTGATATTGAGCTGACGTGATCCACCATCAACGCTTTGTGGATTTCATCTGCTTTACTTGGGTTGTCATCTCTGAGAGCTGAAAAGGTAAAACATAATTAGTAGCAAATAACTATTTTATTGTTCTTATAACATTTAAATTTTGCTGCTATTGGGTTTTTTTTCTTGTACGTCTAATCTGTAATCTTTAAGCAAATCTGTTGTGGGAGTCATTGTCTGGTGGAGGTCGATCCTCATTGATTCGGCGCTCATTTGGTCACTCTGGCTTCAACTGTTTAGGTCATAAGTCATTCATTAGTTTTCTTTTAAGACCCCTCTGACAAATATCTGTCAACAGTTTTTAGGGTGATTGCAGTCTCTTCCTATATAATCTACTATTGGGTTATGTCCTTTCTCTCCATAAGAAAGTATGTCTAAAAGTATGTCTGTATCTGTAGTATCCTAGACCAACTAGTATAAAGCAGTATAGTGTACATATATCATACTTCTTCCAAGATAGTGTGATATCAACTTATAGATTGCATCATCAATAAGTTAAAAGTTAACTAATCAATATTTAAATCTTACCACATGCTAAGTCATTCATCTGTATCTGTATTTGCTTATTTAATTTGCCATTTGACCACATTTCCTCCATTATTAATATTTTCTTCTTAATACTCTCAGCTTTTGCACCTAATTCGCTGCTAGATTCTAGTAAGTGTAATAGAATATCCTTGACATCTTTAAGCATACTTGTACTGTCTATTAGGACATCATCTTGAGGTTTTGTTTCTGAAGGAATGATTTGGGGGGGAAGAATATTTGTGGGCATTGGGGGTAAGTTAATCGTTGGAGGTGTTACAGCCGTACTACTGTTACCAGATAAGGGGAAAGCCACTCTCTTGTTTAGGAAATTACGTGGCCGATTTGACGTCGTTTGCTGACTTGCATTGTACGCGAAACTCGGCGGGTCGTTCCAACCAGGGTCATACGACACTGAAAGTAATATTATGTTTCATTTTAAGCTTCGTACATAGCCATATGTGAAAGAAATGTATTGAGTTCATTTACCTTTACTGTTCGTCGCATTTTCGCAATTTTCCATATTTAGTATTAGTCACTTACTATGTGGAACTGATGACAGGAACTCTCTAATTATTATAGTTGGACTTCAATAGCACTTACAATACTAATATTGCTTATTCAATAGTTTTATTTTATTGATTCACGTTTTGTTTTGGTATCATTACGTCAAACGGTCAATTGACATTGACGATGACACTTTACAATTTACATTACAGTTCTTGTTTTTTTTTATTTATTCGTTCCCGCAGGATAAAGGCATAGGTATTACACGTAGGTATTACAATTTACATTATACAGTCAAAAAGCAGAAATGCGACATGAACATTTTTATTTCGCGCCAAGAATCGCGGCATTTTCACAACTATTTGAAAAAAAAAATTATAAACAAACGAGGAGATTTTATTATATCATTGGTTTTTACTAGAACTATTGAAAATCAAGGGTTTATTTTTTATCAAATCATAGTTGTTTAGAATCCAATCGTGACTTTAACTTAGAAATTATATTTTCGAACGACAGGTACAAAGTCAAACTTGTCATGTCACGCATGTCAATGACTTCATAAATCTGTCAATCTGTCATATCTCATTTTTTTTGTTTAGTGTCGTGTTGCTGAAAAGCGGAAAAATGGTTTTCGCAAAGTTTTCTAATAACTATATTTATTTAATAAAGTTATTATCAATAGTTTCGTTATGGGCAGTTCACGTAGCTGAAGGTAAGTTAGACTTAAATCTATTTTCTTTTAATTGAAACATTTGTTTATCTCGCGCATTACTGTCCGTGCTTAACAATTACGTGGCCTAATATTAGGGGAGGATCAGGGATAATAAATGGATTATAGATTTTTCGTGAATGGAAGCTTAATTCTTTTATCTTTGTAGGATCAAGGGCCGAATATGTTACGTGTGGCTCGATTTTGAAGTTATTAAATACAGATTTAAAGTTGCGACTCCATTCGCATGATGTGAAGTATGGATCCGGCTCGGGGCAGCAGTCTGTGACCGCTGTCGATGTGACTGATGACCATAACAGCCACTGGCTGGTGAGAGCTGCTAAGGACGAAACATGTAAAAGAGGGTAAATAAATGTTCTTTTGTGTGTGTTTTAAGTTTGAAGACTTACAGTGGCGACAATATTTCCTAATTATAGCTACATGCGGGCGATTGTCATACATACTTATATAGCTGTGAGTAGTGCTTCAATTGGTATTCTAGTAAACTTGGTTTTAGTGTTATTGCTGCATGCACTGTGCCAATTATTTATCTGTAATTTCTATTGCAATTATTGTTGCAGTAGTTTTCATTGAATAAAGTAGGACACTTGTGTTATTGTGTAAGACCATTAGAAATTAATCCTTCAGGTAATAGGTGCGGGTCAAGTTTAACTGAAAATTTCACCTGTACCTCTCAAGTTCTGACTCAATAAGTTGATTGTCTTACTCCAGTCTCCACACATAACATATATTATCTACCTTTCATACATAACATACCTACATTATCTAGAGTGTAGAGATGTTACAGTAAACATTATTATATTTTAATGTTATTCAATATAATTACAGCGCTCCTATAAAATGCAATTCAAACATAAGACTGCAGCATGTATCTACTAAGAAGAACTTACATTCACATTACTTCTCATCCCCGCTGTCGGGTAACCAGGAGGTCTCGTGTTATGGGGATGAGAATGGGGAGGGAGACAGTGGTGACAACTGGACTGTTGTGTGCAACAATGACTTTTGGAGGAGAGATACTCCAGTGAAATTGAGACATGTTGATACTGCAGCGTAAGAACATTTTCTTTATTATTTTTGTACTCTTATAATTTTTTTATTCATTACAATGTGCCTTTGATCACAATCACACTTGATGATAAGTGATGATGCAATTTAAGATGGAAGGGGGCTAACTTGATGGGAGTAGGATGAAAATCAACCTTATTTTGGTTTTTGTTATAGTAATGAGACTCATTTATTTCTACTAACTATTAACACTTGCTTCTACACTAATATCTAATTGTTAACTTACTGGATTTTCCTAACAAAATATTTAAGTTTCTTGTTACTTGAAAATTACAAAAGTGAACTTCAGTATTTTATAGTTTGTTCTTTGTGACTTACCTATTTCAAAACCATTAATTATAATTCTTTTATAATATTACTAGACACCTACGCCTTTGTCCGTGTGGACATCCTGAATTACAACATTTTTTTATTAATCTAAATAAAAAGTCACCGCTTGATAAAAACTGTATTAGAATCTGTTCCATAGTTCTTATAATCTTAGCATATTTTTTGTCAACTTTCAGGTATCTGGCAGGCTCAGGCAGGACCTTCGGCAGGCCCATCAGTGGTCAGGGAGAGATTGTAGGAGTATCCTCACAGTATGGCGCGTACACTGACTGGCAATCCCAAGAGGGTTTGTTTGTCCACCCGAGCGAGTTGCTACCTCACCAACAAGCACAGATTGTACACACTGAGTTATAACTGTGCAAGTGTAATAAATTAGGTGTTTTTGTATAAATTGTGATTTCCTATATTATAAGTCATGGCTGAAGTTCCGTTACTATTAGTTCTTTTATTTACAATTATTTATTTACTTGACAAAATGTTACCTCTGTACACAATCTACATCTACTGGCACAAATTGGCACAAAGTCATAGTCAGGGGTTGAACTGTATAGATTTACCAATGTATTCGGACGCTAGCTGACATTTATCAATATAATATTAATTATTAGCAGATGCCCACAATGAAAGCCACATAAAAAGCTGTTCTAAGAGTTTATTGAGAGCACAGACACAGCGGGCGCCTTTATTTTGTAATATATAGTGATTATACAGTGTTGTGCTCCATTGCTTCGAGTGAATGGAGGCTTTGAAATTATTTTTGTTTTCAATTCATATCACATTGTAACAGGTTTTGCTACTAATATAATAACTATTAAATGAATTATTATGATTACTTGAAAAATGTCCAATACATAGATATTTTTAGTTATAACATTACTGTACAAACAAAATGTAAATCCTGTTGCCACAGCTTGTTTTTATTTATGGTTTAAAAATTAAATTGCAATAAAATGTGTCAATGAAAAACATATATTTTTTAATTTTCAAGTTTATTGTCAAATGATATGTTACGTAATCCTAACACATTGTTGAGAAATGTTCTACTAACAAACTTACAGTGCTTCAAGAGCATCAATTGTAATACTGAGAAATTAGATTAGACACATGTTACATATAAAATAATAAACATATAGGTATGTTAAGAAAAAATAATAACAGATTTTATGTATACAATATTCCTTGACAGAAACAGAACGCATTATAAAGGCATAAAGCAAACCACTAGGCCTAGGAATAATATATTGAGGATAAAACTTTATTTCCGATCTCTTTGGTAGTTTTTTCTACAGGAGATATGGCTAGTAGTACATTCTAAGCTTAAATGAAGGTATATTCGCCAAACTTCTAGTTAGCTCGGAACACTGCACAGTATCTTATCGGGGCTATAGTATAATAGCAGTTTAGCGTGTTGCAATTGCAGAGACAAAGATTTTTAAATTCAAAGAGGGTAGAGTTTAAAAGTTTCACCATAAAAATTATAGTATTTTTTTGTAGGTGCTTAATGTATATGATGCTGCTGAAGCAAGGAAATTGTTAAAAATAACTACCAAACCTAAATAAAACAATCCAAATCAATCAATGCTAAAAACTTGCATCCAGCCATTGTCATGGCGCTCATATTACTTATGTATCGTCAAACTAATAAAAATGAATAACTAAAATTTTAAATTAATCTTATTTCAAAACAATTATTCTAAGGTAGCGAGACGTATGTTTTTTGTGTTGTTCTGACCTAGTACCTAAACATCGCGATAGATATATAGCCTGTCCATGAAAATAAAAAACCTGGATTGAGGACGCTACAAGTACTTTTAAATAGTTATTTTTTTTAATTCATTACAAGTTAGCCCTTTACTTCAATCACACCTGATGGTAAGTGATCTCAGATGGAAGCAGACTAACTTGCTAGGAGTCTGATAATATCCACACCCCTTCGGTTTTTACATGACATCGCATCGGAGCGCTAAATCGCATGGCGGTACGTCTTTGACGGTGGAGTGGTAAATAGCCACGGTCAAAGCCACAATCTCACCAGCCAGACCATTTAGAAAAGTCTCAATCGGCCCTGCTGGAAATCGAACTGGGGACCTCCTTCTTATAAATCCACTGCGGCACAGGAGGCCGTCACAACATAATATAAGAGATTAGTTGTTTTTTTATGCGCAACATGGTGAGGTATTTTATTTTTCAGGTCATGCTATACCTTTGTTTATTTAGTTTTCGTGTTAGCGCAAAAAACGTTGAGTACTTACGAGTAAACTAAAAGAACGTCAGCACAGCAGGAATGTATTATTAAATAGTTAATAAAACGCTGTGCTATAAACGGAAGGCATATAATATCCATATATTTATGGCAATTTTATTAAAAAAATAAACGTAAACAAAGGACCAGTATGTAAAAGTGGACGAGTAAGTATTATATCTGTATGCATGTCACTCGAAAGCCTAAACTACTGAATATATTTAAATGATATGTTGTACACATATAGTCTAGAGCCTGAGAAAAGACATGGGATACTTTTCTTTAAACTATCTTGTTGTGCTAGTGTCATCTATTGCAGGTTCGCAATCATTACAGGCCCGCCAACCCGCATTGGAGCAGCGTGGTGGATCTACGCCCTCTATATCCCCTCTCCCATATATGGAGGGATGCCTCTCGTGGACAAAGTCGTGGGCTAATTATAAACGTTTCTACTTTGCTGACGCTCCTTTGCTTTCACACACAAATGCATCTATAAAACTCCTGTCTATACACTTCTTTTCACATAACTAAATCCAAAAAGTTTTGAAAATACATTATCTATTCGTATTTTTTTCATATATAATAAATATATGGGAAATAACATCCCACTATCCTAAAGGCACATATTCTATACCAAACTCGATTGAGAATGCTTGTCAACAAACAAATTTAAAATGAAGGTAGAAAATTCAATACATTTTATGCCTAATAAATTAAAAATTTATTTGTTTTTTTATAAAATTTTATTTAAAATATATTGAATATATTAATTAGTTTTAAGCTTACTTATCCAATTTATTGTCATGAATTCGTCATTAAGAAATAATTAAAAAAATTAAGTGCAAAATTACTTGTAATTTCTACCTTCATTTTTAATTCGTTTGTTGACAAGCATTCTCAATCAAGTTTGGTTTTAGTATAGTCAAATTCAATGACCTAAAATAAAAGGTACAATGTTTTTGGAAATTAAAATGTCCTAATAGTTAAAGGCATATATACACATTTTATGCCTAATAAATTTAAATTATGTTGTTTTTTTATAATATAAATAATTGTCGGCTTTAATTAATTTCCTATCATAACCGTAGCCGTAACCAGTTAACTAAAAAAATTAATATATGCTGATAATTTCTACCTTCATTTTTAATGTGCCGTGCGCCCTACAGACTTGTAACTGGCTTTAAATAAGGTATTGTTTGTACTGGTACTGGACACCACTGGCACTGCTTATATTGTTCATGTTCATATTGTTCAGACTTAATTTTACTTGTTCTGAGTCTAAAGACGGAATTGTTTGTCATGGTACTGAACGCTGGCACTGCTTATATTGTTCGACTTATCTCACTTGTCGCAGTCTAAGACGGAATCGTAATAAACCCTACATGCTTACAGGAGCACGTTGAGCCCTTAATCCGGCTCGGTATTTTTTTAAATTTCTGATAGTGGTCACTAGAACAATAAAAAACATTTTAAGCCTGCCAATTCCAATTAAAGCAGCGTAATGGATTTACTCCCTCTTCTGTAAGAGGGAGGCCTGGCTCTGTAGAGGCCATAAATATGTTGATAATGATGATGAATGGATTTAAGCTCCAACTCCTCAAGAGAGGTTTTGTAGTGCACTGTTTAAATCGGAATGCTAAATTGCTTGACAGTCTTCAAGAGCCCGTTTACACATGTGTGCTTTATTTATGAAAAAAAACAAAAACGTATCTGATTACTCGGACCAGTAAAACGGAGATAAATATGAACAGGTTGAGTGCCAAACTAGACTTAAGCTAATTTAGAAAATACGAAATTGCAAATCGACCGAGCTGGAAATTGTACCAAGAACCTTTCTGTTAGTTAACCAGCGCCAGAGAGGTTGAAAAAGAAGTACATATTTTTTTTCAAAAGATAAATATCATCAAATCGATCGATTTAATTAAAGTAAAGACTATTAGGCCTGATCAGAAAAATACAAAAATATTTTTGGATTTGAAGTGCCTTTGGCCTTGCCGTGCCAAATCCAGTAGAGCTAAGATGCGACCGAAGTGATATCTCGTCTATAGTCCGAACCATATATGTATAAAAAAAATATCGTATCGTCGTAAAATAAAGGTCGTTGAACCCTCTAAAGCAAAGGAGTAGACTAACTACTATCCATCTCTCTTTCACCGATGTATGTATTGGCAATATACTGTGTAGTCTTACTCTCAAATAATAAGTTTTGTCGGTTGGCAATATTGTTCAGAGTATAGCTATAACGAGAAAAACGTCTAATTAATTGGTTATATGGTCGAAACGACGTCCAGTAGCGCACAACTAAATTATCGCCCGCTCTTCCAGTGCGTATCTCAAAAAATAAAAATTATTTTAAACTAAGGAGGCTAAATGAAATTTTACAAGAAATAAAATAAGAAATTAATTTAATAGGAATAAATATTAGATTGGGTGGGTTTTACATAATAATATTAGTATATTAAAATGGTTATGTCATCTAATACTTTGAATTGAGCTATTCTTGTGTATACCGAGTTTAAGGGACCTGATAACGAAAACTTACACCAGTGATTGAGTAGGTACATAATTTAAAATTTAAAAAAAAGCGTCGGATTTTTTTATGATATTGCAAAAAAAACTGTAGTTTTTTAAAACTAATTACAGCTTTGTATCAATTACATCCATCTCATTACAATTTTAAATTAAAAACCTGGATTTTGTACTAAAACTAGCAATGTAAATGTAATTTTGAAATGCTCGTAATCAGCTGTTACGCTCGTAATGCACCAAGATTTCGGTTATCATAACCAACGGTTGACATAAGCTAAACGTAATATTTACTGTTCACGACAACCCGTACTCCGGTTAAGGACGTAAACCGGGCGGTTATCTTAACCGAGCTTATATTCTTAACCGGCGTACGGGTTGTCGTGAACAGTAAATTTATAGTAAAGTTATGTTAACCGTTGGTTATGATAACCGAAATCTTGGTGCACACAGGCCTAAGAGTTCAGCACGGTACACACGGGCACGCGATGCGGCCACGTCCTCGCCAGCAGTTAGCTATAAATTGCGGAGCGGTGTTTTCGCATTGTCCGCAATACATTGCGCGCTTAAATCTCAAAATCAGTAACCCTTCATTTCCGACATAAATGGTTATTACTATACCGTTGAAGCCTCTTCACAAAGTTTTCGTTATCATGCCCCTTACAACCGGTATATGATGCTTGCGACTTAGCCCGCTAAAATGGTGTATTGAAAACTTATAAGAACAACAAATAGAAAATCCCTAACCTTTTTTGAAGAAAAATTGAATCCGACTTTTTTGTAGTCCTAATAAAGATGATCAATTCTTTAATACATTATTTTATTACATCTCAAACAGTTAGGCAGCGTCTATAATGAAAGCACCCAGGTGGTGCGACTCTCCCAAACCCCTCTACACTAAACCCTTCCTCATGAGTTAGTCTATCTATTGGTAAAAATCGCAACAAAATCCGTTTAGTAGTGACAGACGGATACTTTCTTATAATATGTAGTGACAGAAGTATCCAATGTGCAACGATTTTATTAGTAAGGAAAATGAGTAAAGGTTACGAAAAATACAGAATTTTACGCGATCGGAAATAATAATAATTAAACAAAATAAAGTTATAAGTAGAAGCAGAAAGAAAATCTGTAAAATAAAATTGTTGATAAATTAGCTCTATTAGGAGAAAAAAAATCATTAACATGGCAATACCAAGTACCAACGCAATAGCAATGGCGTACATCGAAATTCAAAAGTGTAATTAAACCCTGTAAACCCAATTGTAGTCGTAACTTATTTCATTATTATATTCATCTTCCGTTTAAGGATGCTGTTGTACAAAAGAAATATGGCTCACAGTGCGTCTTCAACAAAAAATGGAATCAAAATTCGACATTAAAGTGTATTAGCATACACGTAAACAAAGCATCAATATGTACAAACGGTAGTATTGTTTCTGTCCTTATCACTCGTAAGCAAAAAAAGTTGCCATTCTTATAAAAAAATATTTATTTGTTTTATTTCGTTTCCACGGCTTAGCTACATATTTCTCCATTCGTTAGCAACATTGGTCTCGTTTCGGCGTGGAAATGGGCCATTTTTAACCACATTGTAAAAAGTGAGGTGTTATTTTGACGTCTAGAGAATCATTGCCTCCAAACGTGTTTCTATTATGATTCATAAGTGTCAGGGATATTAAAAATATGTAATTTTAATTAATAAATATTTAATTTAATTTAAAGTTTATAATGTGCTGTAATTTCATACAATTTCCATGGGCAGATTTGTCACATGTTTTTTTGAGTATAACACCCTACTTTGCAATAGTCAAAATTAATAGACTCGAGACATACTTAAATTTAATTTGTGTTTGAATATTCGGGCGGAATAATTTGAAATTTTTGCCCAAATAATTCAAAAATGACCTTTCAATAGATGTCTACTCTATTATGAGAATAACGTTTTAAGTATTAAAGTTTTGGACTTTTAATACATATAAATTGCATTTTTGTCGTGACAAATAAACGATTTAAAACTAACAGGAGGCTAGGCTAGGCTTTTGAGGCTCATAGTCCAAATTTTGTGTATCTTTACGAGGATACTGGCTAAGTTACAATGTGTAAGTACATCCAGTCAAAAATAACTACTATACGAGTTATTAGTTATAAAAAAACAACAACCATAAAGTAAATAGCATTTTGCCATCTAAAAAATATCTTTGCATAGTCTTTTATACTAGAAAATCAATTAATTTAATCATCAAACACTGTGTTCACTGGAGGCTCAGTTTGTTCTCCACCACGCTGTTGAGTTTCTCCAGAGCGTACTGCAGGTTGGTGTATACATTGGATCACTAAGTACTGTGTTTACTGGAGACTCAGTTTGTTCTCCAACATGCTGTTGAGTTTCTCCAGGGCGTACTGCAGGTTGGTGTATACATAAGATCACTAAATACTGTGTTTACTGGAGGCTCAGTTTATTCTCCAGCACGCTGTTGAGTGTCTCCAGAGCGTACTGCAGGTTGGTGTATACATTAGATCACTAAGTACTGTGTTTACTGGAGACTCAGTTTATTCTCCAGCATCCTGTTGAGTTTCTCCAGAGCATACTGCAGGTTGGTGTATACATTAGATCACTAAGTACTGTGTTTACTGGAGACTCAGTTTATTCTCCAGCATGCTGTTGAGTTTCTCCAGGGCGTACTGCAGGTTGGTGTATACATAAGATCACTAAATACTGTGTTTACTGGAGGCTCAGTTTGTTCTCCAGCATGCTGTTGAGTTTCTCCAGGGCGTACTGCAGGTTGGTGTATACATAAGATCACTAAATACTGTGTTTACTGGAGGCTCAGTTTGTTCTCCAGCACGCTGTTGAGTTTCTCCAGAGCATACTGCAGGTTGGTGTATAAATTAGATCACTAAATACTATGTTTTTACCAGAGGCTGTTTGTTCTCCAGCACGCTGTTGAGTTTCTCCAGAGCGTACTGCAGGTTGGTGTATACATTAGATCACTAAATACTGTGTTTACTAGAGGCTCAGTTTATTCTCCAGCACGCTGTTGAGTTTCTCCAGAGCGTACTGCAGGTTGGTGTATACATTAGATCACTAAGTACTGTGTTTACTGGAGACTCAGTTTGTTCTCCAGCACGCTGTTGAGCTTCTCCAGCGCGTACTGCAGGTTGGTGTACAGCTTCTTGTCGCAGCCGTGCTCCTCGATGGTAGTGAAGCGGAATGTTCTGAAGTTCTTCTCTATGTCGATGTATGTGACCGCTTGCATCAACGGACACAGGATGATTTTCGTGTGGTCTTGGAAGTTTATCTGTAAATATAACAAGTTTATTGCATTATTCTGCTGAATGGTTTAAATTCTTGTTGTCTGTCTGTCCGCACTATTTAAATGTTCCCTTACAACTCCCAAACGGCTTGGCCGATCCCCGCTATAATGACATATACTTATAAGAAAAAATCTGAGGAGTGTTGTTAGCTGAGCATGGCTGGAAGCATACATATTTTTGATGGTATTGTTGAAACGAAAATGTTTCTAGACATAAAATTGTTTGGAATATGCACTTCCGTTCAAATTTTTAAACCGAAAGAAGAATAAAACAAGTATAGCATTGGGTTCAATGTCGGGCGTAGCAGAAATGCAGGAGTTTGAAGGGCGGGTTGCCGTGTCCGATTTGTTTTTAATGGTTTCTGTGGCGCAGCGGGATGTGCAGAGGATTTATAAGACGGTGTTTCTGGGTTCGATTCCCGGCTGGACCGATTAAGATTTTTGAAATTGACCTAGGTGTGGCTGGTTAGTTACCACCCTACTGAAAAAGACGTATCTCCAAGCGATTAATAATATATATTGTTTTATTGAATTTCAAATGTTTTTAATGTAAATAAAGAATGCATTAATCAAACAGTATATTACGGTTTACGGAATAATAAAAATGGCTTCAAAGTGAAATAATTAATTTATTTTATTTTTGGAAAAAGTAATATGTGCAGAACCACATTAAAGTCGGCGTATATATTTATTTTAACGACTTTTTTTTTTCGAAATTAGGGCGGTCAGGAGTTAACTGTAGCCTTATATTTATTTTATAAACATCACATTGGATGGTTCAGCTAAATATCACCTGTTTTTAATGGTTTCTGTGGCGCAGCGGGATGTGCAGAGGATTTATAAGACGGTGTTCCTGGGTTCGATTCCCGGCTGGACCGATTAAGATTTTTGAAATTGACCTAGGTGTGGCTGGTTAGTTACCACCCTACTGAAAAAGACGTATTGCCAAGCGATATCCCATGGACACGTACAAAACGTTTTGACTCCTCGTTCCCGATACGAACTGCGAAATTATGGAGTGCCTTCCCAGCTATCGTTTCCCACCTACATTGTGGGTATCTTCAAATCGAGATTGAACAGGCACTTTCCAGGCAAGCGCGTTCCTTCGTAGCCTACACCTTCCCACCATCAGGCGTGATTGTATCCACATTAGTAGATAAAAGTTACAGAGGCAAAGCTTCTTAAGACCGTGCAAAATTGTTACCTATTTTGGTAGGGTTGTCACAATAGGTTAAGACAAATTAAACAGCCAAACAAACAACGTGTCGCACGGACATGACCCTAAGATTGTCAACTAACTGTGCGAGCGTAAACGTAAAAGGTATGTTCCAGTCTCGCTGCGTACGTGACAAGCGGCTGGTGGTCACTCACACATGCCCCGCGTGCTTGTAGTAGTGCAACCGATTCGATATCTTATAGATAATTAAATAAACCTTACCTGCAGAGTTCCATTAGTCAGGTACATAATGACGGCGAGGCTGGTTCTGAACCACTGGTGCAAGTGCGGCAATCTCGACAGCCCGTCAGTCTCTCTTACTTGTACGGACGCGCCTGTCAAATGAAAAAAGTGTTCATTCATTTTTATTGTGTGAGTGCAAACGGAGCAGGTAATTCGTCGTTTTGGTCTTGTAGACATGGTGCTGCTATTTATTATTATTCATACAGTTAATAAAAGGAATACAAAACTTTATTATAATTATATTTACTTATAACGTTATTTTTCTATTTTAGGAGCATACATGAACCAACACAAAAAAAAAATATCATCATTAATGATTGACATCAAATAGTTCAAAAAGCCACATTTTGCTAATATCTGTGAAGATATTTGTTTAAACTATATAAAGTAAAGGGCGCAAATATTCTACATTAAATTCCCGTTCTAACATATTTATAAATATATACACTAATATCATAATACGAGTAAATAAGCTTCACAAAAATGAATTATTTTAAATCCACAATTTTAACCGTTAAAGCAGTTATTGTGAGTTATCAGTAGGAGATAGGCATATGCTATCACGGACTTTTTTACAAATTTTGATACGTTCTTTAATATTGTAGTATATTGTTTCGTTCTATTCTCAATAGTTTTCGCAGCGCACGCGATGAAAGCAATTTTTTTACAACTTTGATTACATTATTCAAGTTTAAGTAAAGATGCGTAATTAATTTTGCAAATTATTATAGTCTATGACACTCCACATTAACGTAGCTTTCTATTGGTCTAGTAATTTTGAAATTCGGGTCAGTAGATCCAGAGAATACCCCTGACAACGTCACAAACTCACAAACGTAACCTCTATAATATTATATATAGATGGTAAACAGCTCACCAGCTTTCATAAGATGCTCAGTCATGTATCGTCTGAAGTAGGACAGGAGCTTCATCTTCTTGTCCAGATCTACAGGGTACTCCTGCATGGTCAGATACTGCTCTTGGCCTTGTCGGTTGATGTAGTGCACATTCCTATAAAACACATTTTTTAAAATTAAAATAAACTTAAATATTTATACTTATAATAAGCTATAGTTAGTTTGGTCAATCATTGCAGTCAAAGAAAAAACAAAATCAGAGCTGCAAATTAATTATTGAAGCCAATCAATTATACATGTTTCATAAGTAAACATAATTTATTAAGGCACAAATAACAGATAGGTACTGGCAAAGAGGTACCCCGATTTAGCGTTCCGTTACGACGTCGTGTAAAAACCGATGAATACTTTTTGCTTGTTGTTGAGGGGTATACTCACACTCCGTTAGCCAGCATGATCAGCTTGGTGGTGTCGTTGAACATGACGCCGACGCTCTCGTCGCACAGCTGGTTGCCGAAGCCGTACTTGTCGCTGTAGTCCACCCACTTGCCGACCCACACCAGCGGCTGGGCCACCGGGTCGCTCATGTCGTCAGTGAGGCACTCGGGATGATTCGAGGGGCATACTCACACTCCGTTAGCCAGCATGATCAGCTTGGTGGTGTCGTTGAACATGACGCCGACGCTCTCGTCGCACAGCTGGTAGCCGAAGCCGTACTTGTCGCTGTAGTCCACCCACTTGCCGACCCACACCAGCGGCTGGGCCACCGGGTCGCTCATGTCGTCAGTGAGGCACTCGGGATGATTCGAGGGGCATACTCACACTCCGTTAGCCAGCATGATCAGCTTGGTGGTGTCGTTGAACATGACACCGACGCTCTCGTCGCACAGCTGGTAGCCGAAGCCGTACTTGTCGCTGTAGTCCACCCACTTGCCGACCCACACCAGCGGCTGGGCCACCGGGTCGCTCATGTCGTCAGTGAGGCACTCGGGATGATTCGAGGGGCATACTCACACTCCGTTAGCTAGCATGATCAGCTTGGTGGTGTCGTTGAACATGACGCCGACGCTCTCGTCGCACAGCTGGTAGCCGAAGCCGTACTTGTCGCTGTAGTCCACCCACTTGCCGACCCACACCAGCGGCTGGGCCACCGGGTCGCTCATGTCGTCAGTGAGGCACTCGGGATGATTCGAGGGGCATACTCACACTCCGTTAGCCAGCATGATCAGCTTGGTGGTGTCGTTGAACATGACGCCGACGCTCTCGTCGCACAGCTGGTAGCCGAAGCCGTACTTGTCGCTGTAGTCCACCCACTTGCCGACCCACACCAGCGGCTGGGCCACCGGGTCGCTCATGTCGTCAGTGAGGCACTCGGGATGATTCGAGGGGCATACTCACACTCCGTTAGCTAGCATGATCAGCTTGGTGGTGTCGTTGAACATGACGCCGACGCTCTCGTCGCACAGCTGGTAGCCGAAGCCGTACTTGTCGCTGTAGTCCACCCACTTGCCGACCCACACCAGCGGCTGGGCCACCGGGTCGCTCATGTCGTCAGTGAGGCACTCGGGATGATTCGAGGGGCATACTCACACTCCGTTAGCCAGCATGATCAGCTTGGTGGTGTCGTTGAACATGACGCCGACGCTCTCGTCGCACAGCTGGTAGCCGAAGCCGTACTTGTCGCTGTAGTCCACCCACTTGCCGACCCACACCAGCGGCTGGGCCACCGGGTCGCTCATGTCGTCAGTGAGGCACTCGGGATGATTCGAGGGGCATACTCACACTCCGTTAGCCAGCATGATCAGCTTGGTGGTGTCGTTGAACATGACGCCGACGCTCTCGTCGCACAGCTGGTAGCCGAAGCCGTACTTGTCGCTGTAGTCCACCCACTTGCCGACCCACACCAGCGGCTGGGCCACCGGGTCGCTCATGTCGTCAGTGAGGCACTCGGGATGATTCGAGGGGCATACTCACACTCCGTTAGCCAGCATGATCAGCTTGGTGGTGTCGTTGAACATGACGCCGACGCTCTCGTCGCACAGCTGGTAGCCGAAGCCGTACTTGTCGCTGTAGTCCACCCACTTGCCGACCCACACCAGCGGCTGGGCCACCGGGTCGCTCATGTCGTCAGTGAGGCACTCGGGATGATTCGAGGGGCATACTCACACTCCGTTAGCCAGCATGATCAGCTTGGTGGTGTCGTTGAACATGACGCCGACGCTCTCGTCGCACAGCTGGTAGCCGAAGCCGTACTTGTCGCTGTAGTCCACCCACTTGCCGACCCACACCAGCGGCTGGGCCACCGGGTCGCTCATGTCGTCAGTGAGGCACTCGGGATGATTCGAGGGGCATACTCACACTCCGTTAGCCAGCATGATCAGCTTGGTGGTGTCGTTGAACATGACGCCGACGCTCTCGTCGCACAGCTGGTAGCCGAAGCCGTACTTGTCGCTGTAGTCCACCCACTTGCCGACCCACACCAGCGGCTGGGCCACCGGGTCGCTCATGTCGTCAGTGAGGCACTCGGGATGATTCGAGGGGCATACTCACACTCCGTTAGCCAGCATGATCAGCTTGGTGGTGTCGTTGAACATGACGCCGACGCTCTCGTCGCACAGCTGGTAGCCGAAGCCGTACTTGTCGCTGTAGTCCACCCACTTGCCGACCCACACCAGCGGCTGGGCCACCGGGTCGCTCATGTCGTCAGTGAGGCACTCGGGATGATTCGAGGGGCATACTCACACTCCGTTAGCCAGCATGATCAGCTTGGTGGTGTCGTTGAACATGACGCCGACGCTCTCGTCGCACAGCTGGTAGCCGAAGCCGTACTTGTCGCTGTAGTCCACCCACTTGCCGACCCACACCAGCGGCTGGGCCACCGGGTCGCTCATGTCGTCAGTGAGGCACTCGGGATGATTCGAGGGGCATACTCACACTCCGTTAGCCAGCATGATCAGCTTGGTGGTGTCGTTGAACATGACGCCGACGCTCTCGTCGCACAGCTGGTAGCCGAAGCCGTACTTGTCGCTGTAGTCCACCCACTTGCCGACCCACACCAGCGGCTGGGCCACCGGGTCACACATGTCGTCAGTGAGGCACTCGCGACGATTCTTTAACTGTAAAAACAAATCAACTCTGTAATAATGTAAGGAAGGTTAAGAATTTGCTTCTAATTAAGCTGTAACTCTTTTTTTCTGGACTTTTTCCGAACTTGGCCACGAAGTTGGCGTCACTTGTCTACCGAACAAAAGTCAGTGTACAGCGGGTTACCTACAGGTTACAGTCTACATACATCATAGGAACGAAATTAAATGAAAGTGAGAAAGACTTTACTCATGCTGGAGGTTAGGGTTACCTTGAGGTTGAGCAGAGCGGCGAGCTGGTCTCGCAGCGACACGAGGTTCTGGCGGTGCGACAGCGGCTCCACGGCGTGCGGCTCCAGCGGCATGCCCGGCCCGCGCTTCATCGGCGAATCTACTGCTATTATGTTCTCTGTAAGTGATCAACTTGCTTACATATTTTTTTGATAGAATAAGTAACATACGTATGTCTAGGGTTCTTTAATAAAAATACCATGTAGCTTAACTAAATAATCAATAACTTAATTTAAATGAAGACTTGCAGATGAACAATTATTGTCTACTATTGAATCGACGTTAAAGTATGTTGAAGTTGAAATTAGCATTTATTCTATAAAAAAACCTAGCCTGCTTGAAGTATATAACACTGTTTTGAGGATGTAATGATTTTTGGGTGGCATGACATTCTATATAATTTTCCTGTTGGCTGCTCATAGAAGTCTTTCGTAAGATACGCCTGCTTTGAATCAATGAACGTACCATTATTCTTGACTTCATTGAGTGGTCGCCTGTGCAAGGTGAGTCCCTCGAGCTGGTCGGTCCTGGGCGCTGTGGTGAGGCAAGAGAGCGGCAGGGCGGCGGGCATGATCCCTGAGGTGAAGAACTCGTGCTGCAGCAGTTTGTCGACTGGGGGCCGCTTCGCTGGGACCGACTGCAGTTGCAACACTATCATAGATGCTGCCGGCTTGCGCAGAGATGATGGGATCCTAGGAAATTATTGTTGCTTAAAAAAAAATTTAATCTAAATACTTTTATATAAAGTTAGCAAATTGTCAGTGACTGATGGACTCGTTATGAAATTTTCAAAATTATACACTCGTTGGACTTCAAATTAAGCTCATTCGCGATGTAGACGTTTCCTTATACCTGATTCTTCGATCCCTCGCGTTGCGTTGAAACCGCTGAGCAAAGCTAGTTTTTAACCGACGAAAAAAACGGATGAGGTTCTCAATTCGACACATATATATTTTTTATGTATGACCACGCATAACATTTTACAGAGTTGTCCGATTTTTATAATTCTTTTTTTATTAGAATGGGCACACTTCCAAGATGGTCCCATTGTCATTGTCATCATTGTCATGATGGTCCCATAGGCACAGACTTCATAGATATGCTTAAGTAAATTAAAGCAACTAAATGACACAGTTATTTTTTACTTTTTATTTACGCGTTTTGAGTCGGTTCTATTTTTTGTTAAAAATTTTTTTAGTTAACAAAGTTAGGTAGTTGCGAACTCCAAATCATTAGTTCCGTTGGATCTAGACGAAAACTAGTATGACAGGTTCCCAATTTCGATATTTCTACTGGAACTGGATCTAGGATATGCTTATATAATTTTTTATTCGATGATTTTAGATAATTAATTAATCTAGAATCTAAAATGAAAACATATTTCTCTGAATGTTTGCATTAATCCCACGAAACCTGCAACATTCCATGTGCAGGTTTAACTGCCCCACTAAATTATAAATGTTACATTGGCCAGACAATTATGCTTATCGCTAAGGAAAAAAGCATGAACATATAGTTTTAGATGAAAACGTCACAGACATTGGACATTTGCACAAATATTAGTCACTTCCACACTTTAGATACTTTCACAAATATTAAATACTAAGTGGTTTAAGGACTTCCCTTTCACTTTAAATTATGTCTTACTGATCACTATGAACTTTGCTTGATAACGATGTAGTATGACAATGACCGTGTGTTTGTAGCACAAAAACACATGTATCTTGACCTAAGGACCAATTCACATTACAATTTCTATTTGATAGGCCTTGTATCTATAAAATATGAAAATATATAAAATATTCATCAGTTATCATAGTAACTGTATCATATTATGTATCATAGTAAAAGTCTTTAGGGCTATATAGCGATTTGTGTTATTGTCCTATTTTTAATTATTTATTTTATTGTATCTTGTACATCAATAGATGTAAGCAATGTAGGTAAGTTTTGACGACCTTCGTGGTGCAGTGGTATGCGCGGTGGATTTATAAGATGGAGGTTCTGGGTTCGATTCCCGGCGGGGCAGATTAAGATTTTTCTTAAATTTTTTGTCTTAGTTTATCCGACAAAGACCAAGCGATTTAGCGTTCCGGTACAATGTCGTGTAGAAACTGAAACCCCTTCAGTTTCTACACGACATCGTACCGGAACGCCCTACTCCCAAGAAGCTAGCCCGCTTCCATCTTAGATTGCATAGGTGTGATAGCAGTCAAGGGCCAACTTGATGTCAATAAAAAAAAAGGTAGGTACATACTTTCTTCATGTTGTTTTATATTATGTGCTCCCTCTAATATGGTAAACAATGTTGTTAGCACATTAACAAGTTCACACTTATACATTAGCATTCTCACATCGGCTATGATTAGTTCACGTCACACTACCGGCAAAGACAAACCCTTAAGCTGTCAAATGCTTATATGATGTTAGGAAATGAAAATGTTAGGGATATGACTAACTTAGAATCAACTTGATCTAAGTTAGTCAGTGACCTACAGATTTGAAACTTGGTAGCTAATTGCGGGCCTCATAAAATGGCTCAGAGTCACTTAGTGGGCGATGGAAAGAGCAATACTCGGAGTATCTCTGCGTAATCGAATCATAAATAAGTAGATGCGAAGAAAAAAACAAAGGAACCCTAGCTCAGCGAGTGGTATAACTTAAGTGGCAATGGGCGGGGCACGTGGTTTGAAGAGTTGATGGACTTGGAAGACTAAGGAATTAGAATGGCCACCCTGCACCGGAAAGCGCAGTGTTGGTCGACCGCCCACTAAGTGGACTGACGGCATCAAATGTATCGCAGGGCATCGCATTTCTAAAAAGGCCTGTTTTGCAGTTGACTTCCGGGCTGTTAATGATCATGATGATAAAGTTAGCCAGTTTCTTATCCTTACTAATATTATAAAGGGGAAAGTTTGTATGTATGGATGTATGGATGTTTGTTACTTTTTCACGCAAAAACTACTGAATGGATTTTGATGAAACTTCACAATAATATAGGTTACATATCAGAATAACACATAGGCTACATTTTATACCGAAATTCCCACTGGAACGAGAGCTACGCGGGTGAAACCGCGGGCGTTTCTTGTACTGCATAATTAATTTAAAAAGGTCGTGATCTTAAACACAAATATTAAGTGAGCTGTTTGTATACATTTATTTAAGAGCGTCTATTGTAAATATTATATATTAAACCCCAGGGTTAACATATTGGGGGGTTAATAATATTGATTGGCAACTTCATACTAGGTACTCCTCAGCTAGTCTAGGAGTCAAATATAACGTGGAAAGAGTAGAAAAAACGGAGTAAGCCGATACAAATGTGTCTTAACATTTTACAACCAAAAGCAACATATGACATTAATTGAATGGCTTGCTAACAACACAGCTGGGCTCCATCACCGTATGGTATAGTTTGAACCTGTAATGTTGTTTGAGGGTGTTATCGTGGATAACGGCCTCAGCGTATCGAGCGCCGATCGCGCTCCACGGCCCCGCGAAACAAGCGTGCAGGGCCAGCTTTACCCCTTCACTACAAAAGAATGTTCACTATATTCCAGCTATATTTTTTAAACTGTATACTGTACCTATCGTTTACTCTGTTGTTTCATTCATATATTTAAAAATATATTGCTTTTTGTTAGTTTTGTAGAAACTTAGAAATTTAAAACTATTTGAAACTAATCATTTGTTTTTAAAGTAAAACTATATATTAATAAAAGTTGTTAATTTAGTGCCGGAACAAAATTAATAGTATTAGAAGAGGAAATTATAATTTAAAAAAATTCATATAAAACTAGCATTGTACAGTAGTTTATGCAAATCTATCTAATATTTAAATGAGCAATTCTTCTGTAATATATGAATAGAATATGAATCTTGGAAATAGCTCCAATGATTTTCATGAAGTTTTTTATGCAAGGACTTCAGGGGCGATTATTCGTTCTAGCTAGGTTTAATTTTAATAAAAATACCAAAGAAAGCTCAGTACTAATAACAATATTTGTTAAAAAAATTACAACATTTGCCTATGTGACTTTATAAGTTCTTTAACTATTTTATATTTTTATATTATTTGTACACCACTATAAAAAGATGCATGTAGAACAAGTTGTGAAAAAAAAATTCTTTCTTAACAATAAATAAATATTATACAGTCATATGCCAATCTGTAAAAATACCTAGGTATAATAAAGAAAAAAATAATAGGAGCATACAACTCAAATTACCTGTATTCACACAGCTTGATCCTCTTATAAGTGTCACGAAGGGTGGAGGTCTCGAACGGTGGCTTGCCGACCAGCAGAGTGTACATGATGCATCCCAAGCTCCAGATGTCAACTTCAAACGAGTGTCCAGTCTTTGTCAATATTTCTGGTGCGATATAGTTGGGTGTACCGCACAAAGTCCTCTTTCTCTCTCCTGAATCATTATTACATTAACATCACTGTATCATATTTCAATGTTCTAAATATCTTTAAGATTGGTGAATGCAGGCAGCTATAACTTGTACATATAAATATGCAGTGGTATGCCTTTGCATTATGCAAATTGATTTTGTACTACAAAATTGTTACCAGTCCAGGCATCTTACAGATTACATCAATCTGTAATATGCCTGGACTGGTAACAATTTGCAACTTCAGAAGTTAATGTTAAGGTTAATGATTGAGGTATATTTTCATTTAATAAACTGGAACTGGATTGGAATATTGAAAAGGCACAAAAAAAATTAACTAATGAAAAAACATGTGCAGGTCTCCCAGGTTGTCCAACAGAAGTGATAGCTTAAATATGGCTAGCACTGTGTGATAGAGTGAGAGAGGAGGAGCTATCTACTGCTGCAGTATATGCAAGAGAAAAGGGAAGCCAGACTAGACTGGTACTCCCAAAAGAAGAAATATGTGTTAATTTAAGTTGTTACAGATATTTCAGATCAGTGTACTGCCAAAATTGTGATGTGCGACCATATAACAAACATTTGATTAATTAATTTAACCAAGTAAAGTTATTTTTAGGCAACAATTTTATTAGTTTATTAAAAAAGCTATTACTGACTATACCTTCATATTCAATTTTAGCCGCAAGGCCAAAGTCTCCAATCTTAACATGAAGGTCGTCGTCCAGGAACAGGTTGCCAAGTTTGAGATCCCTGTGTATGATCCTCTGGCTGTGCAAATACTGCACGCCCAGCAGTATCTGGTGCATGTAGAACCTGGTCTCAGGCTCCGTTATAGCTTTTCTACGCTTGTGCAACTCCATCATTGACTGTTGATTAATACAAAATATAAATCAACAAATTAACATTTGTATAAGAATATTTAATTACTATCACTGATGACAACAAATCATGACAATCAAATCAACAAGACAAGAAATGAACAGTAAATTATAAATTAAGAAATGAGGGTGTTTGGTAGTACAGGGCCAGGTGGAAGGTTGTCAGGTCCAGGTGAAGATCTAGATTCATCTTGATGGACAGACCTAGTGAAGGTGGCAATTCAAAATAGCATAGCCAAGTTCACGCAACACAACTAATCATCAGAGGAGGAGAGTCATTGTACCACAGTTAAGAGAAATTATAAATAGTAACATTCATTTTAAAAGATCAAGTGTTGAGTTTCTTGCCAGCACTTCTTTAATTTTTTGTGAACTGTGGTAGTCACTAATTGTATTCTGACATTTCAAAATTACTTGAATAAAAAAGCCTACTTGAAATAAATGTTTTAGTTTCACTATGGAAGTGAGTTTGTATAGAATCTGGCCACTTCTCAATATATACAAATCAATTAACAATAATTTAATTTTTAAATGTTGTGCTCTGAAATTGGGCTTATTATATATTACTTGCAGGTGTAACACCTTGCCACTGTCAGTTGCTCTGGATTCAATTCTATTATAAAACAGAACAAGAATATCCTTATTTTAGAATATTTATTTTATAACAGGGTAAGAATATCCTTTCTCCATAAGCTAGTTACTGTAACTGCATCCTGAACCTGTGGTTTGCCCGAAGACTTCGAATTATGAAATCCTGTGGTTTTTTTTCAGTTTTTCTTGGTACTAAAATATTTTATATATAATTCTAGAGATGGGAAGTATATGGTGTTAGAACCCTGTGCTTCGTAGAGCATTTTAAGCCTCAGTCTTGTAGTAGTAGTGTCAGTAATAGTATAATATCAACAGGTGGTTGTTTAGTGTATGTAATCATCCTAAGCATATCAACTGGTACAAAACAAATTGGAGGAGGTCATTAAAAATAGTCAATTAAATGATAATACTTACTCTTCGTTTGCAGAGCTCCAGAACAATATAAATGTTCTGAGAGTCCTCAAAGAAGTTGTGGAAACCAACAACATGCTTGTGTCTCAGGGAGCGATGTATGTCTATCTCTTGGGACATTTTGTCTCTTTGGCTTGATTTCACCATCAGTTTTTTTGATACTATTTTGCCAGCATACACTTTGTTTGTGGCTAAGTCTTGTATTTCGTAGCATTTTGCAAATCCACCCTGAATAGAGAAGTCAGGTAAGCAAATAAAAAAAATAACCAAGAGTGGGCTGCAAGCCCTACGCTGGACATAGGCAGTAGTGCGACTATATTACACTAAATTGACAGTGTTTAGTGACCATTTATTACAAACGAGTATTTCGTTGTTAAAATAAATTAATTGAGTTAAAAAAATCCATTGTTTTACATTTTAGAGGAGAACTTTTGAAGAAAATCGATTAAAAATTAATATACGCCTTAAATTAGCAATTTCAATATAGATACATACTAATAAATAAACGATTGATTCGTTATTTTAACGGGAAAGTTTGAAGTTCAACAAAACTGTAGTTCACTTTGCCTTTACAAGTAAGATAATTTCAAGCCATAATAAATAATTAGTTCTAAAATAATAAGTGCGTAACTAAACTAAATCATTTTAACCAAGAAAACTGTAATACAAACTCACCTTTCCAAAGAATCTCAATCTTTGGTATGCGCAATGTGTTTGAGGATCATGTATAATTTCTGGAATCTCTTTCTTTTCTTCTTCTTTGATTGACGCCATTATAAATAAACTTAAAATATAAATTAAAATGAAATAAAACGTTAATTATACGAATAAATGTATTGACGATTTCTAACAAATTCACAAAGAAGATTTCAAACATCAAACGGTAAAAATCGTTTGAATATGAATGGCAGCAAAATGGCAGTTGCTCAAACAATTTTTGAACAGTTGTTATTTGACCAATCGTAGCACACTAAATCTCTCGGAGGAACTAAAAAGCCTCCTTGTCCCTGGTCTATGATATAAATTTTACAACGATGAATTCTAAACAATCAAAAGTTACTCAGAGGAATTTTACTTAGGTTTGTTTAAATGATAAAAACTTGACCGAAAATTGAAATCTTGTAAGCAATTTTGTTTCAAAACCGCATTTTTTTTTTAAATTTAAATTATACATTTTTCAATTAAAATATGGTACATATTTCATATGGTTGTAAGGGCAAACGTAAACAGAAATCAGAAGATATTTTGTATTATATTAATAATTTTGACTTGTTTTCATTTAGTACTGATATATGGACATTCGCGGTTTCAGCTGTTGTTATCTTGTAGAGAGAATATTCAGTAATATAAGGTTAAATATTACATATTTAAATTATATAAATCTGTTGTTAAAATTAGAAACATTGATAATTAATAAAAAATTTGAAATTAATTTCAAATTAATCAATGTTTCTACAAATTACATGCATAGAAAACAAAAATTTTGAAACAATTTTTATATCAATATAAAACCAAAAAAATAACAATATAAAACAAATTCATAATGTCAGTCCCATCACATCGTGTAGATAAACTTAATAGTCTATGATATATCCGGTACCATTAGTCTATAGTTAGTCTATGGTCAATTTAGGCGGTGGAATTTCAAAAGATTTTTAAATTTTTTGGAGCTATTTATTTAATCTAAGCTTACGAGTATTTGAATTTTAATATATATTATGATTATTGTCGTAATTCTTATCGGTAGGTAGATTTAATATAGTACCTACAAATTGTATTACCTACAAATTGTATTACCTATGTACCCATTAAAATTATTTTTTAGAATATTATTAATTTCTGCAATTTAAAGTGGGTATTGACGCTGCTTTTTATAACGGTAAATCGTAATCATAATCAAAGATTGACTTCAGGCACCCATATCCGACTATTCGATTCCTATAATCTTGAATCGGAACTGAAACAAATACGGAAACGCAGTGACGTAGTCGAAGTGCGTACATTCACACGCATCACTCACACATTATTGGTCATAGGAATATCCCTTAGTCGCGGTGCCGTTTGAATGCTGCTAGCGTTCCCGCCTATCATATAGATAAATTGGCACCGCGAATACGCAACGATCGCGTAAAAAATTAATTAGTACGAGTACAGTCAAGCCGACATGACGTTGAGTTACTAAAGTATGCGTACTTTCGTCTGAGTCACAGTATATATTATTTTTGTTGTTATTCATTACAAATTAGCCCTTAACTGCAATTACACCTGATGGTAAGTTATGATGCAATCAAAGAAGGCTAACTTATTAGAAGTAGGATGAAATCCACACTCCTTCAGTTAAACCGCTAGGCGGTACGTCTTTGTCGGTAGGGTGGTAATAGCCGCGGCCGAAGCCTTCCACCAGCTAAACCTGGACCAGTTTAGAAAATAGTCAGAAATGCCGGAAATCGAATCCAGGACCTCTGTCTTATAAATCCACTGCGCATTCCACTGCGCTACGGAGGCCGCCAAAAATTATTAATAACGATCCTATTTTATTTTTTTCCATTTTCCATAATCAAAAAATGAAATATTATTTGTTTATTTCATACAAGTACATTAAATGAAATATTTACAATAAAATAAATAAAATGAAAAAACTTAAACACTACAATAACCGAAACAAATTTTATTGTATGTACCCCGACTTTATTTCCGAAAACATATATGACATCCCTACTGAGTACGCCCTGGCATTAGGTTTTTGCAAACCACTGGTTATGACAGTGGATCTACAATATGGAAATATGAGTTGCTGGGTTTTACACTTATGACCTTCTGGAGTTTCTTGTCCATACTCCTATTATTTTATTTTACACTAACTTATGCTATTAAACAAAGGAAAAATAAATGTGTATATGTGTTGAACAGTAAAGATGTTTAGAGATATTTTTTTCATTTTAATATAAAACAAAGTGCTTTTTTTGTCGTCCTTAACTGCTATCACACCTGATGTTAAGTGATGAGTGTTTTAACAGGAAGGTTCGTGTATAATACATGCACAATGTAGTAGAGAAAAACTGATAATTTTAGAGGTTTCTGATGTGAAGTCGTAAATTACCGCATTTTTGTGCTTACATTGCAAACGCTGGCTAATCCCTAGGAGATATATAAAAATAATGTTCTACAGTATTCCACACTTTAAAAAGGCCAACAAAAATCACTTAGTATTATCTCTTGGATAACCCAAGATATTTCTTTGTCAGTAAAAGGATGGCTTATTTACGAAGCGATTTTAAGCAAGACTGTATTAAGCTATCCAATTAAGTTTCTTAAATACTTTGTGCATCCAGACCAAGACAAATTAAGAAAAATCTCAATCTGCCCCGCCGGGAATCGAACCCAGGACCTCCGTCTTATATATACACCGTGCATTCCACTGCGCCACGGAGGTCGTCAAAATCATAAAATACCATGTCCAGATCCTTAATTGTTTAAGTATAAAAAAGATTTATATAGATTGGTCGGTTATGGCTCAATACAGTAACTAGAGATTATTGAAGACAAAAATATACCTACTTATAAAGAATTAAAAACTTTTGACTATCTTTCTTACTTATGGTAGAATGGTAAGGTTTAGTCAACACAGGCTCTCGCATTATATGTATTTAGGTATAATAGGAACGTATAATTAAATTGACGGTATTGATAAATATTTATCTCCTGTATAGGGGGCAACATGATATAGGTAAAAACAAGGACCATACAATCAACATAAATACCAATTGAAATTAGTCTTTTTAGTCCATTGTCTTAAAACCTAAAGCTTCAAATAACGTCTGACGAAGCTTCCACTTGGCTGTTAGATTAGAATCAGAAGAGAGGAGACGAATATCTTAGCATACCAAGGATTCACTTTGCAGGTTCCGTGTCCATCGTGTGTCAGAGAGAAGAACTTCGAACAGACCTCGAGATGGTGACATGGGTGTAGGTTTAACCGATCAAGGCGCAAGGTCCAGTCAGATCCCCAGTCACGTGTATTTCACTCACGAGCTAAAAGCTAAAAGAGCTACTAGCTACTACTAGCTTTAAAAATGAAGATACTTTTATATAACATTTTCTTTCTCCTTAGAACCCTTTTTGACGTGACAACGTCTTATAATTCAATAGAGCCGGCTGCACGCACGAAAAAACATGACTCATGTGGTGTTACCTCGCTTTGAGGCGTTCCATGTAAGGCTTGAAGTGCAAGCGAGAGCGCGGAAAGAGCGACAAAGAAGCACAATCGGCCTTTGCGTTCGACAGCGTTCGACATCCGTCTATTAAACATAATTATTAAATATATTAATTTTAAATTAAAAATTAATATATTTATTATAAATTTAAAATATAAATTTATAAAATCAAAATCATTTATTTTATTAATTTAAATTAATATATATAAAAATATACTTAAATTAAAAATTTTAATAACCAATTAAATACTACCATTCCATCAGTATTTTCTTCAGACGTTGTCACGTGCAACTATCGTCAGTAAACCGACTTTACAGACAACCTATTTTTTTTCGTAATTAAAAGTAGCCTATGTCCTTTTTCAGACTCTAGGTATATACTAAAGCCAAACTCGATTGAGAATGCTATATCTTTTTAGGGGGCGTCCATAAATTACGTGAGGTGTTTTTTTTAATTTTCTGCCCCTCCCTCCCCCCCTGGTGAGATGTCGTGAGATTTTATTCAACCCCCTCCCCCATCCCCGAATCTCACGTGAGATTTTTCAAAATGTGAGTTTCTTACGTAAACGCGTTGGATTGTTATTGTAAAAAGAAAAAAACAAATTTGCATCGCCCTTTTATTTACGACTAGTTAAGACTAGTAATCAATATTGCTGAGAGTTTAATTATAAGTGTTCTTTAGTAATCTTAAGCATGTACAATCTGGATTAAATAGACCAAAATAGTATAAATTTTTTTTGTTTCAATCAGAAAAAAAATTGCGTGATATTTGCCGAGACCCCCCCTCTCTCCAACGTAAGATTAGATGAGATTTGACTCGACCCCCTCCCCCCCTTAAACACCTCACGTAATTTATGGACGCCCCTTTAGTAGTTTTAGCGTGAAAGCGAGACAGACAGACTTACTTTCGTATTTATTATATTAGTTAGGATAAGGATACTGGTAGATGTGGCGACCAATGACAACGTGTCGCCAGTCTGAGCTATCGCATAAGATGTTTAACGAAAAGGAGACATGGACAAGAAGGATTCAAATTGATGATAACGTAGTAAATATGAATAACTAATAACCACATTATAAAAGTTTTCAATGCGGTTAAAAGAAGTTAACCAATATTTGTATTATTATTAATATAATAGGAATTCTTTAACAGTTTTCCCTGTAGAAAGGTATTTAATATATAGTCCCGTCGACTGTTTATTCAACAATTAGTTTTAGTTTTGCGTCTAAACGGTTTAAACCGAATCGAACTATTTGTACATAAGATTTTATTTATTATTAAAAAACAAAGTTATTTACAAAAATAATTTTGAAGCACAACGTTCGTACAAAGTGGTGTTTTACAAATCATATCATTATTATTAACAGCTAGCTAGATTTTATGCTAATTAATAAATTGATTTTGATGAAACTACAATAATACACCAGAATAAGAAAGGCTACTTTTTAACCCAAAGTTTGTATGGGAACAGAAAACCGCGGGCGTACTCTAGTTACGTAATATTTTTTAATTTACTTTAAACAACCTTGTATGACTAACAAAAGAAAAATAATTCTTAAAATCAGTTATCTTCAAGTTATAGCAAAACTAATTCGTGCCAGTTAGTAGAAGAAAGTAAAAAAAAATCTGCAAATGTACTGGAGAAATAAATTGTGTGGTCACCACAGACCAGAAGGAGGTACTTCCTGTGTATGATCTGTTTACCGATCGACAATATTTATAAAGTCCGTAAATCGTATCGTAGAATTTACGCCGATTTACTGAACGCTCAGATAAAAACTCGATCAGTTGTAATATTGTCTTCTATATAGTTGCATGGATAGGGAAGTCCATAAATAGCCGGTTTTCATTTTAATTTTTGTAGGGTATATAAAGATTTCTCTGAGAATATTTTTTCATTTGACTAAAAGGTGTCAGTGGTGGATTGCTAACGATAGTGTTGTTATTTGTTATAATGATTTTTCTCATCGTGATTGTGGTTTTGATTTCTACGTTGGAGCTGGGAAATGCTGGACGCGCATGGGTGACTACTGACGAACGTGAGTATTAATTATTTTAGGTATTAATTTTACCGTAAGAGCTTTATAGAAACTTACGTTATACGTTTTTTTTTTATCTTATTTTTTAACTGAAAAGAAAGTTCTGTATTCGACCCGTGTGTATGTTCGTTTGCGATTTTCTTTATTTCTTTAAAAATTGTTTTTATTTGATAATGGCTCACGTTTGGTTACAATTTCACTCGATGGAAATTGTAGACATGGTCTAAGGTGGAAGACACTTGCCTAAAATATGCTTACCTATTTGTTTTAAAGATACTGATGTTCTGATTTCTGTTTTCCGTACTTATATACGAATTTAAGGATAAGTTATAAGTTATAATTTTTGGTTCTTTTTCTTTGCAAAAAATATTTTTCAAAAATTTTACGGGACACTCACACGGACATGGATATTATTCCGATTTATATATATAGAGGGAAATTAGGAGGCTGATAATTATAATGATTTTCTTGAATAATTTGATAAGTTTCCTGTAATAACCGAATTTTCACGCTTAGGTAGGTATTAGACGTACTTACTGGAAGTGGCTTACTTACGTATAATGTAAGCACCTAGTTAGATGCTTTGTTTCAGTGAGATAGGTAGTACAAAAAACAAATTCCACTAAGACGAATTGCGAGTATAAAATTAATGAATAATGATTGTAGCAATTTAAAATAATATAATACGATGAAGAGCTGGTTTCTCTGTTTTTTCGTTCGAATTACCAGTAGGGGTTACACTAATGAGTTTAAATGGGGGATGAAAATATTTAATTTTTTAAAACTTTTTCGAGAATTCTTGCCGGACACAGTTATATAAAACCAGAAGTTCCTGAGATTAGCGCGTGTAAACTAAAAAACTACAAATTCTTCAGCTTTATAATATTAGTATAGATACGCTTTTCGACTATCAAATAGAAAAACTCGAATAAATTTTGTAATGGGACGTAGTATCACATATGATGATTTCTCATGGGTGGCGGAAGCGATCTAGGTCAAGGTTTTATAGACATTACAAAAAATATATGAATGGTTTGTATTTATATATTAGATACGTTTGTTACATGACTTACCAGTATTTATATTTAGACATAGTTAGGTAAGTGTTGGTTTAGTGCCTAACTTGAATTTTTGAATACTAATGTGATTTAATAAAGTGGCAATCACTTTTAACTAAATTCACACATTTTTTACATAAGTCAGTAATGATGAAGTGTACCTATAGAAAACGAAAAAGTTCGTAACATTTTCGTTTATAACTTTTTTATTTACAGTACTACGACAAAAAGTTACTGGACTAAAGTTGTAGAGATTTCAATTTGCAACAAAAAATGTTAACATATTTTTTTTTATTAAATTAATAGTTTAAGAGATATATCGTAGAAACTATTTCAACCCCTATTTTCAAGATGGCGGCCGTGGGAAAAGGGTGGCGACCCCACAAACTTAGTTTTAACTTTACACTTACCCCCCTTACACATCAAAAAAATAAAATTGTGTCCTCTAAAAAAACGCACCCCCAAATGTAACTTTTCAATGGACTATTACCAGACCAAGAAGGTTAGGTAAAACTCCGAATCCGTGACATGTTCAATAGTTTTAAAATGATCTGAAAATCGGAACGTCCTGTTCGAATGGGTACTCATGGCAACTCTACTCTTTAGTTTAACACTCGCACTTGACCGGTTTTTTACCATGTAGGATCAATAATATTATTTTGGCGTAGGTAACTTTATCAAAAAATAAGCAAACAGTTTTTTAAGCATGCTGATATCTGATAAGAATCACTTCGTTTAACTTGAGTCTATTAACAAAGTTGTACCGTTAAAAACAAAAAAACAACTGTTTTGTAAAACGCTAAAATTAATTTTAATAGGGCAAAAAAAAGATAGGTAGGTATGGATAACATTTTTTTTTGTTTTCGCCTTTCCGTTCACAAAGGACGTAGGCAAAAAAATTCAACGAAGACAAGGGCGCATGCGTTTAATATTTTCAGCACCTACTTTACTGAAAATAAAAGTATTTTCCGAAAATTAATTAATTTATACATACATCTTTTTTAATAAAAATGAACTACGAGTATTTCTTTAACAATATCAATATAAAAAAATTCAAAATAATTATTTTTGTCTACTGATGGAGTCAGTCGTGATCCATATGATGATGCTTTCGCCAGTGTCCTTGTGTTTTTAATCCTTACTTAATGTAGATAATTACTTACACGTGATTAAATGTAATTACTCATGACCTATATTCACTCATCCATGCGTTAATTGTTTCACAGTTTACTTCTTAACTCCATTTACCACTTTTTAGCGTTCCGTAGCCAAAGTGTAACTGACTCTCTGTTACCAGGTTGTTACCGTGAACTGAAAGTTGACATTTTCACAGATGATGCATTTCTGTTGCTGCTATAACAACAAATAAAAACAGGCTATTCTACACTTCTTTTGTTATTTAAAGTGTCATTTGTTTTACACAATAAAGTATTTGTGAAAAAAGGTACATTTTTGAACTTTTCATATAACCGGTAAAAGTGAAAATTAATATTAAAATAACAATTAATTAAATTAGAAAAATGGTTATAAATATCGCGTATTTCCTCCACGAACTTTTTTATGTTCCGCTAAAGATGCCGGTGTGTAGGTATATTAAAAACAGACTGACATAAATATTTATAGGCGGCTCCAATATAATGAAAGTGATTTTTTTGTCTTTTTAACTGACTTCAAGTAATGTTCAAAGAGCTATCTTTTTTCTTTCTTCTTTAAGGACGTTACCTAGATCTCACAAAGTGCTTTGCTACTTCCTTCGTATAAACGTTCCTTAAACTTGGATGGCACTTAAGCATATGACTGGAACACACTTATGCTTAAGTAAATTTAATCAACTAAATGATGGAATTATTTTCTACTTTTAAGTGCGTTTTGAAGCTGGTTAAATTTTTCTGTTCAAATACGTAATCAATCATCAATCATACAATAATAATATTTACTTACTTTGTACGGAAACTTCGGTCAGCGAGTCCGACTCGCACTTGCCCGGTTTTTCAAGACTGCTATGTTCCAAGAACTATGCACTCACAATTTCATAACAAATCCATTGATTCCACTCCATTGATTCCACTGTTAGACCTTAGCATTATTACTTTTAATGCAATTGAAGCACCATAAAAAGTGGTTTACAATTTAACTAACACTAACTTAGTTTTTCATTACGATCGCGTGTCTAGTGGCTTCTAACTGGAAGAATCTTACTTGACTGTTCGTTTTACTTCATTTATGTGGTACTAGGTCAAGTTGATGGGTTGCCTTGGAGATAGAAGCTAAGTAAATGCTTGTATATAGGTCATAGGTCATATAGTTAAGTATCCACTTTTTCGCATCGTATGTATCGAAGGGTTCATAGTATTTTTTGTATAGACACATAAAAAGTTATAAAAGCAAGGCCGTTTTAAACTATGCTAGGACCCTGGGAATTTAGGGCTCTTTTGGAAACTAAGATCAATTATTACGAGTAATCAAATATATAAAATGTTGTTAATGTTATTAGTATGCCGCTGGTCTTTATTAGAATTTAAACTATGACAAGTATTTTCGTCGGGTTCGAAACTAGTCGGGTATAATCCGACAGCAGTGTTGCGAGTTTCAGCTATTTCTATTTTAATAATACTGCTGGTCTTTTTTTTGGGAATAAATAAATATATGTGAAAAACTGTTAATTCTTTGGGGCCCTTTGAGGACGGGGGTCCTGGGCACGGGACTCATGTGTCCTTATGGTAAAGACTGGAATATATACAAGTGCGTTTTCGGATTCGCATTGTATGCATTCTACACAAATCAATCTGTCGGCAATCCATTGCTGGTAGTTACGTGGGTAAATCCGATCGTTGCTAATACTGTGGACGCATTGTATAAATACAATCCGTTTGATGCAATGCGTCCTATGCTTGCGATGCATTAAAGTGTACGCCTGCCTTTGAGATATGGAGTTTATGTAAGAAAGTTGGTTCTAATGGAGACAATGAGTGTTTGAATTCTTAACAGATACCGTTAGTATGAGCGATCGTTTTTCCAGCGAACCCTTTCTTTTGTTAGGTTTGTCACAGCTCAAGGCTAATCGAATGACTCTGTTCATAAAAAATAAGACGTATCTACGTCTACATTGTTAGGTTAAATACTTAGCCCTATCCATTTATTTGCTAAACAATATTGTAGGTGCTATTTGCGTGAGCATTGTTCATTGAATTAGATACGACTGCTTTATCTGTGGGGCAAGTGCGAGTTATTCACCGAGCGTAAAAACGTACTCACTCGTAACGTCAAATTATATAGAAAAAAAAGCGTTTACTCTCACTATAACTAGATGGCGCTACTCCAGTTCCATATAAAATTTGCGTTTACTGTTTTCGGTATCGACTTGGTAAAATCTCACACTCGTCTCACAGCTGATGGGGCGACTGCGGTTTCACTCGCGCGTTCTCGTTCACACGGACTCACACGTAAATGTACAAATTATGGAATAGATACAAACGTTTACATTCACTATATCTACATTAAACTCATTCCATATAAAATATGTATTTAAATAATGAACCCATAAAAAATAATAAGTTGATTTGAATAAGCCAATTCAAATCAACTTAATTGAGTAAGATCATAAACAGACATAATAGTCAAAACCACAACCTCCTTTTTGAAGTTGGTTAATAAGGAAAGTCAAATGCATTCCTGTGACAAAGGCAAAACCCACATTAAAAAGCCCATTTTATTTCATTTTCCATTTATAAGTCGCCAATCAAGTTTTTTACGAGTATGGTGGAAATATCCTACAGCTAAATTAGAAAAAAATCCTTTTACATTTCGGATTTTCCTTATGCCTATTAAAATTAAAATGTCATATAATGTATTATTTATTTAAGTTTAATATTTATTTTAATGAGCCAACAGCGATGCGCCGGAAATTATATGTGGACATAATTTTGAATATTAATTAGTAAGTAGGTAGCTTGTTTCCTGTTTTACTTTTAAGACTTAAAATTAAATATTTTTAAAACGTTTAATCGTCTTTGTAAAACACAGTAGATACAATCATAATACTATTATAAAGGTGAAAGTTTGTGAGTTTGTATGTTTGTTACTTCTTCACGACTAAACGGCTGAAGCGATTTTAATAAAATTTATTATGGAGTTAGTTGACACACTGGATTAACACAGGTTGCTTTTTATCCCGAGATTTTTACGGTATTTACGGGAATTCCGCGGGCGTCCTCTATTGTACAATAATAGGAAAAATAATATTGTTTATATTTATGTGCTGGCTACTTACGGGCGGTGCCAAATCCTAATAGATATTTCTTTACTAACTGAAGCTGTAGAGAGTGGGTCTACTTTTGGACACATAGATAGATAGATATTTTACTAAAATAAAAATACATCTTTAATTTTTTGTTTTTATTTCCAGGCTGTAGTGTAGAAGAATCCTGTTTTTTTTAACTAGGAATTTTGTTATTTTCAGTTGAAAATCACATTAGTCCTGAAGACATGCGAGAATTTATAAAATGGTGTCAAAGAAACGAATCAGTTGAAACGAATGCTATTGGAGGGGATGAAGATGTTAACTATGCAATTTTCGATGTAAGTTTATCATTGACATATTAATAGTTATGGATTTCTTTATTCATAACAAGTTGCCCATCACTGCAATCACATTTGGTGGTAAGTGATGATGAATTAAAAGATGAAAGCGGGTCAACTTGTTAGGAGTAGGACGAAATTCACACTCTCTTCTGTTTCTACACATCGTACCGGAAGGCTAAATCACTTGGCAGTATGTTTTTGTCGGTTGGGTGTTAACTAGCCACGGTTGAGGCCATCCATCAGACCCGGACCTATTCAGAAAATCTCAATCGGCACTGCCAGGACTTGAACCCACGACCTTCAACTTATAAAGCCACCGCGCATACCACTGCGCCACGGAGGACGTCGGTAAAGTTTGCTTTGCTTTACTCTGTTTATAGGCGATGTTTTTCCACTTAGTACCAGGGTGGACACCTGCTTTGTCCGTAAATTAAAACTTAATAACCCTCCTTCTGACGCAGTCGGGTAAAAAACATTTCTTGACAGGACACAACTGCACTCCCAGTTCCCGATACAGTGGATTGCTTCGGACTAGGATCCCTGACGCGAGCTCTACCACTCAACATGCAGCCTGGTACTTCTGACGATATTAACACGCATTTCTTCTTCTCCTCTAGAAATAGTCCTGCAAGGGTCCAGGTGAGTGTTCAAACAAAAGCCTTCACGCATACCTTGGACAGAACAGTCTTATTTTTTTCCGAGATCACACTAATATTATAAAAGCTATTTTAATAAAATTTGGTATGAGTTAGCTGAACACACCATATTTTATCCCCAAATTCCCACGAGGGCGAGAACTACGCGCTAAAATAACTATTTATAAATTTTATAAAGTTTTAAATAATCTTCATTGCATTGAGCAATTTTCGTATAGGTATAATCTGAATCTCGAAAACGGCTCTAACGATTTTCATGAAATCACGCCTTATTCCCATAGGGGTAGGCAGAGACCACATCCCTTCATTTGCCACGGTCCTTGCATACTTCCTTAGCTTCTTCCACTCTCATTAATCCTTTCATACAAGATCGTCGGTTTAGGGTACTCTTGACCTGGCCAGTATTTAAAATGTCCTGAATATTTGGTCCAAGAATATTCTCCTAGGCCTTCCCCTTCCAACAATTTCATTCACCCTCGCCTTGTAAATCTCTTTTGTTAATCTTCTTTCATCCATTCTCTCTACATGCCCAAACCATCTAAGCATCATTTTCTCAATTTTAGTCACTATATCTTCTTTTTGAAATTTTTATATGGGGGCGATTATTTGATTAACTTAGATTAAATTTTTAGAAAACCTAAAATTTCCGAAATATAAAACAATCTCTAAGTCAATTAGGTTGTTCACTGCTTAAAATTGTCGTAAAATTTCTTACAATCACTCCCTACTAAAAGGATAAAGATTTTTGTTTTTTACTATGGCTATTCGTTTAGTTTTTGATTCCCAAGATTCAGACCGGAATAAAAAATTTTCTTGATTAATGAAAAAAATAAAAATTTTTACCTGTGTCATTTAGTTGCTTTAATTTACTTAAGCATATCTATGAAGTCGGTGCCAGCCAAGTTTAAGGAACATCTAACATATTGTAGATATGCTTAAATAAATTAAAGCAACTAAATGACACAGTTATTTTTTAGTTCTATTTTTTGTTCAAAATTTTTATTTCTTTTTTTTAGTGATTTATCGCCACGTAATGTACTCGTACTATACTTTCATAGTATATTATACGGCACTAGTAGCCAAAAAGCTACCAATACTTATACAAAAACCGAAATCGCTGCACGTGTGCCTATAACATTTGCAGAGTTCCTTCAATTTTCCCAGGATATCTTCATCAGATCCTAACATGGTGACAATGGGACCACCTTGGAATTATCAAAATCAGACAATATTGTGAAAATTAAGCGTGGTCATACATAAAAAAAATATATATACGTGTCGAATTGAGAACAAATATACAATTGATTTGTACCAATAATAATTTCTAATACGAATGTTAACGACTTTCTTTTGTAATTTCGTTCATTGTTTACTTATTTTCCTTAAATAAGGTCTTACACTCATAGGTATTTCCCGGATCGCAGTTCGGCCTAGAGTGGGTCGACTTCAAACCTGAAAGAAAAACTGTAATGATCGTTCACGGGTTCATGAGTCACAGCAACGCTTCCTGGGTGCTAGACATGACTAGTGCGTTTTTGGAATGGGTGCGTATTGTTTACTTTACTTTTGTTTATTACTATACGTATAAATGAGTGACGCATGCGCATTTAAATAATAAGTCATTCAACCAGATGTTTCTGCGTCATGCACGGAGGTAGGAAGTTTAGAACAATAGAAAATTGTCGATTGTTTTTGTTAATCACTGACAAGGGCCTTTGATAGCAATCTTATGATTCCGGCACACTGTTATTTTCAAAAATAAAAAAAAACTGTCACAACGCGTCCTCATCAAGCTTTCTACAATATGTTAGCTAAATGGTATAGCATCCCGATTCGTACCGATACACTTCGATCTTGTTAACACAATTCTGTGCATAAAATAATTATTTTAACTTAAAAAAGTCCATACTAACATAAACAAAAAGGGTTGTCACCTAAGCTTTTAAGCAAATTCTTGTTGACATTTCTCCCTCAGGATTGTACCTAGGAAGTATTTTTTTCTGGGCATGTATTCTCTCTCTCTAACTTCTGGTTGTCGGCTTGATTCGCTATTTTCCTAACACGTTGTATATAAAACATAACGTCACGTCGACTGTGAGCCCGAATGTTAACTTGACATAAATACATCACGCCTTATTCCCGTAGGGGTAGGCAGAGACCACATCCCTCTACATGCCACGGTCCTTGCATACTTCCTTAGCTTATTTCATTCTTCCTTAGCTTTGCTACATTGAACATTCTTAACTTACTCATACCATTGATAAAAAATAAATTTCTTTATTAGGAGTAAGTAAGGCGCAATTCCTAGTTACAAATTACTTAAAACAATATGTTAATAAGTGGTATGCTGTATAAGATGGCAGTAAGCTAGCTTTGAGGTAAGATTTTTCAAATCATAGGTTCAAATATTTTCTATTATTAGAGGATCCGAACTAGAAGCGACCGTCACTCATCTACTTTAATGGAACAATTTTTATAAAATTTTGTATGTAGGGGCGACTAACTTAACACCTATTTTCACTTAGGTAGTTAAAAAGATGCCAATTTTTAAAAAAAATAGTGGCTCAGCATCTCACTTATCCTATCTCCTATTAGATGGATACTAGACTATAATGTTATTCAAAATAATAAACTTTAATAGTAATTATAAAAAATATTTATTTAGAAACTAGAAACCATTTTAAAGTCTTAGAACAATTTTTATATTACAATCACAGCATATAATCAGCACAGCCTGCCCAGAAATATGAAACAATTAGTCTGGGGTCAAAGTAACTTCATTTTCTGTATTATGCCAAAGTTTACCTATTTTTCTGACAAGGCTTACTTCAAAATTAATTAACATTAATTAATCATAATTATCATCACATCATTATTCTGTTATGACTTATTATACCTATAAAGTCATAGAAGCATAGGTTAAGCTTAGAAAAATAATTTTCATTTCGGAAATAATAAAAACAATTATTTCACCCTAGAATCAGGTACAATTCCATAGGAAAAATTTAAGGCTTACTTAAGTAATAATTAAATTAAATTGAATTAAATGCAAGCGCCAGCCTCTATCTTAGGTGTATTTCACCATACTGACCATGTGTTACTTTTGTGTAAATTAGCCTTAATTGATAACAAGTTATTAATTATTAAATCAACATAAAATACATACATAACCAATCACAGACTTCATTTTATTTACTGTACATAGCAGCTCCTGCCTTGGCTAGCTGGTCTGCTTTCTCATTCCCAGGAATTCCTTTGTGGGCTTCAACATAATTCCACCTTATGTCAATTTTATCTTTTATTTGGTCCAAGTCTTTGAAATCCTTTTCATTTTTCACAGGCTCGCCTGACTTGAGTTTCCATCCTTTTCGTTTCCACGCTGACAAAACAAATAATAATTTAGCAATGACATAAGGATGGAATTTGGTGTAGACAAGTGTGCGGTAATCAATATCGAGCGAGGTAGAGTTGTAAGCTCTGAGAATATAGTACTTTCAGAAACTATTATTCTCAAATCACTTTGCGAAGGGGAGACCTATAAATATCTTGGAATGTCAGAAGCACTCGGTATTGAGGTAGGGAATATGAAACAACTAGTGCAGGAACGGTTCTTTGGCCGCCTGAAAAAAGTCCTAAAAAGTCTTTTATCAGGTGGTAATAAGGTGCGTGCCTACAATAGCTGGGTCATGCCCTTACTCATATACTCTTTTGGCATTCTAAAGTGGACTCAAACTGAACTGGACTCCCTGGACTGTAAAGTCCGCAAACTGCTGACGTCATATCGGATGCACCATCCACGTTCATCTGTAATGAGATTGTACCTCCCACGCAAGTGTGGGGGACGTGGTTTCTTGAATGCCAAGAACCTCCATAATCGTGAGGTGTGCAATCTCAGAGATTATTTTCTCAAGATAAATGTGGGTATACATAAGGATGTCGTTGCAGTGGACAAGGGTTTTACCCCACTATCCCTTGGCAAAGAGAACTGGCGTAAGCCTAAAGTAATTAGTAACTCAGATCGTGTGGCGATATGGAAGAGTAAGGAGTTGCATGGACGTTTCTACAAGGCCCTCACGGGACCGGATGTAGATCAAATAACATCTGTATCTTGGTTGCAATTCGGTGACCTCTTCGGGGAAACCGAGGGTTTTGTCTGTGCAATTATGGACGAGGTTATCAAGACGAGAAACTACCGGAAACATATTATGAAAGATGGCACTCTAGACATATGTCGAGCGTGTCATCAACCTGGGGAATCCCTCAGACATATAGTTTCCGGGTGTTCTCATCTTGCTAATGGTGAATACTTGCACAGACATAATCAAGTAGCCAAGATAATCCACCAACAACTTGCTCTTCAGTATGGCCTTGTCGATTCTGAGGTGCCTTACTATAGGTACGACCCAGCATCAGTTCTTGAAAATAGCAGTGCGTTGCTCTACTGGGATCGAACAATTATCACTGATAGGTATATTGTAGCCAATAGACCTGATATAGTGATAATTGATCGATTAACGCGCCGTGCAATGATTGTTGATATTACTGTTCCACATGATGATAATCTGGTGAAAGCTGAAAAGGAAAAAGTATCAAAATACTTGGACCTTGCTCATGAGATTACCGCCATGTGGAATGTTGATTCAACAATGATTGTTCCTTTAGTCGGTCTTATAGCGAAAAGCTTTGACCAACATCTTAAAAAGCTTTCACTTAATTGTTGGATCAAGGGTCGGATACAGAAGGCAGTAATTCTTGAAACGGCGCGTATTGTGAGGAGGTTCCTCACTCTGGAGCCCTGACCACCGGTTGCTTGGACCCCCGGGCCCCGCAGCAGGCGGAATGATTTTTTTATAAATTTTTAATAGTGTTTTTATAATTGTTTTATATAGCATTGTTGAAAATTTAAAAAGAAATGTAAATAAATGAATGATAGATTAAAAATAGGTTATATAAGGTTAACTTGACTGTCTGATTATAAGTCCCGTTATCAAAATTTACTAACTGTAAGTTATTTTTAAGAGTAACTACTAGGTAATATAAAAATTATACTGCATTTTAAGTAATTTATTAATGTTAGTAATAATTCATATCAAAGATAAGATGTATGGCTGTGGAGTATATAAAACATTTCAATGGGGTTATTTTATACCGGTGCAAGTCATTATTTTGCAAATTCAATGTGGACTAGAAGTTTGTTATGGACTATATGTACTTTAACACATATTGGTAATAAATGTATTAATAGTAAATACTTTATTGTATCAACCACAATTAACTAATTACAGAGTACATCATTAACACACTGTAAGTGACATATGTAAATTAATTAGCTTTTCAAATATCATTTACCTGGCATCCATTTGGTCACCGAGTTGATGAGAAACTTCGAGTCAGTGTTAATGGTAAGTTTGTCCAATCCATTATCAATTGCCTGTTTGATGGCTTGTGTGGCAGCTTGGATCTCTCCGCAATTATTGGTAGCACGACCAGAGACTGGGGCGCTGACGTTCAAACGGTGTCCGTCCCCCCAGTAGACACCTAGACCAGCCTTGGCGCTATTCCTTCCATTGGATGAGCATGCGCCATCAGTGTAAACTTGGATATATCCATCGCTATCAGTTTCAAAATCATTAGAACTTCTCCTCATCCCAATCTTGTTTGGTGGGTCTATCATTATGGCTCTTCTCTCACTTTTTGCACTTTTTACTACCTTGTTGTTTTGAGAACCTTTTAATGTTTCCTCAATGTCATTCACTTGCTTCAATATTGTGCTCATATCATCGGAATCATCGCTAAAGTCGCCGCTGTATAATTCTTGTTTAGATATTTGATATTTTCTCTTTGGTTTACTTGGCCCTTCATCTGAGTAGTTTTGAGTTGTACTGAACTGTCTTTTGTGAGCCGATCCATAGGTTTTATGTGTGGATGAACTTACGTAGCTTTGGGAAACGGTAGGCTTTGTGTTTTGACAGTTGTTGCCCCCATGAGTTTCAATGAATTCCTGAGCTGCCGTGGCTGTGTCAAATTTTTTGTACCGAGCACCTGAGTAACCTTTCACTTGGGATTCGCAGTCTGGCCAAGAGTTGAAGATGCCGGGTATCCGACCTTTCGCTACAGCGTAGAACGGCATTTTAGGAAAGTTTACAGTCTTGCAAAGTGTTTCAGTTTTAATTCGTAAAAAACACCGTTGATAAACAAAAAGAGACTTCCATAACATATGAAATATAAATCAAAGATCAATAGGAGATTTAAATTTTAAATATTTTTAAAAAGTTCAAACTAACCACAGACAGTTAAATAAAACTGAAGAAACTAACTGACATTGACATTGACACAGATAATACGTAGCAAAGCGATGCACAGAGAGCGATGCTGATGCGTTGGGTTATAATTCATTTATATTGGTCACGTGACAAATCGATTCAAAATGTCATTCCCGTACCTACATTTCTTAGTTTTTTATTATTTATCTTCAACATGTCCTCAACGTTTAAGATAACGAGATAGAAATTAAAAATAAAGGCTAAAGACCCTGTCTTATAATGTCGGGTCAAAAATATTGTAGACTAGCGGATGCCTGCGGTTTTACCCGCGGAAATAGAAAAGGTTTTGAGGATTTTTCAGGTAATTATTCGATTTTTTAAAAATATTATTATTATCAATTTACCTGTTTATACCACCACACAGTTACGCCAGGAAAAAACCAACGTTTGTATATTCTACAGGCTTCATACTTTCGAATGATATTAAAATTCGTTAAACTCATGACTGACGAAAATTACTTTTTATTAAATATTGCATTAAAAAGTCACTTTTCAAATTTTCAGTTAATAGTTTGGCTGGGAATTTATAAGCAGTGCACTCGAGATATATTTTCTAACATATTAAATTTGATATAAAATACTTTAAACAGATGGGTTGGGATACCTATGTCTTTGTCGGTAGAGTGGTAGGTAACTAGCCACGGCCAAAGTCGACAAAAACTTAGAAAATGTGAAATCCTTAATTGGCTGGAAATCGAACCCAGAACCACTCTCTCGGACGTGGTGGAGGCCCCCTTAGACTTACAGTAGATCTAACTCTAGGACGACGTGAACGTCATAGCGGTGGACTGGAGCAGGGGCGGTAACACGTGGAAGTATTGGCGTGCCGTCGCCAACACGCGACGTGTCGGCTCCGACGTTACCGGGTACGTTCATTATTGTACTGTATGGCTATATGTCACGAAACTCTTAACAGTTTTACGGGAATCTATGGGGTTCTTTGCCGTGGTTTACTGCGGATTGTCACATCGTTTAGCCGTAAGACATACCGCTAAGCCATTTAGCTTTCCGGATTATATAGAACACATAACAGCAGCTAGCTATCTTTTTATCATCATTATTTGTCGATAGTCGTCCACTGTAAAACTTACTTACAAATAAGAGAAAAAAATACACACATCACCCCCTTTTTCCCCCATTTACAGCCGCCTCACATGTTAAAATCCGTTCAGCCGTTTAGGTTGTAGCGCGTGCCGAAGAAATGGACATACATACATACATACGCTCGAAAAACATAACTCTCCTTCTGACGCAGTCGGGTAAAAAGGCCGCTGCATGCATTGGCTCAAAAAGGACTTTGGGGTTTTGTACTTGTACTTCATCATCATCATCATTATCAGCCTATTAACGGCCCACTACCACCATAACCACTACCTCCTTCCTTGCAGAGGATATGGAGCGTAGACACACCACGCTGCTCCAATGCGGGTTGGGGGCGGTGATAATATTTCATTTATTAATGATCACTATCAGATGTTAATGACAGTAACCGGGACCGACGGCTTAGCGTGCTCTATGAGGCAGGGGAGGGGGTGGGGGTTGGGGTGGGTACAACACAACCAACGTTCCGACTCCGAGCTTGGAATGTACTGAGAATTTCATAGAAGAAAAAACTCAGAATTATTTCGTGACGCGACCCAGGATTCGAACCCAGGATCTCCTGATCGAAGCCAGATGGGCTAGCCACTAGACCAACAAGGCAGTCCTTACTAAGTAATAACAATATTTTGTTTAACTCTTGCATCATTAAAACATGCTTATTATATCAGATGGTCTGATAGCTCAGTTGTTAACGAAGCACAAAAGACACGGTAACATCATAAGCACGATTTTTGATTTGGCTAGTTTGGGGCAATTACAACACACTTTAAATTAAAATCACCTTCAAAATCGTTTGCAATTCCCAGTCACGAGTTCGAGATGATTCTATTGTACAGCAAATGTAGAGTAGAGTTCAACAGTTGAAATCGAAGCAATTGCGAAGGCGTTGCACAATACAATTATGACATTTTTCTTGCAGTGTGTAATGGTGGTGGTGAGTATATGTAAAAGTATGTAATAAAAAATATCAGGTATCCTCAAATAATTGTCTAAGCTAAGCTTATCCTTTCTCGCGCAGATAGAAATGCCTTGGCTTATTAACAAAAAAATTTCATTTTTGTCGGTTTAATTTAGGACGATAAATTTTGGCAGTTGCTCAAGTCTGGTTTTCAGGCTTTGGCCGTGGGACGGACTGGCGGTCCAAAACTTTGCTTGCGCAATTACTGCTATCCTTCTAGACACCATAGAGAGTATCGACGAGGGTGTCAAAATGTCTGTTTCCGCGATTTTCTGTCATCCCAAATTGAACGCAGACGATTCCTCTGAGTTTTAGTGCGTTATTCTGGCTGCTTCTCACTCAGCCTGTCCTAAATACGCGGATTCTATGTGCGCTGCAACTACAAATCCATTTCCTAGCCACGGAAAAGGACCGCTTTATTCGTAGATTTCGGTATCGCAATATTGCTGCCAAATGACTTCGCGTTCCGATGCGATGCCGGGTTGAAAACGCTAGTGTAACTTGTTATTGTGTGCTGGGATTTATACAAAATTAAACATAAATTAATTTCGATAATCTTATTTGAATGAAACCATACCACTGTAGCTATGATCGTCTGTCATGGCAGGTTTATGAAGCAGCTGATGGCAGCGACCGGCGCTAGAGTGAAGGACTTCCACTTTGTGGGTCACAGCTTGGGAGCTCATATCGCATCCTACGTCTCCTACCATATTGGAAAAGTTGCGAGGATTACAGGTTTGTTGGTCTCGTAAAGTCCAAATACGACAGGACGAGATGAGTTACAGAGTATCTAACTTTGTAACTCAATTCTTACTTATAATGGAAAATAATGGAACTTATGGCTTAAGGGCACATAGATGGATTTTGATTTAGTGTATTTGACTTGGAGTAACGATCCCGTATTCCTACAGGAACTGCCATGGAGCACAGATAGCAAAATAATTCTCAACGAAGAGAGAAATTTTCCGTTTTTAAATTAAGGTTAGACAGTTCTTGGTCCAACCCAAAATATTCGTAATTTGATATAAAAAAAATCGGCGAAGCTTTTTCAAATGACTCAATTTTAGACTTGGTAGTTGCTGTCTTTATATCAAAGTCGATAACTTGACTGAGGTATTTTGGCTATTATTTGTTACTCTAGTAGGTTACCCAATAATCTAGCTACTATTATTGGGTTTACAGAAATAGCCAAAAATTCAAGTTAATTATATTTACCTACATTGTCGTTATGGTAAATATGTATAGTTACCATTACAATGTTGTAAAAATTCTTATCCCAAGAAAAAATTAACATGATACGATAACTAAATGTATACTAAAGCCAAACTCTATTGAGAATGCTTGTCAACAAAAACATTTTAAATGAAGGTAGAAAATGCAACACATTTTCTGCTTAATAAATTTTTAATTATGTTTTGTTATTTTTAAAAATCTTATTTGAAAGATATTGAATATATAAATTAGTTTTAAATTAACTAATCTAATTTATTGTCATGAATTCGTCATTTAACTAGTTAATTGAAAAAATAGTTGTAAAATGACTAGTGCTTTCTACCTTCATTTTTAATTTGTTTGTTGACAAGCATTCTCAATCGAGTTTGGCTTTAGTATAGATTCTTTCTTTTCTAAGAGTAACACCAACACATTTATCTAAATTAATTACGCCAAATCTAATATCTTTTAGGTCTAGATCCCGCGCAACCATGTTTCCAAACTTCGAATCGCGTGGAGCGTTTGGACGACACCGATGCAGACTACGTGGACGTCATCCACACTAACGGTCGCCTGCTGCAGAGGATCGGCTTCGGGCTGCCCGATCCTATTGGTAACATCACTTTTACGCTTTTAACCTTCGAGAAGGTGCGTGTAGTCGAATTGACTTGATTTCATTTTTTAACCGATGAAACACGGAGGAGGGTCTCAATTCGACGCTAACATTTTTTTAAATGTAACTTTAATTACTTCTTACAGAGTAGTCCGATTTCAATTATTTTTTATAAGAAAGGATATGGTACACTTTCAAAATGATCTAATAATCATCATGTTAGGATCTCATGACTAGATTCTGGGAAAATCGTAGCGTTAATATGTCGGTAGCATTTTGACGTTTATTGGTAAAACTTCTAGTGTAGTACGAGTAGGTTTTCCTATAATGTGTGTGTCGATAAATAACTAAAAAGAAAAAAATTGAACAGCACCAAACTCATAGATTTGCTTAAGTAAATTAAAGCAATTACATGACGCAATTATATTTCATTTTTAGTGCGTTTTGAAGTCAGTTAAATTTTTGTAAAATATAAATTTGTACTTTAGTGATGCGAAAATATCAACTCTGAGTGAAGCCTTTGGGTTTATTTATAAGAATTTTTTAAAAAATTTTTAAATAGTCAATTGTAAATTTAGAGTAACGTTTTCTTATAAGTTAATTAAAATTGAATTAAATTAAAAGCAAAAAACTTTTTTAAAAAAAGCTTTTATTTAAACGCTCTAAAAAGAAGAAAATAGTTTTTTTCTTGAAAAATTTTAACTATCAACTTATGACCTCATTATATACAGTTTATATGATCATAAAAGCTTGTCAAATCTTTTTTTTTAAATTTTGCTAAAATCAGATCAGTAGGTTCGAAGATTATCCCCAACAGATCCATTTACAAACTTACAAATATACAAAAATACACGCTTACAAACTAACAATTTTTACTTCTTTATAACATTAGTATAGATTGTAGAAATGCTTTATAAATAACTATGCGCCGTCTTGGATGGTTCGCCATATTGGATTTAGAATGATGTCACACATCGTATTGTCATCCAAACTTAAAGTGTATACAAAATTTCAGCTCAATTAGTAGAAGGTTGAGCTCAATGATTCCACCCGAACAAACATACTTACAATGCAAGTTAAATAAAAATTTTTAATGAACAGGTCACGCAGACTTTTATCCTAACGGTGGTATGCAGCAGCCAGGATGCAAACAGAACAACAGTTCTCTATGGCAACGACTATTGCCTGTGGCCAGTAAGTGTTACGTTAATAACATTTTTAGCGCTTAAATTGCATAAGTATTACAGTTCGTTCGCGTTAAGAATGCAGTGAGTCATCATTGTTCGCCGGCCTACACCCCGCCCCCTAATCAATTAAACTGCACGTCGCGTAACCTAACCCCGCCGGGCTAGGCTGTTGCTCACTGCATTCTTATCGCGAACGAACTGTGTATTTTTAAATCCGTGGCGCAGTGGTATGCGCAGTTGATTTTTAACTACGTCCTGTCACTTAATATTTAAAGTCTTAAAACTTTTTTATTTTCTGATCATTTTCATTAGCTTTTCATGTTAGTCATATACCCCATTTATAATGCTTACAAGCTCTATAGAAGATTGGAGCGGAGTGGAATGCGGAGATCACTGTTGCGAATCATTCGCATTTCGCATTATTCGATTAAAAAAATAATTAAAACAATAGTCTAGGATTGTCTTTATTTGCCCGCTAAGATTTTATCTAATCTTCAAGATCAATCAATTAAAGTATTGTATATTTGATGGTAGGATTGCAACAAGCAATCTGCAACCACGGCCGAGCGTACCTTCTCTTCACGGAGTCACTGATCAACAGCAACTGTAGCTTTCGAGCTCATCGGTGGAATTTAACTTATGAAGGGTGAGTGCTTTATATTTGCAAAACAGGAAGACGATGCGGCTTTTTTATGGTTTTATCCGTTAATGACGAATATAAAGAAAATTTGATCTATGATCTTTTTAGATTTGATCTATTTAAATAACTTCAATGAAATCAATCAAATCAATGATCAGGTGTGGTGTAAAAAAATATATATATAGTTAAATAAAATAATGTAGGTATATATAAAACAATGTGACGACCTAGGGGTCGGGGATTGGAAGAACAACCATACAACAGGGAGAATTAGACGTTTATTAACCAATAAATAGATAGGTGTACAAGATTTGATGCAGCACGCTGCGACGCCGTCGTTCCACGCTTCTAAGCCTGACTGAAATCACACTGGGGGACCACTACAGATCCAACGTCCTTACACGCACACTCTTAGGAAACATCTCCCTACATTCCTTCAACCGTCTTGACTCAACGACAACTCGCTTTAAACTCTCTGTATCTAGTCTTTGTTCTGCACACGAAATAAATTTGAATTGTTCGATTCTTTTAACGTATTGCTTTTTTAAAATTGCATTTACTTTTAATCCCAATGAGGTTTAAACTATAAACTCTTTTACTTTCTAATTCCTCCGAGGAGTGTTTTTGTTACCAACGATGGTTTTTGTTACCTTTTTACAAGTAAATGTACCAATTTGCATTAGTTCTGAGACGCAGATGAATTTGGCATTCTAGATAGGATAGAGTAGGATATTCGATACATTTTAGTGCATTATTAAAACTTGGAACTGATGATGGAAGTCTGTATAGAGACATCAGTTTTAGTGGTAGCTATAATTGTAAGTTTTATCTTTGAGAACATAAAATCAACGTTTGCTCTATTTATAATTCCAGAACCGCTTCGGATCCGTATGAAAATTTGTATAAAAATAATATAATTATTGTTATATATATTATACATCCATAGTTGTAGGTTCGATTCCTACAACTGAATTATATTATAGAATTTGTATGAAAATTAGTGTTTTTCCCAGTATCTTTTTATGGCTATTAAAGCAGAAAAACGACCATGCGGGTCATCTGATGTTAAGTGATATGCGTTGTCGGCCATTGAGGAATTAAAATCTGGTCGCATATCTACGTATTATTAGTATTTATAACACAAGCTTATTTTAGTGTACTATATTGTTTTCTAGATGAGGGATGTGTGTATACTGTATTTGTTCTGTAGAGTAAACGCCAGTCTGATAGCGGCCTGTCAACGGTTTTCGTCGTGTTCCGTGATGGGCATCAACGCAGTGGGGGACGCGAGGCAGGCGCGAGCCAGAGGCGCGTACTTCGTGCTAACCACCGAGAGGAACCCTTACTGCCGTAAGATTCCATTTATATTTATATTTACATATCATACAACGAAGTCAATCATGCGGTTTTTACAAATAGTTAAAGAGGTTCCTGAGGAAGATTTAAATATTTAATGTTTTAAGTCTGTCTGTTAGCGATGAACTCAAAGACTATCGACAGGACTTTATTCACATTCATCATCACGTGGTGCCATCTAAACGAAGTTTGGCGTCATGCGAATTTTCAATCAATAGATGTCCACTCTCGAGTGGTCAAACTTTCCGCCTTGAGGACCAGCGTGATATTATTACGTATTTCCATGGTGCTTTAAAAAAACTATAGTTAATGATATTAGAGAGACGAATAGAATCAAAAATAATACTTTAAATAAAATGCTTAAAATAAATAACAGAAATAGTAAATCGTTTTTACGTTATCTGATTTATAGAAGCGTGCTTTCTGCAATATTGTTTTTATAGAATTCATTGTCTTGTATTATTCTCTCATGACTTATGTATCAAGGTTGTGTTGTCATCGTGCCAATTAATGATAGTTAACAATTATTGCATTTACATACAAGATCATTTTTCAATATACCATTTGTTTTATACATTTTGACATGGAATTTAATATAAGTGGCTATGTTACACAACAGCTTTATATATGGGTTCCAAACTAGGCATACTCCGACAACAATAACGTTCGTTTCAGCCGTTTCAATATTTAACCGACGAAAAAAACGGAGGAAGTTCTCAATTCGACACGTATATATTTTTTTTATGTATGACCACGCATAACATTTCCAGACAGAGTACAGACAGAGTTGTTCGATTTTGATAATTCTTTTTTTATTAGAAAGAGGACACTTCCAAGATGGTCCCATTGTCATCGTGTTAGGATCTGATGATGACATCCTGGGAAAATTGAAGGAACTCTTCAAATTTTATAGGCACACTTGCCGCGATTTCGGTTTTTGTGTAAGAACTCCTCGTCCGTAACGTACTATGACAGTATAGGACGAGTACGTTACGTGACGATAAATCACTAAAAAGTAAGAAAATACAATTTTTTAATAAACAATAACGTCCTAAAAATGTTTCTATTTTATTTATTATATGGAAAATACTTAAGGACGATACCTAGAACCCACAAACTGCTTTACTACGTGAAATCAAGTTCCTTAAACTTGCTACTTAAATATCTAATTATAATTATATATTATATATTTTTTATTTTCCGCAGCTACGGAAACTGAACGTCGTCATCCTTCACCGGATTTACTGAAGGACCTTCGTCAAGGGTTCCGTATAGACCGATCAGCCAAAGACATTCCCACGCCGACGCCAGCGTACGCTGACCCCGATGTAGACATACCCACAACCACCACTAAGAATTGGTTCTGGAGACTTGTCGGGAGTTTAGGTTAAAAGAACTGATTTTTATTTAACTAATATATTTTGATAGGCATATATTGAAGATGATGATAATTAAGACTGAATTGTTATAAATATGACGTTACCAATATATCCGCTGGTGGAATTTGCAATTATGGAAAAAGAACGATTTGATTAAAATTTTAAGATTGTAATGTGATTATAATTATTTAAGTTCCAATTATTATGTTATATGTAACAAGCATTAGACTTTATAAAAACAACATTCCTGACAAATTTATAATAATCAATAAATAATAAAGAATCGATTTTAGTTGTTTGATTTTAACCTGTAAATTTTTTAAGTACCAACATTTTTTGCTTAGTTCTTTTTATTTCTTTATACATTTACAGTTAGCACTTGACTGCAATAACATCCGAAGGTAAGTGATGATGCAATCTAAGATGGAACACGGCAAACTTGTTTGGAGTAGGATGAAAATCCAGACCGGTGTCTGCACTACATCTTTGCCCGCGGGGTGGTAAATAGGCATGGCTAAAGCCTCCCACCAGCCAGACCAAGACAAATTAAGAAAATCTCAGTCGGCCTCACTGGGGATCAATCTAGGCAATTTTTGGCTGTGAGGCACAAGCCTCTATATCGCGAGGTCATGGGCAGTGGCAAAACCGCCTCTGCTTCTTGCGAGCCAGCGCAGCGAGTTATAGGACGTGGTTCTACAATGCCCTTTTAATCTATTGCATATACAGCAGGATAATGGGCCTTTAACAATTGTTTTTACTGAAAGATATAATCAATTTTATCGTTTTTCACTAAATAGTCTGGCAGGATCTAAATATCCCATACCTAGATCGATCACCTGGGGTATTTGCTAAAGTGCCCCTAAAGTAATAAGGTAATACGGGTGAAATTTTTGGTGTGTAAGGTGTATTTTTCACTGGAAATCATTTTAGCAAAAACATTTATTAAGGGCTCGTGCCTTTAAAACATTTGGTAGGTATGTAAGGTGTATTTTGCACTAGAAATCAGTTTAGCGAAAAACATTTATTAAGGGCCCATGCCTTTAAAATATTTGGTATTTAAGGTGTATTTTCCACTAGAAATCAGTTTAGCAAAAAACATTTATTAAGGGCCCGTGCCTTTAAAATATTTGGTATGTAAGGTGTATTTTCCACTAGAAATCAGTTTAGCAAAAAACATTTATTAAGGGCCCGAGCCTTTAAAATATTTGGTATGTAAGGTGTATTTTCTACTAGTAATCAGTTTAGCAAAAAACATTTATTAAGGGCCCGGGCCTTTAAAATATTTGGTATGTAAGGTGTATTTTCTACTAGTAATCAGTTTAGTAAAAAAGATTTATTAAGGGCCCGGGCCTTTAAAATATTTGGTATGTAAGGTGTATTTTCTACTAGTAATCAAAAAACATTTATTAAGGGCCCGTGCCTTTAAAATATTTGCTATGTAACGTGTATTTTCTACTAGAAATAAGTTTAGTAAAAAAGATTTATTAAGGGCCCGGGCCTTTAAAATATTTGGTATGTAAGGTGTATTTTCTACTAGAAATAAAGTAAGCAAAAAAAAACAGTTATTAATTTAAATAGTATAACACGCTGTTTGAAATGTGTCGCAATCAGTAGGTACATGTATTTAAATACAGCAAATTAAAGCTTTTATCTTAATTAAAAACAGTACAGCTTAATGTTATTGGAGTTGTTAGTATTTAAAAACACGTTATGACTTTGCGTAGTTATTCCATAAAATGAATCGAAGAAAAGTACTGAATAATATTTTCTTTGCTTCTACTAAAAGAATTGTATATTTCGGACGTAATAGCAGCATTCATGGGTTTAAATATGTTTTTCAAGAAAATGGAAGAGCTTTTGGCAGGTAAATTTTCTTGTTAAGACTTAATTTTAATTTTGTAATCTGGCGACTAAATAAATTACAGGGAAGTTTTTTATTTAACTAAATTTATAGGATTACTGGGATTGAAAGCAACTAAAATTTATTTTGATTAAACGTGTTGTTATTTTATCTGGCTAAAACTCAAAAGCGTATCAGGCCATAATTGGTGTTTCGTAAAATTTAAAGAGCTGTAAACAGAAACTTGTATAATTGGCAAATTGTTGATGACCTCTGGTTCTGTGATATACACGTTGTTTTTATATAATTTGACGTTACGCGGGAGATACGATTTTTCTTAATTCTTAGTCGCTGGTGAGAAACTTTCCCCACTGTGACTAAATAACTTACCGAAAAGTGTGGAATCGATTTTATTTCGCTAAATTTCCTGTTGAAAGCAATACAATGTATTTTGATTAAACAAGTTATCACGTTCAATCTAATAGCGCATCATCACTAAACATAAGTTGGACAGATTAAGGGTAAAATTGTAAATAGGTTAGCATAAACTTAGATCAATTGGCCAAATTGTTGATAGGTAAATTATGCGCAAATGGTTGATTAGTTAATTTAAAATGCCTAATCATGAAATAATAACGACCAAATCTACCTATCTAATCTGTCTATCTCGATCCTTGTTTGAGTTATACACACATTTTAATACACAAACAAATTGGATAAAGAACCATCATAAGGAGCTGGACAAAATGACTGTTACTTAAGTACTGCCCATGCATCAAAAGAATAAACGTAAACAAACGACTGATATGCAAGGAACGATTATTATCCCTGTCCTTGTCTCACGTATCCAATGTTGTCAGTTTTCCAAGAATGATTCAGTTGTTTTCTTTCGTTTTGCTTTCAACTAATTATTATGCATTGTTTTCTCTCTTGTTTCCTCTTCTTTAGGTTCCTTTGGTTGTTATTGCTGCTTACATTTAATGGCTGTCTCTATCTCCTGTTGGTGCCAGTTATCCAGAGAGGTAGCTCGGTTAGTTTCGCACCAGATATCCGTTATTTAAATTGGAATACTAAATTCCCTGGAGTGACCGTGTGTGAAGAATATACGGCCAAGATAGTGGAAAAGGAAATATTGAATCTATATCGTAAGTGTATACAATACTTAAATATAAAATCTAATCTAATCTTTGATGTTCTACAGAAGTTTTAAGAGGATTGAAGTGCACACACACATAGCATCACGCCTCGTTCCCATAGGGGCAGAGATCACTTTCACTTGATACGATCCATGCATATCTCTCTCGCTTCCTCTAATTTCACTAATTCTCTCATACAAGTTAGGTTTAGAGTACTCTTGACCTGGCCTTTTGAAGAACAATAATTCAATAATTATATTATAAGAAACATTTTTATTAATCGACAAATATATTGTAGATACCGATTAGGTATATTCCATTTGTAGTTGCTCGATTTGTAGTTGCTTGAAGAAAGTCTACATCTTTATTTTGTTTTTGAATTATTTTTGTCTTAAAAAAATTTATAGCGGATTTTTTGAAACATTTAAATCTGGACTATCGGCGCCACATTGCGGACATCTTGTATGGACGTGGTTCTTGCAACTTGGCGTGTGCACCTTGTGGTACAACAGTGCCATGTAATGTGTCTTGGAGGAGCATGATAGAAAACGTATGAAACAATTTATATATAGTTTTAATATAAAACTAAGTAGCTCTCTGTAAAAATTATTTTGGTGTATAATGTATTGAGTATTTATTGTTTTATAAAAATAATGAATTTTGATAGCCTATACTCTTGAGTTTATTAAGCCTTCTGCATTCTCAGAGCCTACTATTTCATTAAATTTTGTCGAAAATACGTATAACTTTTTCAAAAATAATCCTTTTTCCATTATAAAAGCGAAAGTTCGTGTGTATCGATGGATTTATTAATTGTTACTCTTTCACGCATAAACTACTAAATTCATTTTGATAAAACTTCATAATAATATATGAATAATAGCATACACATCAGAATAACATATAGGCCACATTTCATCGAACCCACGAGCGTCCTCTAGTATATAAATAAATTATTAACTGTTTATATAAATAAATTAATAACTGCTTATATAAATAAATTATTAACTATTTATATAAATAAATTATTAACTGTTTATATAAATAAATTATTAACTGTTTTTTTAGGTCCATAAGCAATGTGACGAGATGATCGCCGACTGTAGCTTCAACAACGAACAATTCTCATGTTGTAGATACTTTCACACCGTTGATTCTGAATATGGACCATGTTTCGCATTTAACAACTTACAAGGCCCGTATGTTATATTTAAGTTTTTATAACACGACAAAATTCTTTATTCCTTAAACAATCATATAAGCACTGAACTAAATATCTACCATCAGACATCCCTATTCGTATAGAATTTCTTACCCTGTTATCCTTTCTAATATTTATGTCTACTAGGCCAAAGTTTATATGTATGGTTAGATGGATGTTTGTTACTCTTTCACGCAAAAACTACTGAATGGATGTTGATGAAACTTTACAATAATATAGCTTAGGTACACATAGGCCACATGTCATCCCAAAATTCTAACGGGAACGACTGCTACGTGGGTGAAACCGCGGGCGTCCCCTAGTTCTCTACATAATTCGAAACTAAATTCTTCAGTCATAGACTCATTTACACCTTTAATTTTTAATATGATCCATATTTCTTATTTTCTAATTTTCAAGGCCTGCATGTTATATATATATGTGTTTATTATTCGTCCCATTTGTAAATAATCTGTATTTAAAACGTCTAACAGTCTAAAATTATTGTATTACTTAAATTGAAGTTAGTTAAATTTCATGTTTTTGTATGATTTCTTACCTTTTCATAATAATTCAGGCCTTCTTTATTTCTCTTAAAAGTGACACAAATTCATCAAATTTCTATGTTCCAAACATCACTTGTAACCACTTGTATTGACTAATTTAAAACTCTTACAAGGCACATGTACAGTTAAGTATATCATATTTTAATGATTGTGTGAATTTTTAATGATAACAGAATTTATTGCACTGCACTATTGAAGGCATTGAATTTAATCCTTTTTAATCTTGCACATTTCTTAGAAAACTATGCACTTATATTTTCACAAGGTATTAAAACAATAGAGATTACTTGCATGTCGAAAGTAGACCACGTTTTGTTCATAATAAACATCAACTATCAGCTGATATGATACTGATAAGACCTACCTATGAAATTTGTTTGGATTATAGCTATGACATAATTTCTTGATATTTTATCCATCATATCTATATGATACTTGGTATTTTTTTCATCACGTCTTTCAGAAACGCTGAGGATCTTCAGTTTTATGTCAATAGCAGTACTGGACCTGGTGTGCTGTCTTTTCATTTACTGAATGATGCACAAGTATGGTTTATTCTTTACTTAATTATCAGCCCATTAACTATTCTTTACTTATATAATTATATTAATATGGTTAATGTGAAAGTTGTAATGAATTGATATTTGTTATCCAACCACACCAGATCGGTTTTAAAGAATTCAAACATTTAGAACAGATATGATTAAAATTTTGCATAAAGTTAGACATTGGCTGCTTTTACGGGATACTCGTGGGTGAAATAGCGAAGCACAGCTGCTACTATATAATTTGGTCTTGTATGGCCTTGTCTGTGGATAGTAGTGAAGTAACTCGCATGCAACAACATAGTTTAGTTATTTATCGCCATGTAACGCACTCGTACTATACTCTCATAGTCTATTATGCTGCACTAGTAGCCAAAAAGCTACCGATACTTACACAAAAACCGAAATCGCTGCAAGTGTGCCTATAAAATTTGATTAATGAATATGGGATATTTTTAAGAGTTATTTTTCAATGACTATGGGACCATCTTGAAAGTGTGTCCTTACTAATAAAAAAAGAATTATCAAAATTGGACTATATAAAAAGTTATGCGTGGTCATACATTTAAAAAAATATAGGTCTCGAATTGAGAACCTACTCCGTTTTTTATCGTCGTTAAAAATACGAGAATATAGTGTTCTGTTAAAATGTCGTGCAGAATTCAGTGTTAAATATATACACTTCATACAAATTAGCTCGTTACAGTTATTATACGTGAACTGCATCGTCACTTAAATTAAGATTGAAATGTAACGTTAGGTAAATAAAAATATATTTGACACAGTGTCTCCACTTTTAACTATTAATATTCATTCTCTTAGATATCTGTACATAGTTCTGAAGAGTTATCAACGAATGTTTTGGACAAGAAGTTTAAATTCGATGTCAAAACTTCTGTGAATAAAGTGGTGGATTATATATTTTCTATCGTTGAAGTGGACAACGAACTTAGTTTAGAGAAAGAGGACATCAACTTGAGAGGATGCCGTTATGAGTATGAAGTACCAGATCTTCCGCTGCACACATATCAGGTAATTAGTAACGAAATATTAAACATGTGAAATGCCAAAAGTTCAATTTTTCTGAATTAATATTCGTACCTTTAGCCAGTACATCAGTCTTTAGCAGGCTGCATCTATATTATTTTTTCTCGAACATGTAAAGGTTTAGATGTTACTTTATTTTCTATAAAACATGTATTTGCTAAAAATATTTCTACCTAGATTACTTAAACCTAATCCGCCTTTCATAGGAATCGTAATTGTGCGCGATGCAAACGTTTAAATTTTGTAATTATTATTTACTTTAAAACAATACAATTCAATTCAATTCTTCTTTATGTAAAACAGTACAGGGCGAGAATGGAACGTAGCTGGTGACAGCTTTGGCAGATGTCAAACTCAATTGACACATCTTTGAATAAAACGACTCCGAAGCCAACCGCCGAAGCGTCACCAGCTACTATCCCGAATTTAGCCGTTTTTTACATTGAATCCTGTGGTTTTACTGGCTCAAGACCCTAACAGTAATCATATCTTACTTGAAAGTGGTGTTACCTTTGACAACAATATTAGATTACTTTAGCTAACATTTATCTATTTAATGCCTAAAAGCGTTACTTTAATTAATTAATTTGTTTTAAAGTATACAATAAGGAACTTAAGCTAACTTATCCAAATAACTATACAAATCAAGTCCACGTGGAATGGTGGCAAGAATACTGGCTGCATTTCCGCGTTGGATAGCCAGGCTAATCCTTTGCGCAAAAAACGAGCTATCCCTTCGGTCACCAGTTGAGGCAATTAGACGCGGTGAAATATTACGAAATAATTTTTTGGCACTGTGACTCCAATGTAAAATAAAGTAAGATTATTGTAAAGTTGGATTTATTTTCTCCAGGTTTACTCTTACGGTGCGTGTCGTTTAGCTCAAAGTACGCTGAACTCTTTCAATACTTGCGGTTGCGTGCATCCAGTGCGTGATATACGGTGTAAGTTCCCAAAACTACAAGCATTTTATTGAATAGAGCTAAGAAGTTAATGTTAGCGGAAAGCGGTGTCGAAGGACCTGCGCTTTGCTCCTGATTCATATCATATAGTTTTTAAAATACAAGAACATTATTTACTACATATGACCTAGAGAAATCTTAAAACGTTTGATCGACGCCTCCCGTTAGGAGAGGGCTTGTCTCTTCTTAGGTCAGACGATCACCATTGCCATTCAACGTGGCAATGCTGCCAGCCTTCTGGGCACTGTACCGCTCGACACCGATTCGGAGGAATATTATGACGCCTAAGTTTTTTTACTGTTTTTTTTTAATTGTTTTATATATTATATATAAATTAGGTTATATATTTAATATTTAACTGTAAATAAAGTATTCCACTAATATACAAAAAGTACCTAACGTTGAAGCTGATATTCATCAAATTAATAAAGAGGTATTTTTTGAAGATATTTGTTAGATTATTAATTTCTTATTTTTCGTTTTTCAGATAAAGGTTACTATTGCAACTATACAGGAATTAACTGTTTGATGACGTATGCAGGTATAACATCTCATGTATATTTAAAAAACTAACAAAGATAAGACGTATATATAATATTAACAGAAATAATATTATTACAGTACAAACAACAAAACTTGGAGTATCAGACAACATTAATACTGATTTCTGCTTACCATCATGTGTGGAAAGTGAACTGACCACAGTGCATTTAGCTAAGTATGAAATAGAGAATAGATTTCGATATAATTTGTTTTAAATATGTGGCGTATGCTTTTAGAACTTTCGAGAGTCAAATAATAGACATGAACGGTAAGTACAACTGTGTTAAAATAATCCATATGATAACATTAATAGGATCCACCGGCAGTGGCTGAGTCTGAATGTTCTTGACTTTGTATTGTCCACACATCGCGAAACGAACGAATGACGATTTGAACAATAGTTGAATTTAAATATACATTTTATCTTCTATCTTGCCAGGCAGGATTTTGAAACCGTCTTGGAAGGAAAAGGAGGTTTCAAAAATGAGTACGGAACATGTTTATCTATATGCTTGACCGGAACGTTCGAAATTCTTTAGCCCGATTTAAAGATTATGATTTCTTAAGTGGCCCAAGTCTAGAATCATTATAAATTGACATCGCCACGGATAAATAATTAACTTTTAACAATGAAATGAATTAAAACGGAAGCATAGTTCATATTATTTTAGTGAAAACTTCTGAAAACATTTAAATTATTCAAACGCTCGTACCTAATTTGAATTGCTTTTCGTTATGAGGCGAGAGTTAATAGACATGTTGAGAAGGAAAGGTATAGGCGAATGTTCCTGGACAAAATTCAGGCCATTTTAAAATATGGCCAGGTCAAGAGTACACTACACAGACGAACTTGTATGAAAGGATTAATGAGAGAGGAAGAAGCTAAGGAAGTATGCAAGGACCGTGGCAAATGGAAGGATATAGTCTCTGCCAACCACTATGGAAATGAGGCGTAATTTTATCTATGTGTGTATGTTCATTATAGAGAGGTTCTTGATGCGATTCATATCTGGGGTAATGTTTGTGTGGATATCTGTCCCCAGTCAAGGATATTGGTTAAATAATTTTTGACACCTAAAATTACCCCGCTGATATTTTAGAATGTATCATCACTGAATCTAAAGTTAATCGCTGTGTTAAAAATGGTTGCCTCGTTGGTCTAGGCCAACCAGCCTATATGGCTTCGATCATAAGGTTTTGGGTTAGAATTTTGAATTTTTCTTTGTAATAAGCATTTTTTAGTAAATTTTAAGCCTGGAGACGGGAAGTTGGTGGTGTACCCTCGTGTCTCAAAGAGCAAGTGGTAGTGATCGGTAATAAATTACATATTATTTATCATCCTATATCTGCCAACCCACATTGGAGTATGGTGGGTTTTCGCTCCATATCCCCCTCTTCTATAAGGAGGCTTGGCCGTGTAGTGGGCCGTTAATTGTCTTATAATGATAAATTCCTGTGACGAACTTACTTGTTAATAAACAAAAAAGAAACTTAATCTTTAACTTAATTACATTTTGTAATTTTCATAGGCGAATGAAACCTCAAGGCCAGTACGACGGGTCCTTGATAAACATTCAGATGGTCTCCTTACCCACGATGCGCTATCAGAAGAGTTTACTTCGCACCAACTTGGATTTTGTCGGTCAGTAACCTGTGATAATATTTAGTTCTACAGGTTGAACTATCGATCGACTCTTCCGACAAGATACTGTAAGATACTGCAGCTGTAAAACGAAAAGAGCTGAAGCCTTCCATCAGCCCTAACCAGACCGATTAAGATATAGATAATCTTAAGATTCAGAATCGAATCCAGAACTTTCTTATAAATCCACCGCGAATACCAGTGCCGCAACTGTCAAAAATTGTAGATTACATTATTTATACACGGGACGCCCAAAGTATTTCAAGTTTGTCTTGAAAGATGTTGGAAAGCGATGATTTTCCGCTTGAGTTTAGGATAGGATCAGGTCCTTGTTCATATATGACTCCTAGATAAGCTTAAGTAAATTAAAGCAACTAAATAACACAGTTATTTTTTACTTTTTAGTGCGTTTTGAGTCGGTTCTATTTTTTGTTAAAAATTTTTGTTTGTTACTTTTTAGTGATTTATCGCCACGTAACGTACTCGTACTATACTGTCATAGTATATTATATGGCATTACTACCGAGACAAAAACCGAAATCACTGTAAGCGTGCCTCCAAAATTTGAAGAGTTCCTTCAATTTCCCCAGGATATCATCATCAGATCCTAACATGATGACAATGGGACCACCTTGGATGTATACCCTTTCTAATAAAAAAGAATCATCAAAATCGGACAACTCTGTAAAAAGTTATGCGTGGTCATACATAAAAAAATATACGTGTCGAATTGAGAACCTCCTCCGTTTTTTTTTCGTCGGTTAAAAATTGTATATCGTTTCCATGGGAATTTTGGGATAAAATGTAACCTACTTATTAATCCAAGGTGTCAGCTAATTCCATACAAAATTTTACTAAAATCGCTCCAGCCGTTAAGTCGTGAAGAAGCAACATACATACACACTCGCAAACTTTCGCCTTTATAATAGTAGAATGATTTATGTTTGTCTTGCTAGAGTAGATATTTTATGTGTATTTGTATAGAACCCTATGCAATAATCTTACATGCCTCTAGCAAATAGTTACCGCCTACTCAGTGTACCCACTCGTTTCACTAGCCCGTGTGACGAACAACAATTTCGCAATTCATAGTTCATAAGTTCAAAGGTCAACTGGGATGTTAACTAACTTAAAAACGAAAGCCATTAAAATAAAGCCAGTAATTTGACATTGGGAAATAGATCTCGTAAATCAAGGGATGACCGTTTCAAATGTCTAATTACTTTAATTAACTTAATAACGTTAGAGTCACAATATTTAATGAAGCACTATAATTTAAGTTAGTCGAAAAAAAAGACTAAAAACTAAAAATATAGATAGATTGTCTTTGTAGATATATCTTCATCATTATTAGCCTATTAACGGCAGGGAGAGGAAATGGAGCGTAAACCCACCACGCTGCTTCAATGCGGGTTGGCGGGCTTAGGGTGATAATGTTTCATTTATTAACATTGATGATAGTGATCGTTAATACCGGGACTGACAGCTTAACGAGCTCTTTGTGGCACGGGGGTGTAACACGTGAATATAGTGGAAATTTCATAGAAGAATGGAAAAGTCAGTATTATTCCGTGACCCGAACCAAGATTCGAAACCAGGATCTCGTGATCGAAGCCAAATAGACAAACGAGTCAGTCGTATATGGTTTAAATTTATGTTAAGTTATTTATTTACGTTGTTTGAATTTTAGAAGCAAAAAGTTACAGGTACTCGTACTATCTATTTGTAAATAAGTACAGTTATTAAAGTAAGGCTAGTAGGTAGGTACATCTGCAATGCAGCTTTCGCAAGTCCGCAAAACTCGACAAGACCGGTACCTAGGTAGCTCCCTAAAGTTTTATACTTTTAAAATATTCAAAAACTTTGCGTATACTGTTTATATTTTTGTTGTCTGGATTTTTAGAGTTGACGTTTAACTGTTACCAAATAATTAAAATACATTTTGCTATGTGTGGCGAGCTTTTACATTGAGGGAGTCCAAAAATGATGAATAGCCCGCAATTTTTACTAATTACGTTCTGTGCTAAAGGGAAGATCCAGGCCACCTAAACATCCCCTTAATCGGCCATTCTTGCGTATCTTCGCTGGCAATGCAATAGCACATAGCTAGTCTGATGATGAAGTCGGGAAGTATTCAGAGGAACTTGTAAACTAAACAAGATAAATGCACCGAGTTTGGGTTTATTTGCTTTGGCGTACACTGAGCTTATAGGGAGGTGGAAAAAATAAAAGTAAAATCTAGCGATTTTTTTTAAAATTAATTTAGACATTTGTTGTTACAGTGACCATTGGTGGCATGGTGGGACTTTTCTTCAGTGCTTCGATCCTAAGTCTCGTGGAAATATTTTATCTTATTTTAAGATCACCTAATACGTGAAACACTACAAACACTACTACGCATTATTCTCTTTAAAGTTTGTATGTAGGTGTGCACGAGTATCTCTTCGTGAACAGATCCAACAGCTGAATCTGAATTTTAAAGAAATAAAAATTAATAAAATAGAATCGACTAGTGTTTTATTTTAATTGTCGCACTCAGAAATCGTTAAGTGGTGTTTTATCGAATTAGACCCATAATTGAAAACTGTATACATCTATATACTTATTTGTTTTTTAACAATTTTACAAACAAAAAATAGGTATCAATAACAATACTATTTAATATGGCATCTATTTTTAGGTATTTCGTTAAGTTGGAAAGCTTGGACTAAATTAGTCATATGCAAAAATAATTAGCTCATTAAATAAAATAAATCTGCAGTAGGTTTAGAGAATCTTTGCGTAAAAGTTTGAAACATGCACAAGGTATCTGCTAATGTGATAGATATTGTTATAGTAACCAAACTTGCTTAGTCGATACTGTTGTATCAGGTGTTTATCAATGGCGGGCAATAGATAACATCGTATTCATATTAGAAAGAACAATATTGATAAATAATTTAAAGATGGGTAATACTGAGAGCAATGTTACCAGTGGTGTTAAGAAGCAGGCGGGAACATCCTCGCAGAAGCTGTACAGATTCATTGATCTTAAAGGTAAGAATGTTAACTTACAAATAATTTATACATTTGATACCAATTACTATACAGCTAATATAAAAACGCAAACTTTAAAAACTACTAATAATTTATTAGTATATTAAAGTTTGGGAGTGTAATAGTATGAAATTGAACATAAGACGTGGTAAACTATAAAAAAGTAAAGTTGGGTCCAAGTTGTGGTACTTTTTGAGTAGTGAATTCTGTACTGTGAGAGACGGATATCTTAGCATTCCATGGATTCACCGTGGGGTTGCCAATTGCAAAAAGAGTTCGAGATTTGTGACACAAATATAGGCTTAAAAGAGATCCCTTAGTGACGCGCGTCAACACGCACCTCATGTACATATTATGGTATTTACCCTGCCTAGCCAATTTTGGAAAGATCCTATTAGAACAGCTTTGAATGTCGTTTTAATATTGAGCTTGCTGCATTTGTAGTAAAGCCAAGGTCTTTTAGCAGGTTATTCAGTGATTTTGCTGTCGCATCTACTTGTACTGCGTATAAACATCAAGGCAATCTACCAAGGGCCTAAAAATTAATTAATTACCACTAACAAAAAATAAACTATTCCACTAACTATAGTAATATCTCTAGGTGGAGGTCTTCTAGTGGACATGATGAAACGTGCAGTACAAAACAAACAGTATGCGGAGATAGATCACGCTATAAAAACTAAAGTGGAGCCCTTTCTCTATAATAGAGGCAAGGGCAGATACATACCGATATCTCATTTAGTACTTCTGAGGAATAAGGAACGACCGCGACATAAGTTGGTAAGATTATTTTAGAGTAATGCCCGTACCTCACACCGCTGAAACAAATTTCATCCTCACCATCTGGATGTCTGGTGTATACCATCTGCTAGGTACTAGGACTTTTCTGCTACGCACTTGCAAGCTTTGAAATGAGCTGCCGTCCTCGGTGTTCACGCACTATTAAAATTTAGGTATTTTCAAGGGGAGAATAAATAAACGTCTTAAAAGCCGGTTCATGGGTGGTGGTAATCACTTAATATCAGCTGATGGGCACTCTCGTTTCCTCGCTATTTTTATATAAAAAAAAGGGATCTGGAGATTTTACCGTCTGGCCACACAGACAACAGCCAATATTTTATTTATCTAGTTTAAAAGATTATTCATTTCAATGTACTCTATACTACAATAAAAAATTACTAAACTCACAACCTTACTTACTTCTGAAATAATACTTGACCACAAGCGTCAGCTCTGGCATTGCATTTTTACAGCAATATTTAAAAAAAATACTGCTATAACTTTAAAACTCACCCTGGATAATTGTAGCTATATCCCTTGTACCCAAATCTTAAAACATTTAGAAGTTGTGGTGGAATAAAGAATTTTGATGTTTATTTTTTATCTTCAAACTAAAAATCTAAAATAATTAATTTATCCAGTTACCTCCATTACGAGGTATGGAGAATCCAGACGAAGAATTCGACGTGGAGAAAGATTGGCCTGCGGTCACGCAAGAGGAATACGACGCTAATCCGTCCGCCTATAGAGAGCTTTGTTGGGATCTCAAGGTATTTATCGTTATTGGGAAATTTTACACGCTGTAATTTTTACAATTATTTTTTTACTATATTGTCACGGTAAATAAAAGGAGTTTAATTGTTCTTTTTTGAACGTAAATAAATAATCTTCTTTAGTAAATAATAGCTTTAGTCACTACCATAATGGACATTTTAAAATATGGCCAAATCAAGAGTACCTAATATCGACGAACTTGTATGAAAGGATTAATGAGAGTGAAAGAAGCTAAGGAACTTACTTCTTCTGTCACCATTGAAGACAATTAGGCTCGATAAAAAGACTTGTAGTTTAGCTTAGTTATTAGTATTTTACTCAAATTACTCAAAAGCATTGTTTTAGGAGCGCGGAGCAGTCGGGGAAACGATCCTTCACTTGTGTCTGCTGAACGCGACGTCTCTTCTGGCTGATTTGGCAAAGCGTCTGCTGCGTTTTTATCCTAAGCTCATCAATGACATCTACATGAGCGACGAGTATTATGGTACGTATTTAATATTTAGCAAATAAGATAAGCATAGGAAAAATATGCCATTTATTTTTTTATCAATATTGATTAGCCCTGACTAGAATTTCACTATGGTAAGTGATATTTAATGGGCTATCAAGTCGCGTAGAATAAAATCCACGTTCGTTTTCTGCAACAGGACATTAGTTCAGTGTTTATATGTTATAATCTTTTGGTAGTAATATTTTGCAATAAGATAAACATGGCTAAATATCCTAAGTATGGCAGAATCCAGTATTAAAAAATCTAATATAGTATACTGTATCTAACCTCAATTCCTCTGTCCAAAAATAAGTTGCTCCCACTGTTCGAGGAGGCATTTTAAAAAAGGAAGAAAAAGAATTTGAATAGTAGTTTAAAAAAGCTCTATGAAAGTGTTCTGTATGCAGCAAACATAGTTAGCCAACATGCGTTAGAAGTGGCATTTTAAGAAATTTAAGAAAGTGAGAGTTTAGAAATAGCCTTAACTTTATGAGAAATCTTTTCAACAAAAATTGATAATGATAAATGCATTATGCCTGTAAATTTAGTTATGTTTTGTTATTTTAAAAATCTTCTTGAAAATTAATTGCAGATATTAATTAGTTTTAAGCTTATTATTTTATTTTTTGTGATGAAAATAACTCGTTATTTAAAAAAATTGGTGTAAAATTAGTAGTGATTTCAACCTTCATTTTAATTTGTTTGTTGCAAGCATAAAAATACCTAGTTGCATATTTATTAATCCAATAAAATCTAAGCCCAATGAATGTGGTAAATAAACGCAATAGTTGGGTTTTTAACAATTATTTGCAATCTTAAACATTCGTAATAAATTCGCCAATCATGGGGTCTAAAACGTATGTAACATTACTTAGAAAACCATTATATGCAAATATGCTGTCTTAATTCTTTCCTAAAATGTTGACGCATAGCGCAAACGAACAATGAAATGTTAAGTGACAAATCGTGGATATTTTTCTCGTAGGTTTGCATAATTATTTATAGCACTCGTGCGGTAAGCACTTATTACCTACTTTAATTAAAATTATTGATATGACCTAATTCACACGCATCTATTTTGAATTAAGTAAAAGTTGCATTACTAATTTCATAATTTGAAACTGGTTTTTAACTCATGTTTGATATCATATATTCTATATTTCAATTTTTTAAAATTTATTATTCCTATGAATATATTTTAGTTAAGTACGGATCAAGGTCAAACAATTTTGAACGGCTTATATTAAATGACAAGGCGTCTGTTTGTTTTTAACCCCCGACGCGAAAACGACGGGGTGTTATAAGTTTGACGTGTCTGTGTGTATGAATGTGTTTGTGTCTGTCTGTGGCATCGTAACTCCCAAACGGATGATCAGATTTTAATGCGGTTTTTTTTAAAGGTATATAAGTCGAGAGTTTTCTTAGCTATGTTTGGTGGAAATCGGTTTAGGTCTTCAAGGTCATCAGGTCGTTTGTTAGGTGTGATAGAAATTTTACACGCTCAGTTTGCTTGAACATGACAAGACTTCTGACATTTGAAATTCTAATGTCTTCTGGCACCACTGAGCTAGTCTGATGATAAGGCTCGAAGGTAGGAGACGTAACCCTGGTCTACCTTTTTAGTAAACCCATCGAGTTTGGGCTCGTTGAATTTGTCTTGACTGGTTATTTTCATGTTTCTAATTTAGGTCGGGGGTTTTTAAATTTTTTATTTAATGTTTTTCAATGGTTAGCCTGTACGCACTTTTGTGTTGGGTGTTATTTATCATAGCTGTAAACTGTATTACTTTACAATATTTTTAAATTAAAATCAATTATTTCTAAGACCTGACTTTCAAATGAACTTCTATAAACAAATAAGTCAGTAAGTAGTGTCAGAATATCCCCGAGTAGTCTGCCAGTCTAGTGCAAAGTCATCAGCAACAGTAGGATACTAAATCCTTAGAGTCATTCGGGGTAACCGAGCGCAGTGGGTAAGTGAGCGCACTGTTTCTATCTCCAGGAAGGGGCACTGGAGGTGAGGAGTTTGTTTTGGTCAATCAGGGGCACCGGTAAGGTGAATTAGTTGCGACATGCCCAAACCCCTTACAACGTGCACTCTGTTAGTAATTGTCAAAAAAGTATTTTTGTTGATTTAATTTCAACTTTTTAGCGTGTCGGAAAACACGAATACTTCTAAAATTGTTATGTGAAGACGGTATGCGAAGTTTTAGTTTATGAAGTGCATATTCTCCTGTCTTTTTAAAATCATTATTTAAGGTTAAGTTGAGTGTTTGCAAGTCGGCGGCCATTTGTTTGATATTAGGCATTCTGGGTAAAGTGTGCGCGGATAAGTGTGCGCATGCGCTCACTTACCCGCGCGCTTAAACTAAGAAAAAACCTTTTAAAGTTAGACCTAGCCCAATATTATTCCCCGTTACCTATGTTAAGATAAATATGTTGACCAACAGAAGAATGGATTCCATGCGTAAAGAATAAGGATTGATGGCATGAATTGTGTGTTTCTCAGGAAGGTGATAATAGTATATTTGTTTGTGATTATTCTTCTAATTTGATTTAAAAGTCTTCAAATTTTTGAACAATATCATGATATTGTCATTCATATCAACAGGTTTAATGTTAAAATACTTTGTCTGTAGTGTTGATTGTTTTATTTGTGTACTAGAGATAAGAATATTCATGAAGATTTAATAACAGATAGATCTCCTTTGCAAGACTTAATGTTAGATTTTAAGATACTTTTGACTGTGTTTAAATGAAAACTAAATATTTCGTTAAGATGGCTTTACTTTTTTTGTTTGATGATCCAAGTTTCATTTCAATTTCTTTGTTATATATTGATTATTTATCGAATGCGCTCACTTACCCTATTGCGTCTACTTACCCCACAGGGCTGCGTACACTTACCCGCAATACGGGTCAAGTGTCCGCATTCCGACTTACTATCAAAATTTTGATTTTTTTTATTAACTATGGAACAGGATGTTTTATTTTCTGTTTCAATTTGTAGGCTAATAAACATTCTTTTCGAAACATTTTTTTTATTTTCCAATTTCTGCTTTGGTTCTGCTCTGTGAGCCTGTAAACAGTAAAGTGCGTACACTTGACCCGAATGACTCTACTAATATTATATAGGCGAATGTTTGTATGTATGGGTGGATGTTTGTTACTCTTTCACGCAAAAACTATTGAATGGATTTTGATGAAACTTCATAATAATATAGCTTATATATCTGAATAATACATAAATGACACTTAATCCCGAAATTCCCACAGGATCAAATAATACGCGGGTAAAATCGTGGGCAAAAAATGATAGGACATAGGAAAAAAATATATGGAAGTCTGCCCCAGAGATGCCCAGAGATGATATATATGTCATTAAATAGTACGGATTCTATTTAAATAGTAATAAAGTTACTTTTAGTTAAGCAGTCGCTGATAAAAGTTATGAAGGTTGATAAAAGTTGACTTTTCATACTACGACGACGGTCACGTGATTCAGGACACAAAAATCTATAGAAATTCTTATATTTTTGATATATTTTCAAGTGATTGCTATGAAACATGGGTAGTTGTTTAAAATTCATTGTCTATTTAAATATAATAGTTAAATAAGAGCATACGTTTGGGCAGCCTGGAGCAAATTATGGCTACTTTAAAAAAGTTTTAAATACTAAATCAACAGAAAATTACTCGATGGACTTGACGCAATACTTTAGTAAAGAAAACATTTTAAAAGCATTAGCAGTTAATACAATGGCACACAGAAGTTGCATCTACGCGTGTTTAAACTCCTATTATTTCAAACTGTGTCGTCAGAGTTTTTAGCAGTAATGTATGAACCTATTATGTTCATTAGTCGCACGTTTATTGTCAGTTATTATTTGCGATCGCAGCTTTTGCAACTAACTCCCGTTAAAGCTGACGTTATGGCGACACGGATCTGATGAACTCGCCTTTCGCTTAGACAATAAACATATACATTGTAAAGGGTAGCGTCCATATTGAGAAAGTGTAGAATAAAATATTCTCTATTCAGTGCCGTAATTAGCTTTTATACGTCTTCATAGCAGCGTTTCTAAAAGTCCGCTGCAGACGAAGAGTTAGCGCTCATGCGAACGATGTATGGTTAAATAGTAATACTACTTGCACATATTAAGGTATGCCTTTTTAGTCCAATGGCTACTAGATCTACGGATAGTCAAAGGTCGAGTCTGAGATTCGACTCTTTTTTTACACGCTTTTTATTAGCTTCACTTGTATGTCAGTTTGTCAGTATGTCAGTATGTAACTCTCTGTGGGTAAATTGCGCGCCTGTGGCCTTCCTTGGTTCTCGTAGCCGTTTCTCAGGCTCCCTTTCCGAAATTGAACTCTGATTCCCCGTATTTATAATATTTATAAATAATTATTTTATTGACTACAAGTTGGCCCTTGACGGCAAAGACACCTGATGTTAAGTGATGATGCAATCCAAGATGGAAACGGGCTAACTTGTTGGGAGTAGGACGAAATCCACACCCCTTTCGGTTTCTATACGACATCATACCCGAACGCTAAATCGCTTGGCGGTACGTCTTTGTCGGTAGGGTGGTAACTAGCCACAGCGAAAGCCTCCCACCAGCCAGACGAAGACAAATTGAGAAAAATCTCAATCTGCCCTGCTGGGAATCGAACCCGGGACCTCCGTCTTATGAATCCACCACTGCGTCAAGGAGGTCGACTCACGTCTTGGTCTCTTTACTTCGTAGAAATTTTGCGATCCAAAGTTGAGAAATTGATGATTTTACACCTATGCCCTAGACTCAAAAACATGGTTACAAACATTTTTATTTGCTGAGCAATGCGTTTACGCCCGGTTGAAGGCTGCGTATGTGGGACTCACTGTTTAAGAATCAGCCAGAATACCCACTAAAAACCAGTGAAACCAACAACCGTTTAGGTGCCATCCACCGAGGACTTTCTTTCCATCTTTGAACCAAGAATGGGTGTAAAATCATGCCGCCATATATCAATGGGGCGTACAGAATAAGGCAGTGTGTTTAACATGGCGTGATTGTTACCGAGTCAAACGTAAGCACTAAAGCAAGTGACTCCATATGTCTCTCTGGTTGAGAGAGGGACATTAAAAAAATAGAACCGACTCAAAACGCACTAAAAAGTAAAAAATAAATGTGTCATTTAGTTGCTTTAATTTACTTAAGCATATCTATGAAGTTGCTGCCAGCCAAGTTTAAGGAACATTTATTTTACGTAGTAAAGCAGTTTGTGGGTTCTAGGGAACGTCCTTAAAGTAGAAACCTTGGCTGGCACCGACTCTTAGATATGCTTAAGTAAAATAAAGCAACTGAATGACACAGTTATCGTACTCGTACTATACTGTCATAGTATATTATACGGCACTAGTAGCCAAAAAGCTACCGATACCGAGGCAAAAACCGAAATCGCTGTAAGCGTGCCTTAAAAATTTGAAGAGTTCCTTCAATTTCCCCAGGATATCATCATCAGATCCTAACATGATGACAATGGGACCACCTTGGAAGTATGCCCTTTCTAATAAAAAAAGAATTATAGAAATCGGACAAATCTGCAAAAAGTTATGCGTGGTTATACATAAAGAAAAAGAAAAGAAAAAAAAAATACGTGTCGAATTGAGAACCTCCTCCGTTTTTTTTCGTCGGTTAAAAATAGGCTGACGATGATGATATAATAATGTCTTTTACATTACACATATTGATGTTATGTAAACATTCAATGTTAGCACATTTCCGGCGTGAAACCGCAACTGTAATTCTATCAGTTGTTTCGTTTTAGATGTTTATTATGTTATATGAATTAGAAACAAAAAGCCTTGCTGTTTTAATATTATATCTGTATTAAGGCAAATGTTTGTGAGTGTGTTTGTTTATTACTTCTCTGATTTTAATAAAATTTGGCGTGGAGTTAGCTGTCACCCTGGAGTAACACATAAGCAACATTTTATCCCAAAATTCCCACGGGAACGAGAACTACATGGGTGAAACCGCGGGCGTCCTCTAGTGGTATGTACCTTGTATGGTATATTGGTATGTACCTAATGTTTATTTCTGCAGCGAAGCAACATTATTTTGGTCTGAAAGGAACAATCGCCGGTGTGATTTTATGCTTAGGAATAATATATGTCGCTGTTAGGAATAATATTAGTCGGCCTAGGCCTCCAGTTGACAAGCGTAGGGCAGTATATGACATGTTACTGTTATGCTCTGCGAAATCTTGCTTTGGTATATGCTGCTATGTAATAGGGATATCAATGTGCTGTAATGGCATCCTCGCACCGAAAAACGCAGTATTGGTCGACCCTCTACTGTTAGACGGACGACATTAAGCGGGTTACAGGGAACCGCTGGATGCAGTTGGCTCAAGACCATGATCTTTGGAAGTCTTTACTAGAGGCCTATGTCCTGTGGACGTCTATCTGATAATGATGATGATGGATAAGGATATAAAGTAATAGTAATATTAACAGCTTGGTATAAAAAATACAGATGCAGCCTTATAGTTGTATCAATGTTTGAGTTTGACGACCTCCGTGGCGCAGTGATATGCGCCGTGGACTTATAAGACGGAGGTCCTGGGTTCGATTCCCGGCGGGGCAGTTTGAGATTTTTCTTATTTGTCTTGGTCTGGCTGGTGGGAGGCTTTCGCCGTGGCTAGTTACCACCCTACCGACAAAGACGTATCGCCAAGCGATTCAGCGTTCCGGTACGATGTCGTGTAGAAACCGAAACGGGTGTGGATTTTCGTCCTACTCCTAACAAGTTGGCCCGCTTCCATCTTAGACTGCATCATCACTTAACATCAGGTGTGATAGCAGTCAAGGGCCAACTTGAAGTCGATAAAAAAAAAGGTTTAAAAACTTGTATGTAGCCTTCAAAATTGTATATAAAATATATATAATATAATGATATATCCTAGATATGAAACATATCGGCTACTCTATCAAATTAATAGTTCGTCTGGTATCAATTTGCTAAAGTGCCGGCAACGCTAGTAATATGAACTGGCAGTGATTTATTATTAAACTATGCGTGATGAGTGTGCAGGTGTTTTCATTTAATTATAGCCTTTTAAAGCGATTATAATAGACCTATTAATTTTTTCAGCACATATATTTTTTAATTTTTTTTAAATATTTTCATAATTCTAAAAAAATATGTAAAAACAACAGTACATAAAAATTATTCGGTCCCCTGTTTCGAAGGTTAGGGGTCCAAACAACTACCTAATTGTCAGGTCTTTAGAAGGGAGAAATCTCCTTAAAATATGCGTTTTAAGCGTCACTGACTTCTCTATATCTAATCCTCAACCTAACAGACAAGCGATATTTCAAAACTGATTGAAACGACCATCATGCTGGTAATTTCGTGAGACGGGTTAAGTATTTATATACGTTTTCCCTTTACATTTTACTAGATTATTGTTTTGTGAAATAATTTTAATTGATTGAAGTAATTGATTCCTTGGGTACTGAGAGTAATTTCTACTTGTATTACCTAGTAGGTACGTATGTATCTGGTCCATTGGTGGCATTATGCAGCAATTACTATAGTGATAAATATAGTCGATTGATCTGAGCACAACAAGACATGGGTTATTTTCGAAACAGAACGCCACGTCGTACCTACAGTAAAGTACCTCAAATTGACAAGCCAAGAAGGATTTGCTTGACAAACCTCGAGCGTGTCATTTAAATAAATAAATAAATATTATAGGACAATTACACACATCGCTATATAGCCGCAAGGTAAGCTAACGTACCTTGTGTTATGGGTATTATGGTAACTGATGAATATTTTATTTATATAATACATAAATACTTCTAATATATAGATAAACATCCAGACACTGGGAAACATCGATGCTAATCACATAAACATTTTCCAGATGTGGGAATCGAACCCGCGGCCTAGGACGCAGAAGCAGGGTAACTACCCACTGCGCCACTCGGCCGTCAAATGTGTCATTTAAATCTACTGTTAAGATTGACTGTTTTTGCAGGCGAGAGTGTATTGCACATGACGATAGTAAACGAGGATCCGACGATGGTGAAGTTTCTACTGGATGCCGGTGCTGACTATCATGAAAGATGTTTCGGGAATTTCATGTGTCCGGAGGATCAGAAGGCTTCGAGAACGGACTCGTTTGACCACGAGTGGGTTAATGTACAGCCAGACACTAATTACAATGGGTAAGCTATGTGTAGGTAATAAGTTAACTTTTGACTGCAATAAAACCTGAGCCTTGCTATTGCAGATATCGTCATGTTCATCAGTATCAGTCTATTAACGGCCCATTACAGGGCCTTTCCCTCCTTATAGGAGAAGGGAGATATGGAGCGTAGACCCACTACGCTGCTCCATTGGCGGGCTTAGGTTGATAATGATTCATTTATTAACTATCACTAGATATCAGATGTTGCTTAGGTTGATTTTCGTCTAATATTTTAGTTATTCGATCAAGTAGTATTTTTGAAAATATCTTGTAAAGGTTAGACATCAGACTAATAGGTCTATAGTTACTGATATCATCTTTATTTCTTTTCTTATACAATAAAGTAATTGTTGAAGTTGCCCATTATTATTATATTTTTTTCTATCATTCATTTATTTACATTTCTTTTTAAATTTTCAACAATGCTATATAAAACAATTATAAAAACACTATTAAAAATTTATAAAAAAATCATTCCGCCTGCTGCGGGGCCCGGGGGTCCAAGCAACCGGTGGTCAGGGCTCCAGAGTGAGGAACCTCCTCACAATACGCGCCGTTTCAAGAATTACTGCCTTCTGTATCCGACCCTTGATCCAACAATTAAGCGAAAGCTTTTTAAGATGTTGGTCAAAGCTTTTCGCTATAAGACCGTTGACTGAAACGACTATAGGAACAATCATTGTTGAATCAACATTCCACATGGCGGTAATCTCATGAGCAAGGTCCAAGTATTTTGATACTTTTTCCTTTTCAGCTTTCACCAGATTATCATCATGTGGAACAGTAATATCAACAATCATTGCACGGCGCGTTAATCGATCAATTATCACTATATCAGGTCTATTGGCTACAATATACCTATCAGTGATAATTGTTCGATCCCAGTAGAGCAACGCACTGCTATTTTCAAGAACTGACGCTGGGTCGTACCTATAGTAAGGCACCTCAGAATCGACAAGGCCATACTGAAGAGCAAGTTGTTGGTGGATTATCTTGGCTACTTGATTATGTCTGTGCAAGTATTCGCCATTAGCAAGATGAGAACACCCGGAAACTATATGTCTGAGGGATTCCCCAGGTTGATGACACGCTCGACATATGTCTAGAGTGCCATCTTTCATAATATGTTTCCGGTAGTTTCTCGTCTTGATAACCTCGTCCATAATTGCACAGACAAAACCCTCGGTTTCCCCAAAGAGGTCACCGAATTGCAACCAAGATACAGATGTTATTTGATCTACATCCGGTCCCGTGAGGGCCTTGTAGAAACGTCCATGCAACTCCTTACTCTTCCATATCGCCACACGATCTGAGTTACTAATTACTTTAGGCTTACGCCAGTTCTCTTTGCCAAGCGATAGTGGGGTAAAACCCTTGTCCACTGCAACGACATCCTTATGCATACCCACATTTATCTTGAGAAAATAATCTCTGAGATTGCACACCTCACGATTATGGAGGTTCTTGGCATTCAAGAAACCACGTCCCCCACACTTGCGTGGGAGGTACAATCTCATTACAGATGAACGTGGATGGTGCATCCAATATGACGTCAGCAGTTTGCGGACTTTACAGTCCAGGGAGTCCAGTTCAGTTTGAATCCACTTTAGAATGCCAAAAGAGTATATGAGTAAGGGCATGACCCAGCTATTGTAGGCACGCACCTTATTACTACCTGATAAAAGACTTTTTAGGACTTTTTTCAGGCGGCCAAAGAACCGTTCCTGCACTAGTTGTTTCATATTCCCTACCTCAATACCGAGTGCTTCTGACATTCCAAGATATTTATAGGTCTCCCCTTCGCAAAGTGATTTGAGAATAATAGTTTCTGAAAGTACTATATTCTCAGAGCTCACAACTCTACCTCGCTCGATATTGATTACCGCACACTTGTCTACACCAAATTCCATTCTTATGTCATTGCTAAAGGTTTGAGTGATCTTCAACAATGACACAAGGTCTGAACGCTTTGATGCATACAGTTTGAGGTCATCCATATAAAGCAAGTGAGATATGAGTTCACCACCCCTGCGAAGGCGAAAGCCTAGCTCTGAATCCATCAGCAAAGTACTGAGAGGATTAAGAGCTAGGCAAAACCATAAAGGGCTCAAACTATCGCCCTGGAAAATACCCCGTCTGATCCCTATCGGTTCTGTCAATTCAGAACTCTCAGAGATGCCTGGATGATTAAGGACTGTCATCCACTGACTCATGCACGACTCGAGAAAAGAACATAGGGTTGCATCGACCTTGTACAACCGCATGACCTCCATGAGCCATGAATGAGGCACTGAATCATAGGCCTTCTTATAGTCAATCCAAGCAGCTGTGAGATTTTTTCTGTTTCGCCGAACCTGCTGGTAAATAGCAGTGTCAATGAGGAGCAGTTCCTTCGTACCACGAGACCGGGCCTTGCATCCATTCTGTGTTGGGGCCAAAATATTATTTGCATTAATATGCATTGTTATTTTTGATGTCAGAATGGATGTAAGGAGCTTATAGATGGTAGGTAAGCATGTAATCGGTCGGTAGTTTTTGGGATCCGTGGTACTTCCGGATTTGTATAATAGGAACGAGACACCAGTTGTTAAGAATGTCGGTAGCGATCCAATGTCAACGGCGCTTTGGAATTGTATTGCCAAAATAGAATGCGCACTACGGAACCATTTCAACCAGAAGTTGTGCAATCCATCCGGACCAGGACATTTCCAGTTGGAAGCCGTCCGAATTGCACAACCTACGTCTTCCGCAGTTATGGTTATTGGAACCATTTGTTCTACCATCGCGCATTTCTCCTTGACAATATTCGTCCAAACGCCGGTTGTGTGATCAATGGGGGCCGACCAGATGCTACGCCAGAAATCTGACATAGTATCAGAAGTTGGAAACTCTCCATTAGTCACACAAACACTAGATTGCTCCCAGTTCCTATATACTTTCCGTTGGTCACTTTGAAAGATCCGATTCTGATAGTATCGGTCATTGCGCTCTTTATAACGCCTGATACGTTTTGCCCATGCATAGACTTTCTGCTTCAAGAAGTCGATGCGTTCCGTGACTTATTATATTATTATTATTATCAGATGTTGATGATAGTGACCGAGACCAATGGCTTAACGTGCTGTCCGGGGTAGGGGGGGGGGGGGGGAGGAGGGTAGGTGGTACACCTTGGTTTTTACTGCAAATTTCATAGAAGAATGAAAAAGTCAGAATTATTCCGCGACCCGACCCAGGATTCGAACCCAGGACCTCGTGATCGAAGCCACACAGGCTAACCACTAGTCCAAAATCCAATGTTAGTTCCATACATTTCTTTAATTTTCTATAGCGTTTACGATAATAGAAAGTAAATATGGCTAAGCCTCTGATGCAATCTAAGATCGAAGCTTAGCTAGATGACATGACAACTGAAAGGGGTGTGGCCCTTTCCGTTTCTACACGACATCGTACCGGAGCGCGTAAACGAGTAGTGGTAATTTTTTTAGAAGAATGAAAAGCTCAGAAGTTTTCCACAGGATTCGAACCTTCGCGATGGAAGTAACATAGGGTAACCACCAAAATGATGTAGTAGATCGCAGTACTCCAGTTGCCGTTAATTGCCAGAAACAAAAACAAAATAAAACCAACTTTTTACCATTTACACATAAAAAGTTAAAACAAGCCGGGTAACTCGATCCACTCTGTAAAGGCGGGTACATAAGCTTTTTAACACAAAGGTGAAAGTTTACGCATTTTGAGTCCCTAATATTAATTTTTCCCAGATAATGAATTTAATTTGCGAAAGCTTTCGACTTTGTAAATTGTAGGGCGTTTTATTGCTTTATTCGCAAACACTTTTCAGGTTTCGTCAAAAAAGTTTGTTAATTGACTGAATCCGTATTATGTTGCTACTCTGTGGACGGTTATAGAAATTGAATAGATATTAGTGGCTTAAAAACGTTTAGTAATTAAAGTTTCTTGGGCATAAATAATAGAGTATTAGGTGTTTTTGGTGTGGTAGGTATATAAAAAGTACTGGGTGAGGTGCAAGTACCTTTCTTCGTACACATAACAAATCTTTTGTTCTGCAGTTTATATTACCACATATAATACATAATAGTAAGAGTATTCGTCCTTCAAGCAGACAATGTGAGCGTTGATCGGTTACAAAGAGTATCCTTAACCCAACATTCGTGCTGCAAGTTTCGGACTCTGTTCGTCATTTTTTCCTCTGCTACACCATAGACCCGGTACCCGACACCTGCACCGTGAATGCATGGAGTGCTAAGATATTCGTCTCTACATCAAACTGAAAATTCATGAACTGAAGATAATTCGATTTATAACACAACTATTAGAATAATATTAATATATTCAATTTATTTCAGAGCCACATCAGGTTTTTCTAAAAAAAATATATTTTAAGGTATTTTGGATAACACCAAGGCCTATAGCTGCAGACTGGGATAATAAAATAGAATTAATTTTTTTACTAGTAAAAATAATATTGCGCACCCAACGTGGTCCTTATATTTCTGATGAGGTTATATCATGTATAACCTCTGTTGCTTGCCAGTATTTGTTCTTTCCACAGGTACGTATACTGGGGAGAATACCCTCTGAGCTTCGCGGCGTGTCTCGGTCAGGAAGAGTGCTACAGGCTCATCCTGGCGAGAGGAGCAGATCCTGACAAACAGGACACCAACGGGAACACTGTTCTTCATATGCTTATCATCTATGACAAAGTAGTAAGATTTGGCTGTCAGATACTGATTTTTGTATTGGTTTGTTTATGCACATTTGAAATGTCATATTAGATTCTGTAGTGACTCTACCACCAGCTCGGAAGGTTAGTGCAAAATGTATAAGAGTCGTAGTGTATTGAAGCCACCACATAGCACACGGTTAGTAGTCGATTTTCAAATCTACTCTGTGGAAATCGACTTCGTAGCGTTATCCAATCGCCGTATTGATTAATTATCTTAAGGCAAATCGTCGCAGGTCGAATGCAAGGTGGTCCTTATGAGCAATGTCACTTTGTAAGATAACACCATCTCTAGAAATATACTAAACGAGAAATTAAATATTTACACTGCTGCTTTTACTCGTAAAAGAGTGCTTTTAAAGTGCACCGAATTTTCTCATATTATTTCATGAAATAAAATAATTTCGCTCCAGCTTCACTTGCTCATTTTAAAAGCTCTTTAATGATTAAGTCGAGCAGCATTTTAAATATTAACATTTTGAGTCTATTTTTATAGAGTACTTTCGATATGGCATACGAAGTCGGGGCGTCTCTCAACAAAAGGAACGTCCAAAACTTAACACCTTTGACTCTCGCTGCTAAGTTGGCGCGGGTGGAACTTTTCTTCCACATCCTGAACATTGAGAGGGAGATATACTGGCAGATAGGCGCTACCACGTGCGCCGCTTACCCTTTGGGGCAAGTTGATACTATTGACACTGAAACTGGAAGGATTAGTAAGGATTCAGCGTTAAATTTGGTTGTTTTTGGTGTGAGTATCTGTAATATTACTAAGTACGTTTAAGTTTGCCATACATCTAGTCTGCTCTGAACACGAGGCGTATACCTGCGTGTTGCGCACATTGTTCTTAGCGCCGCCGTGAACATACGCAGTTCGGCATGTTGCTACTTTAGAGGAGACTCGATGTGTGGCGCAGAATACGGGATTTTACATCTGAATAGATTCTAACAATAAGTGTTTGATACATATTTTTAAACGACTTCAAAAAAAAAGGCGTTTCTCAATTCGACCGTATATATTTTTTTTTTTTTTTTTTATGTGTGTTCGCGCATAACTTCGTCGTTTATGAACCGATTTTGATAATTTTTTTTTTGTTGGAAAGAAGATAGTCCGGTGGTGGTACCATGACAAGGAAACCAGGATCTGATGATGGGATCCTGGAGAAAACGAGGGAAACTTTCAAAAATTGTAGGGACAACAAGTACGTTTGTTAATTTTTCCGGTAAGTATTTAAAAGCACTACAATTTGATGAAGGTCTGGAGTCGATCTGATGATGGAGCCGATCTATATAAAAGAGAACTCCGTAACGTTTTACAGTAGCTACCTTGTGTTTGGGCTCGATTAATTTGTCTCAATGAGAACTTTACATTTAGATGGGCTGTGACTGTCATTGAGGGTCTGGTGATGAAGACGACGTACAGTTAAGGGAGCTCCGTAACGTTTTACAGTAGCTACCTTGTGTTTGGGCTCGATTAATTTGTTTCAATGAGAACTTTACATTTAGATGGGCTGTGACTGTCATTAAGGGTCTGGCGATGAAGACGAGGGACAGCTGAGGGAGCTCTTTAACGGTTTACAGCAGCTATCTTGTGTTTGGGCTCGATTAATTTGTGTCAATGAGAACTTTACATTTAGATGGGCTGTGACTGTCATTAAGGGTCTGGCAATGAAGACGAGGGACAGCTGAGGGAGCTCTTTAACGGTTTACAGTAGCTACCTTGTGTTTGGGCTTGATTAATTTGTCTCAATGAGAACTTTACATTTAGATGGGCTGTGGCTGTCATTAAGGGTCTGGCGATGAAGACGAGGGATAGCTAAGGGAGCTCTTTAACGGTTTACAGTAGCTACCTTGTGTTTGGGCTCGATTAATTTGTGTCAATGAGAACTTTATGTTTAGATGGGCTGTGACTGTCATTGAGGGTCTGGCGATGAAGAAGAAGGACAGTTGAGGGAGCTATTTAACGGTTTACAGTAGCTACTATGTGTATTTTGTGTTTCCAGTAAGTTTAATGTTTACTATGTCATGATCCAATGATGAGATCTACGAAAACTCGAGGAAACTCTTCAAACTTTATATTCACTTTTGCAGGGACGTCGGAATGTTATAAGTAGGTAGTGAATATTGGTACTTATGGTTTAGTTCGAGTAGGTTTATTAGTATGTTCGTTGTTGATAAAGCACTAAAAAGTATGAAATAAAAAAATTTTAACAAAAAATAAAAACGCCTTCAAAACGCACTAAAAAGTAAAAAATAACTACGTCATTTACTTACTTTATTTTTCTTAATCACATCTATGAAGTCGGTGCCACCCGAGCTTTCTACTTTAAAGTCTTTACCTAAACTTGGATGGCACCGACTTCATAGATGTGATTAAGTAAATTAAAGTAAGTAAATGACGTAGTTATTTTTTACTTTTTAGTGCGTTTTGAAGGCGTTTTTATTTTTTGTTAAAATTTTTTTATATTATATAGGTACGACCAAAGGGGTGAAAAAAAGGCTGTTTCGTAATTTCCTTATTTTTATATTTGTCTGTTTGATCATGTAAATTAATAGAAATATATTCAATCGATTTTTAATTGTAATTTTAAAAACAATCTACTAGGTAAATGGTATTTTTTCAGGAAAAAGACGAACACTTAGAACTCTTAGAGGGAATGCTAATCGATCTTCTGAAGACCAAATGGAACACATTCGTAAAGTTTCGTTTCTACCGTCAGTTCATCCTGTTCTCCTGTTACTTCCTGATCTCTCTTGTTTGCTTCACCTTACGGCCTGGACCACCTGATAGGGCCCTTAACAGCACCGTGGTTAACACTACTATAGGAACTTTTACCAATGATACGGACTTAGTTACTGAAGGTAAACCTAATATTTAAATTACTCAAATTCAAACACTGAATTAGCTAATCGGCAAAAATACACGTCGAAATATTACCGAAAAGTTTGATGTGATTAAGAACTCTAGACGGGTTTGATACAACGGGTATATTCCGATAAAATCACGTACGTATTGGCCTCAAGCACTTTTGGAAAGTTTTTTAGTATCGGGTTTGTTAGGCAGATTTTACTGAAAAAGGCAATAGTGAAACACAGCAGTTGTTTTTTTAAATCGATCTTAACTATAATTATTATTTCTTGTTTCGACATAGAGCCCTCATTCTTCCTTTCTTTAGTCCTTTTCATTATTCGTTAATCAGATAATAAACAAGACGAAAACATTTTATATTATTACTAGCAGTCGCCCGCGACTTCGTCCGCGTGAAAATCTTTTAGATACCCTTCTAAAAATAAGTCTTTAATGATAAATGGTGAAACGCTAAAAATGGAGAGTTCTACAGTCTTTCTAGGAGTGACCTTGGACTGTAAACTTCAGTGGAGCGCTCATGTAGAGTCACTGACAGCTAAACTTAGCTCAGCAGCATTTGCAGTGAGAAAAATAAGACAGTTTACCGATGTAGAAACAGCTAGACTGGTTTATTTTGCTTACTTCCACAGTGTGATGTCTTATGGCATCTTGTTGTGGGGAAAGGCTGCTGACATAAATTCTGTCTTTATACTTCAGAAACGAGCAATTCGGTCGATTTATAAACTTAAACCACGCGAGTCCCTTCGAGTCAAATTTAAAGAAATAGGAATTCTTACAGTAGCCTGTCAATACATATTCAATAACCTAGTTTATGTTAAACAAAATATAAATATGTATAAACAGAAAAAGGATTTAAACGACCGTCTTCCTAGAAATGGACATAAGTTAGTTATATCAGCTTATCGCCTCCGAAAAGTACAAAAATCTTTCGTAGGGTTGGGTGTATTCTTCTACAACAAGATGCCCAATTCAGTTTTGGATCTGCCATTGCATAAGTTTAAACAATGTATTAAAACTCACTTACTGAGTCAGGGTTATTATACTATCGATGAATTTTGAAATGACAAAGATGTTCAAAGGCAATTGGATAGGCTTTCAACTTCACACAGGAAGTAAAATAAATAACTTTATGTAACAACACACTTAATATTGTAAAATTGATAATATTATAAAAAGAGCAACTGTTGAGTTTCTTGCCGGCTCTTCTCAACAGGGCCTGCCTTCCGAGCCGGTGGTAGAGTCACTACAAATAGTCCAATTTGACGTTTCAAAAGTGCTTGTAATAAGCCTACTTGAAATAAACGATTTTGAATTTGAATTTGAATTTAAATTTAAAGACAGACTTTCATATAAAGTGTGCTCATTCCCGCTCCCCCTCTCAATTTAATTTTTTTATAGTATCCCGTCAACCAATATCCTTCGTCCCATCCCGTGTACTAAAGATCTACATTTATGTTGAACATTGTACGATATTATAATACATTCGACCAAATTTGATTACCATAAAACGGTTCTAGTGAGTTCATCTTAAAAGATAGACATATACTGTCGTGGACATTTTTTAAATCATTTCAAGAGGAATAATTCTTTCATACATTAAGATACCAAAACTTAACTGTTTTCGCAGGGCACTCAACGGAAGCCCCCAAGGATGAATAATTTTCCCCGTTTTTTTTTTTTTCATATTTTCCATTATTTCTTCGCTCCTAATAGTTGCCTCGTGCTGTTATATAGCCTAAAGCCTTCCTCGATAAATGGTCTATTCAACACAATAATATTTTTTTAATTCGAACTAGTAGTTCCTGAGATTAGCGCGTTCAAACAAACAAACTCTTGAGCTTTATAATATTAGTATAGATTTGGGTATTTTTATCAATTCTTTATACACTGTCGTTCGTATGTATATTGTCATAAGTTTCTCTCTGAGTCATGAGTTTCTCTCTGAATCTATCAGAATTGGAACCTAACTATTCAATAGATCTCTGTCAGATGTTAATGATAATGACCGGGACGTGCTACGGGAGATATGAATGTATTTCCTATAATACATCAAACACTGTTACGTACATGAAATAACGATAACCGTTAATGTGATAAACGATTAATAAACTACATAAAATATTTTGAAATAACCCCATGGCACTGTTGGTATATATAAATAATAGCAAATAGTTGTAAATGCTACATCAAAATTCTTTTAAATTCCCAGAAATCAATTGCACTATATCAAAACCGGAGGATATGGATTCAGGAGACGTTGAAGTCTTCAACAATACAAAACCAGGTGGCATCCAGTGTGGAAATTTCAAAAGTCATCCAAAGGAAAAACGTGTGTAACGTTACGTTTTACTTTACTTTTTTATTCAGTTCGTATTTATTTTCTCGTAATTTATTCTTGATATTGGTAGCTATGATCGGTAAATATTTTTCTCTTTTTTGTTGTTATTTTTTTCTCTACCGCCATCTTTACGTTTGTTTAGTTATCTGCATGCTACAAATACTTGAAAGCTTTACTTAATTTATATATTTTTTGTTAGAATGACCAGCGGCAGCGCACGCACGCCCCGAGCGAACCCCAAACGCGCGTCCCTGCATTTTAAATCTTACATATCTTGGAAAATATTCACTTAAATTACATGTTGCAAAGGCAATAATGATCTATATTAAGGTATTTAAGATACTCAAACGCATAAGGATTAATACAGTATTGCTTATAATCACTTCGTAAAAAAACCAGTACTTTTGGTTGAAAGAAAAAGATAAAAAATGATTATTTTAGGTTATCCCTAAGAGATAGACATATACCATTGCGACTTTTTTGTTGACCTTTTTAAGTTGTGCAATACTACTGTAGAACATTATTTTGATATATCTCCTATTTAGCCAGTGATTCTCTACTAATTTGTGCATGTATTATACACATAAACCTTCCAGTTGAACCATTCTATCTGAAAAAAAAAACCGCATGAAAATCGGATGTGTAGTTTCAAAGATTTAAGCATAAATACAGACGAACATAAAAAAGCGACTTTGTTTTATACTACGAATATGTAATGATGATAATGAAGTCACGGGCGCGCCGTAAGTTCTAAGTACCCTTGTAAAATCACTCATAATTTAGATAGTTTTGACGACCTCCGTGGCGCAGTGGTATGCGCGGTGGATTTATAAGACGGAGGTCCTGGGTTCAATTCCCGGCGGGGCAGATTGAGATTTTTCTTAATTTGTCTTGGTCTGGCTGGTGGTGGGAGGCTTTCGCCGTGGCTAGTTACCACCCTACCGACAAAGACGTACCGCCAAGCGATTTAGCGTTCCGGTACGATGTCGTGTAGAAACCGATAGGGATCCTACTCCTAACAAGTTAGCCCGCTTCCATCTTAGACTGCATCATCACTTAACATCAGGTGTGATAGCAGTCAGTGGCCAACTTGTAGTCGATAAAAAAAAATAGTACCTATGAAAGTACCGAATGAAACATAGCTAGATCAATTAAATAGCCCCCAAAATTATACATAATTACATATATATACAAATAGTTCGTTTACAGGTAAGTACCTAGATTATGATATAGATGAATATAGGTGGAGGAACTCCAAAAAGAACGAGAGTAGTATGTATTTCCGAAACTCCCTTAAGTGCTAATTTACGTCTTCAAAAGGAACCTTTGTGATAAATTCATACTTTTTAAGTCGGTAATTTGGGCTGTGAGTTTAATGGTCCTATTCCGTCAGTTGTTTTAAGTACATACCTACCTATCTATGTTTACATTTTATTCGACATTATTTTACAGCTAGCACTGAAGCACCGAGGGAGAACGACATGGAAGGCTGGTGGGAAGATTTGACTGAAGAATGTAGATTGATGAACTTTGAGACTTGGCAAGCTAAGGTTATATATCATTCCAATATACTCGTAATTCAAACTTAAATAATTAAGCTACAAAACTAAAAACTTAAAAAAAAAAGAATTTCCCTTATTTTAATATGCATCCCTCATTTTAATCACCTTAGGCAAACTCAAAACCGCTTTTGCAATTAAGTTATGGAATTGCACACTTCCTACAAATGATTTGTGTAATTTGTATATTTTCCACAATTTTGAAAAATTCGGCACTTATTTCAAAATCATTTCACCAGTATTCTATGTAGCGCGTGGGAAGAAATGGACAAACATACATACATACACACTGTCGAGAAATCAAACCCTTTATGACATAATAGCGTTACTGCTCAAAAAGCGCCGCAATAACTACCTTTTCTAATCGTCCCTTTCTTCATTTCACAAGTCCCTTACTTACACAATTAACATTGTATGAGCTAATGAAGAAATTAGGCGTATAACAGGACATTGTGTCTTTAGGTACGAATAAGTGCAGAGCTCATGTTATGGGTCGGTGCTTTAGCATACATCGGGGCAGCGTTACGTGAAGCCAGATTCCTGGGGCTGAAAATGTTTGTTGAGAACTTAAGCACTGTTCCGTCAAGGTACGTATAACAGAGAAAAATCTTAACTTATTTTATTTTATGTTTTTTCTGTTTTATCTTTAATCTTTTGTCTGCGGTCTCCTAGCTCTGTCTCCAGGTTCCTGTATCATATATCTTGTCTTATCTGTTCTTTAGTTTTAATAAAACTCGAAAATGGTTTGGCTTGAATAGTTTTTTTGTTTTGTTTGGGCTAATCCAGATTGGCTAGGTGATTTGAAAATAGTAAAAGAGAAGAATAATTTATTTTATTATGTGGTAGTAGTTCACCTGATCTGTTAGTAATTAAAAATGAAATTCTTAAAGAGACTTTGCACATACAAAAGTATTAATAAAAATTTAACTATTCTCTTATGTAGTACTTAGCCGATAGATTTCATTCTGTAGGAATATTGTAACAAAAATCAGCCTATTTGCTATACCAGACTATAGTTAAAGTGCGATTTCATTCAGATCCTGTCATTTTAGAGTATTGTCTTGTCTGTTAAAGAGGGCGTAACTGACTCTTCTTTGTTATAAATGTCTTTATCATTCCGATTTTTTACATAATTTTGGGTTAACTAGTAAAAAGATATCGTTTAGGGTTGTACAATAAAGTGTTTATGTTCTAATTTTACACATAAGCTTTAAGTACCCTGTTTAGGCCGTGGAAATTGGTAGTTAGCGTTTGGGAGTGACGTTAATCTGTCCAAATGGTCCATTTAGCGGAGTTGTTATCCTTCGCTTCAGTTACCGGCTTTTCCCTTGACGATCTTTGCTTTACGTATTTACATTTCCAGAACAGCCTAATCGACTTGCCATACTTAACCTAATTTTAAGCCAACCCGTATAGGAGTAGCGTGGTAAGAAAGCTATATAATCTCTTTCCTAAAAAGAAGCAGACCTGGTTCTGTAGTAGACTAATGATAATGTTTTCGGGCTGAAGGCGAGATTTAGGATGGAGCGAGATCTTTTAGCGCCCTCTACTACTTCCCATCAACTTACACCAAAAATTAAAAAATTTAAGGACACGGAGATAACGTGTTCTTAGAGGGCGCTTAGACATGCCTAATTGTATAGCCGGCAATTTTTTATAATTATTAATGTACTAACTCTACCTAAGTACCTACTATAGCGTCAGCTGTATTGTGTCACACATCGCTTAGACCAGGCACTTAGAGCCCTGTTTGTTGTAAGGACGGGAAGCACCTGCTAATAATAATAATGCTGATGGCTTTCAGAGTGATGTTCCTGTTCTCTTGCCTGCTGATGGTGGCGTTGCCAACGTTACGTTTGTGGTGCGCTGACGAGGAAGAAGATCATCTGGCAGTCATTATCATGCTCACCACTGCGCCGTACTTTCTGTTCTTTTGTCGGTAAGCTGTATTTGTAGATAGTCTAACCCAGAGATGTTGTGTTGCTCTGTACTCTATTGGATAAATTAAAAAAATAAAAGAAATAAATTCATTATTCTAAATTAAATTGTAGGGTAGGTTGATATAAAGGACCCTTTCTTTCTGCGGAAAAGGAAAGAAACATGCTCAAGGTTGTCATTACTGTAGAAATTTATTTACACATAGATAGATATTCTACAGTATAAATAATATTTAAAATTGAGATAGATCGCTCTAAAATATAATTGGATTGGGGCTTTTAAGTAACTTCATCAAAGGGAACGAAATAAACTGGAGATACCTGCTTCTATCGCGGATATTAACTGCTCACGGTAAATGAGATGGGGTCAGTCTTGTACCTTCATTAAAATAATACTGAGAGAAAAAGGTACGGAATATTCCTGCCATCTTTTTTAGCGTTTAATCTTTTATTTATTCTCTGAGTCTTTTTTATTATAATTAATTCCATTTAAGAATAATTCATTAAAGAACCATTTAACTTTTTATCGATTTATTTGGTACCTTACTCAATTTTCGGATTCAATATCATTAGCCTGCTGTAGGGCTAGGCCTAGGTATATTTTTATATAATAGAAGATTGGGAACCTAACTGGCTGTTCTAATGCGGGTTGGCAGGCTATTCATGGTTTTTTTAAACTTTTACTTGAAGTAGGTCTTCTTTTTCTAGGATTCTTTTCCGGATTACGCTGTTTTTAAAAATTCAAATCAATATATTAAGAATTAAAATTTTTCATACCCAATTTAATGTATTATATTAAATTTGAGAACTTTCGTGCTCTCCAAGCTCGGTCTATTTTTTCAGGTTCTATCTTTATCCTCTCTATTTTTCTGTGGTTCTTGTTCTGTTTTCCAGAAAGTCTTAAACGTTCTCTAGGTATGTTGTCGTCCATGTGGAGAACCTATGAAATAGAGTGCCGAGTCTGTTGGCAGCTGTTAATATCGCGAAGCCTAATGCTGTCCTGCCATGATAGCTTTTTTAGCATTTATTTGTTCCAGGGGGTTCAAAACGGTCGGGCCTTTCGTGGTGATGATATACAGAATGGTGATGGGAGATCTCCTTCGGTTTGTGTGTATTTATCTGGTATTCGTCATGGGATTTTCTCAAGGCAAGTTTTTTAGTAATGTTTTTCTTAAATTATCAAATTCATGCAAAAGTGCTTGCCTTATTGAGCATGCAGGGCAAAATAACATTCTGTACTCTCTAAATCGAAACCTAAAATATGAATGTTAAACCTAATGTGCCTGTAATTTCGGTGGCTATCTATTTGTATTAAATATCATGGCATGAGTTAGTGGCATAAATGCTATTCCAGACTATAATATATCCTGCCTTGTATCCATTTCCTTTTAGCTATTCTAGTGTTATATAAAATGTGACTAACCCGAGACGTTTTTTTAGAATATTTGAAACCGTTAAATATGACCCTCCATTCAGTCGTGAAGTCGTGAAGACGGGCAGGAGTCGAACCCAATTCTTCTCATTGCTGAGTCTATCCGTGGAAACTTTGTTTTCTGTATCAGAGATATCACAACAACGATAGATCAAACAAGTAAACCTGCCAGGGGATTTCTGACCTGAAAGTTTGTTACGAGGGAGTTGCAAGTGAAATTGCTTTGTAAAAGTTTTGTGTTTCCGCGTAAACTAAACATTCGTAAATATAAAAGTTTTGATGAGGATTGCTAAGCTTTGACTACACTATTAGTGTACCACCAAATAGTATAGAAGTTTTCCAGTTTGTTTTAAAACATGCTTAACAAGTACCAAGGGTTAAGTGTTTTTCATATGAAGTGCTGTAATAGTTTGTTTTCTTATTAATCATGCCACATATAAATCAGAACTTAAAAAGATACTAGTAAGTGACGTCACTCTAGAACTAAGCCATATTGGATCTAGGATCCAATATGGCTTAGTTCCAAAAATTATGGCAGACAAGTTGATTCTTGTATTCTTTAATACGGGAACGGGAACTGAACGATAGGGTTTGCTATGAAAAGTAGAAAAAAATAAACTAATAATGATTTATTGATGATGATCTATTGATGCGCATTGACAGTAAAATTACCTTGAATGCCGTAACGACAAACGGCGTTATTTCGTGTTTCAGCATATTATGTAATATTCCTGTCATTCGACAACCCGAACACTCCCGAGGGTGTGGACGACTCGGTATCGAACCCCATGCCCTCGCCGATGGAGAGCATCATGGCCATGTTCCTCATGTCACTCACATCGTTCTCTGATTACTTTGGAGCCTTTGAGAGAACTGATCATGAAATAGCTGCGAAGGTAAACTTTGTTATTTGCTGATATATGCGACTTAACTTATAACTTCTGGAGGTTCTAGAATGAACAGGACTGTAATAGAATCCAGGACAATTGATACACACTACATAGGCTAACCACTGCACCCACGAGGTTAACATACACCATTTGACCTTGTAGTGAAAGCTTGTGCTGGTTTTTTTCTAAATAGAAGGCAGACACGATCACAACGCTAAGTTGCTTATTGATTTGTTCAAACAATAACGTCTTTTAACACGGACTCGAGAAAAATCACTTTCTAACACTTGTTAAACAACGATAACGAGCTAAGGCTGTACTATTAATTGCTTTTTGCCTCCGGCCAAAACCATAACAATTTTAGTCGACATAAATTTTTTAAATGAAATTTAATTTTAAAAAGATTTTTGATAATAATAAGTGTATATCGCTTTGAGACAATGTTCATGATATTTCTTAAGATGACGATCGTCATAGTGTAGTGGAAAAAGATTTGTTTTATGTCATGGCCGCGGCGATTCGAGGTGGATTTTCAAGACGGTGGTCCTGGGTTTGATTTCCAGCTGGACCGATTGAGATTTTCTAAACGGGTCCAGATCTGGTCGGTGGGACGTTGCTAATTGCTTTACCGGCAGGCAATTTAGGGTTACGGTGCGACGTCGTGTAAAAACCGAAAGGGGTGTTCATTTCATCTTACTCCTAATAAGTTAACCCGCTTATAACTCATAGTGAATAAAAAAAAATAAGAGTCAGTTTAGGATTACACACATTGACATATTAATACTATGGACTTCGGGTCTAATGCAAAATTTACGTCAAAAGTGTCCCAAGATATTTTATACACACTAGGATGTATTTATGTTTTTATACACAAAATAACATTGTAATGTATGTCTTATCGTATTGTTATACAGTCTAATTTGCAACGGTCTAATTGCATGCAAAAAGTAATCAGCTTTGATTGACGGTTACCATGGCAGCCTTTTTTTGACATAACAGCTTCTCGTGAAAATAGGACAACATAAATGGTGTGGAGTCGGTATCTTTCAAATTTTTTTGGCATCTTATATTTATATATAATATTTATAGCAAATTTTAATTTATATTTACATATCCCTGACCTCTATATGCTGGGATAAATCTTGTACCAAATAATAATTGTTGTAATTATCTTGTATAAAATAATAATTAGTTATAATAATAATAATCAATTACAAACCAAATCCACTAATGTACAAAATGATATGCCACTCGACATAGTTCTTTACTTTGAAATTTTAAGTTCTCGATATTTTCCTCTTTTTAGATCACTTTTTTAAATAACTGTTCCTAATTTCATGTAGATAATTGTTATAGTTATCAAATTAATATACCATTATGGTAAAAGTTATTTGATTAATATTCATGACATAAAAAATAAAAGTTGACATAAAAAATAAAAATTTTTGAATTGAAAATAATCAAATTATTTTCATTTAAAAATTAAGTAATTAAATAATTCAAATGTTAAACAACAAAATAACTCTATGCAGTCGTTGTTCTAAAACATTCTATTGCTCACGGCAGATCCGAACTAAATGTGATTAATTAGATAAACATATTGCACTCCTTCTATCCTATACGCGGGTAGCGTATGGGAAAAAGACAGATAGCTACTTTTGTTAATTTTGGTTGGTTATGCAATTCGATTCTATAGTTTATTAAAATTTTAATAAAATAGCCTGTTTCTAAGCAAAATAATACTTTAAAATCATCAGTAAATATTTACTTACTGAAAATATGGTACACCGTCTTCTTTTCTCACCTTACTCGGGTAGTTCTTACAAGTTTTTTATAACACATTACGGCAATATTGACGTGTATTCTGTCAGTCAGCTAATATGAGACTGAATTGCGATTGGAAATCATTTCGCGTTTTGGCTTACTTTTGGTTCGGACACTTTTTATCGCTGACCCGAAGTCCATAGTATTAATATGTCAATGATTACACATTAAGATGGTTCAAATCTGGTTTGTTGAAACTGTACTCTGGTTCTGCCATAACTATGTAGTTACTACTCTACCGCACATAAGCCAGGATGAATTGGCACGGGTCTGAGTAAAATAAACATTCTTCCAAGTTAGCTGTTTACCACATCTTATTCTCTTATTACACCTACCTCCATAGTATATTTTACCATTAAATACAATGGCAGTCAAGGGCTTAATGTTTCATATAAGTAAACTAACCTAGTTAATATTTTCAGCTACTGTTCGTCATATATATGATAATAGTGGCCATATTACTCGTGAACATGTTGATCGCTATGATGGGGAACACGTACCAGAAGATAGCTGAGACTAGAAACGAGTGGCAGAGACAGTGGGCTAGAATAGTGCTGGTGGTGGAGAGAGGGGTACCGCCGGCACAAAGGTTGAAGCAGCTCTTGGCCTACAGTCAACCGATGGCTAATGGGAAGAGGGCTTTGGTATTGCGAATTAATCAAAAGGTAAAATTACTTTATTCGTAAGGTTCGTTACATCATCGTCATCATTATCAGCCGATGGACCTCTACTGGTTTTGAAACAATAATATATTTATTTTTGATGTCGTCAGTTCGGGGACCAGATGGGGATCGAAGACAAGCATATCTGGGTTACTATTTTTGAACCTTAGGATCCCAACATCTATCAACTGTTCGCCCATTGTTTGCGGCTCGTTTAGTTAAGTATTATTATTATATGTAATTTTATTTATATATTACATATAATAATAATATATTTTTTAAATTATATAATATATTTTAGTATTAGTATTAGTCGGTAGCTTTAGTTTTTCAACGATTCTCTTCATCTCTGATTCAATCACTAATCAGAAATGAGCTTAGCTCGCTGCACAACTCACTGATGCATCGCTTTCTCGAAATTGGGCCTATCTAACTGAACCATAATTAAGTCCTTTTTTTTTCGTACAATTTCAAACTTGTCTACCTTAATGAGATAATTTAATAATAATATTATAACTCTATAAAAATCAATATTCCTTAACAAAACATCGTCTTTAATATTCTATCCATTTACTAACCATTACGATAAAATGTTAGGAGACATTCTGCTATTATAATGATTGAAAGTTCCATAACAGCTACATTGACGCCAACTTGAACTTTAAGTCGATAGCAATAAAAATGTCTAACATAAAAATATAATGTCGTAAAAGCATTTTACGACTTAAGTAGGTATGATATTGTTACGATGTATAGCCACTTTAAATACCAACAGTGCAGTGATGAACAGCATTGCAGTTTATTTTAAAATGTTAAATAATTCAACATTTAAGATGAGGAAGGAAAGAAAGGAGACACAGTCCAAATAAGTCTGAGGCAGCGATTTAACGGGTTAGTTCCAGAAAGGCTAATATTTTTTTAAGAAAATAAAGAATAATCCTAGTCACACCTTAATCTTCTGTCCTTTCTGAGAGACAATAAGACTCCATTTGTTAAAAAACCTTTGAGCCTGATAGGAAAACCCTTGTTTCCTCAAGCTCGGTCGTATGCTCTCCGAATAAACATAAAAATATCAATGAAGTTTGTAAAAAAATTAAAGTCTCAGCATAGAAAACATAACAGTCTATTTGACAAGCACAGATTAGAGGTGAATTAATTTATAGTGACAAGACTAATAAATACATTGAAGTTACATAAAAGTAAATTTAGAGTCTCAGATTACTTTTTCTGTTTTATAGGACGAAGATAAAGAAGAAATGAAGGAAATCTTAGAAATGAAACGTACACATGAGCGTATAGTGGCGAAGAGGAAGCAGCGTGATGCCGAGCTGAAGGGAGCGAAGGGACCTCCGCCACCTGTCAGAGACTATCCAATCACGAAGAGTCAAGCAACTGTTAATAAACAACGCAATATCATCTTGTAGATTGTAGACGTATTAAATATTTAATTAGAAACATAGGGACCCGAGTGTGTTTTATTGTAAGAAAGTTGTTTTGTTTATCGACTACAAGTTGGCCCTTGATTGCTATCACACCTGATGTTAAGTGATGATGCAGTCTAAGATGGAAACGGGCTAACTTGTTAGGAGTATGACGATAATCCACACCCCTTTCGGTTTCTTCATGACGTCGTACCGGAACGCTAAATCGCTTGGCGATACGTCTTTGTCAGTGGTAACGGGCCACGGCGAAAGCCTCCCACCAGCCAGACCAAGACAAATTAAGAAAAATCTGCGCCACGGAGGTCGTCGTCGTTTTCCCTATGTCTTTTATTAAGATATTCAAAACCCTAAAGAAGTACATAAACACATACGGTAGTGTTGTGAATTCTACCCGTTGACTATGAAGTTGACAACAGTTAACAGTAAACAATAAACAAAACATTTATTTTTTAAAGCAGATTAATTTATCATGCGGAATCATAGGGCAACACATATTTAAAAGTGAAATAGAAATATCATCCATACTAAATAAATTGTTCTGCCACCTAGTAAATCTTCCATTATAAAACAAAACAAAGCTAAAAACCATTTTCTTATTAAAGTCATAAATAAGCTAATTATTTATGTTAATTTTTGTAGGCTTGAGTATTAAGGTTAACCTTAACACCATTTAAACTCAATATGGCAGCGCAATAAAAATTATCTAATTATGTTTAGATGATATATGGAAACACTTGAAAGGTCAAGTACCAAAGTTATTGCTCAAGACCCAAATGTAAGCATCAGGCACAAAGTTGTAAATCCCGGTGTCAACTATGTGTCAGTAGTACAAATTTCACTCTTACCAAATTGTTGACTATACTAATACGATCCTAATACAGATGGGTCGGTTTAAGATTTGGTCACGCACAAGATTGCGTAGTCGCAATTGTCATGGGATTTTCTAACGTGCGTGAGATCGTCTGCACATTATCCGATTCGATATAGGTACGAATATATTTATCAGAGTTACGCTATGTCACACATTGAGATAGACGTCTTGTAAAAGTGGTAGAGCTTATTGTGACAGAGCTAGCTGGAAGTATTACCACCATGGTTAGTTTCGGTCTGAACAGTATGGGTGCTCGTGTAATAATAGCGGCTTAGCACCAACACCTCAGGAATGGAAACAGAATGGCTCCTCGCATGTCACGAAGAATGTGGCGATGTTAGATATGAGCTTATTTATTGGAAACATAACAAGTTCCTCAATCGCCAGCAACGCATTAGTAGTATCTGCCTTCGATGCTGCTAATGACTATGGACTTAACATCGGGTGACTCGCATGCTATCTGGCTCGCCCTACTTAAGCTTAAAAAAATACGATATATTGGACTATTGATATCCTTAGTAATATTATAAAGGTGAACGTATGTGTGGATGGATGTTTGTTACTCTTTTACGCAAAAACTACTAAATGTATTTTGATGAAACTTCACAGTAATATAGCTTACATATCAGAATAACACATAGGCTACATTTTATCCCGAAATTCCCACGGGAACGAGGACTACGCTGGTGAAACTGAATGCGTTCTCTAGTTACACGTAAAAAGAGATAAGTAGAGACCAAAGAACATTGTTTCGGAGTATTGCGAATGTTCAAGAGCTACTTAGACTTGTGCAATATTTTAATGAATAGGGTCACGTAAGTCGTCAGTCATATACCCATTGACAGATGACTGATGAGTGATGACTGATGATAGGTCATTATCTGATTTGTCTAATCATGCGTGACTCCGCTTCGCTGGACGTATTCTACGTTATTCCATTAAGTTACCTTACCTACCTTCCTTACCTTCACGAAATTTCGTGTAATGAAAAGTTCCTCATAAATAAGCCCGACATCAGGTAAAAATTAGGATTTTGAATAAACGTATACTATGACTAAAAACCTTAATAAATACTTCTAAACTAAAATTTCTCAGTATCAATGACTCGATGATGCCATAATAAACAGTTGTAACAACTTTAGTTGCGGAGGGCATAACTGTTTCTAGTGTCGAAGGTCAGAACACTTTCAGGGTCACTAAAACCCTGGTAAAAATGCAGATTTTGCAGATATAAAGCAATACTTGGGCAGATAAATTATATGGGCAAAATATATTTATTCGCAATTTTTGACGCAGTAGTATGTGCAATGTATTGAGGTCCTGGGTTCGATTCCCGGCTGCGCCGATTAATAAGATTTTCTAAATTGGTCCAGGTCTGGCTGGTGGGCTTGGTGAGGGCTTGGGTTCCACAATGACTAGTTACCGACAAAGGGGTTGTGGTTTTCATCTCATTCCTAACAAGTTAGCTCGCTTCCATTTTAAGTTGTATCATCACTTACCATAACGTGTGATTGCAGTCAAGGACTAACTTGTAGTGAATAAAATATCTAAATATATCGAAATAACTCCTAATGGTACTAAATAATCGTCGAGTCGGATAATGTAACCCACAACTTTAACGCGTTTCGTATTTGAACCAACTAATATAATTTGAATGATTAGTATCTTTTTTATGAAGAACGCATTGCGTTGTCATCTCACCGCAACGCTCCAGGCACTGGCTATTATTGTGGTGTGAATTGCGACACGCGTGGACTTATCCATTGAGGCGAAGGCTTTCGACAAACAAAGTTTAGACGGAGTTTATCTCACTGTTCGAATTTTCGTAGTATTTCTACTATTTTAACAAGGTGTATTTCGCAATACAGATTCATTACTTTACCGCTTAATATTCTCCGCCATGTTTTATTATTTGCCATAGGCTATGTATGGTAATGAAGGCGCGGTTGCATCTAATCTTATTGGTTAAGTGGGCTATCAAAATATGAGTTTGCCCTTAAGGGGATGGGACTTATGGATAATTTCTAGGTTTACATTTTAATAGGGTCCTCAAAATACATATTCGAAAATCTCAATGCTATGTTTAATTGGTATGAACGCTTTATAATTTTTTTTTTAATTCTTTAAGTTTCAACAGCGAATACTCGCACATACAAACCATTACTTCCCATTCTAGTAGAGATAGGTTTGTTTCACATCCTTCCACTTATTACGCACCATAAAGTATTTAGAATTTTAGTTTTGGTTTTTGTCTATATGTATTTATTGTGTATTCGGGCGTGAGAGTATAGTATATGTATATTATAATAATAATAATCTATATTTCAAGTAACATAGACTCATAATATTGTTAGTAACATTTACTTATTTCTATGTTAGTCAGCTAATATACATAACTTATTTCTAAGCAGTCGGGTTTTTTGTTTTTATAATAATAATTTTATTTGTTAAAAATTTTAGTCCTTGCTGTTTGCTAGAGGCCCACTGAGACTGCCTTTGGCTGACAATGACGACAGAGAAATGCAGTTTTAATACAGGCAGTTTTAAAAGCTTTAAATTAGTTTTCAATTACTAAATGCGAGCTATAGACTGCCTTTGGCTAACAATGATGGTCATGATGAAATTTGTTTTAATTATGACATTTTCTTGTTTTTGCTCTACATTCAATGCTTTGGATACAAACTTTTGTATCTGAATTCAGGCAATTTGCAAAACGATAGACCGAATCTTCATGCAAAATATTCAAATCTTAGAATCGCTAGTATAGAATCGAGTAACTATGATCCAAACATCTTCACAAGCATTCACAGTTATAAAAAGTAATTGTATGTTTAAATTCGGTCCCCACAAACTCGTTATTTCGATTCATACATAGTTTAAAATCTCACGAGTGCGCTCGTCTTTTGAACTAGTACCGTAGTGAACTATTGACATTGCGGTGCAAATTTTGCGCAAGCTGCGATGGTCCATTGATGAGCAAGTAGTGGTGGAGTATATAACAGAGATTTGTCTGTTTACATCGCACACTGACCTCGGTAACCTAGAGATATGAACGCGGTGAGTAACGGGCACGAAGTGAAAATGTGTACACATCCTAAGCCTAATGTAAACGGCGATCGACTGTACTAATGCTTGAGTAAACAGTGATTGTGTTAGTGTCGTGATGGATTAGTGATCTTAATTTTCTAACGGGAAATAATTGCAACGGAGACATCCGATTTTTCTCATCTCTCGGTGCTATGCAAGAAAAAATTCCTAAATTTAATTTGTGGATTGGTGGAAAGTGATCTGTTCTAAATTGGCTTAGTTTTGGTCTGTGTTGTTCAAGCAATAATATAATATAATATAATATAATAATAGCCCACAGGAATTATGATGAGTGACGAGATGAGTGATAATTTCCACGAAAACACAATATTTTCTATACGCCGGCCGCCGGTGCATTTCTTACAAAATATTCGGATGGAATATTGGATGAATTAAAAGTACTAAATTGGATCAGTGTGATTTGATATATCACTTCTACAATAAGTAACTCGTCAGGAACATCGTTAAAAGTTCAGTTAGTGAACAGAATTACTTTATCTCATTAGATACCAAATTGTAAGTAATTGTACTTAGAAGTTGCTTCATATCATCATATCATTCTTTTGTACGTGCGGTCATAAATTACATGAATACGCACTGAGATCAACGATTTAGAAATTTTAAAAATGTACTTGTACTATGCTTATATATTATTGCTATATTCAGTTACGTAAAGTATCTCTTTTTGTCATAATCATATTTATTTCGGTTGTTTGAAACATAGTGAGCTTATTTGGTCGTAAATTGTAATAATTTGTCGCGTTGGAATTCGCGATAGATATTTGTTGTAAATCACCTTTTTTTTTAAATTTACTCACCCAGATGGGACAGAAAATTCTTCCTGTGACGGTTTTCTGTTGGATCTGTATGATTGCTAGGATTCTTCGGTTTTTCGCGGAAAATCTATACTAATGTTATAAATGCGAAATTAACTCTTTTTGTTACGCAACCACGCCTAAAGTACTTATCCAATTTAAATTAAATTTGGAATAGAGAGAGGGGAGACGAATATCTTAGCATTCCATGGATTAACCGTGCGGGTGCCGGGTCTATCGCGTGGCTGAGAGAAAAACTCCGAACAGAGCCCGAGACTTGTGACACGGGTGTAGGTTTAAGGGTACCCTTAGTAACCCTTGACGCGCGTCAACACTCACCTCCTCTGTTGTTCTCCCTGCCCAGCCAAATTCGGAAGGACCCTACTAGAGCAACTTTGGACACTCGTTCCAATATGGAGCTTACTGCACTTCTGGTAAGGCCAAGGTCTTTTAGCAGGTTGTAGAGAGACTTCGCTGGTATACCCCTCGCACCCACTTCTACCGCGTATAAACTAACCACATAGCCATTTTTGGTTAGTTCATTAGTAAGGTCATAATATTTATTCACTTTGAATACATGGTCTTTAGGGATGTTTGTTTCCCACGGCACTGTAAGCTCAACAAGTACTATACGTTTGATTTGTTTGGAAAAAAGAAATATGTCCGGTCTAGATGTTGTAATAGCTAAGTCTTCCGGAATTTTATAGTGCTTTTCATACGTGTCCATTAATATAGTCCAATCAGGAGCAGAGCCCAGAATTGAATAAGGCTTGCTAGTGGAATTTGTAGTTGAGCCTGCTTTAACGAAGTTAGTTTGTCTTTTATTCGTCGTCAACCCTTTTTGAGCTCTAGCTACTGAAAGGCTTATAGCTTCACGTATGATTTCTAGTACTCTATCGTGGCGGCGTGAGTAAAGACCCCTGTCCAGGAGCACCTTGCATCCTACCAATAAGTGCCTTGCAGTCTAGATCCTGAGAAAGGACGTACTTTTTGATGAATTATCACAAAACAGAATTTCTCGCGGACTGAGTCGCGGGAAATTCGTCGTCCGTCCGTTAGTTGCAAAATAAATAAACTATTTTGTAATGATATTGAAGAATTTTTTTAAATTATATATGATCGAACTTTTGCAAGGAGTAGAATAGGTTAAAACAACGCACGGAAGAATGAAGTCCTGAGTACAGATCAGTCAATCCACGATGGCTCGTCCTGTTTTGTTTTGCAAACGCTTATAGTGCAAGTGAGCAATAAAAACTGCAAGAACTGCAGATAACATCTGCGACTGCGAAAATGCATGCGATATTTATGTGTCAACTTACAAATCCGTGATAGCTACTATTAATTCTGTGATCGAAATTTTAAATTAAAAATAAAAATATAACGAACTTATAAATTTTCACACAATCACATACATAGTAAAATGAAATAACGCAATCAAAAGTAATAAAATTAATACAGTAAATTCAAATTGTCATAGAAGATTCATAAAAACATAGTTATCATTATGCTTATGTTTGTACTTAACTTTAATAGTATAATCAAAATTAGTTCAGTGCTTTTTGGAAATATCAAATGCTCGTTAAATACAAAATGACTCTTAAGTTTACATAATAGATACACGTAACATTTCCAAATTCCAATTATTCCGTTGCAAGACTTTTTGGCTCGCAAAAGTTGCATCTTAATATCGTGCTGCTATTTACCTTGTAAAAGAAGAGGAAACTTGAAATCAATTGTAATGATCTCAAATGATTCATTGTTTGTCTGTTTATTATATTTTTTTACCTGATTAATATTTTATATCTCAAGCGAGTTTAGGCTGTTACTTTAGGGTGTTATCTCTTTTGCTTTCGAAAGGGACGCATTTTCCACCAAAAAAAAGCGTGTACGTCACAAAAAGGATTGGATGTTACTTGTTGTATGTAAAAACAAAGAATGATAGGAATGAAATAGAGATAAAAGTTTATAAGAAGAACAATAATAATTATTTAAATTAAGCCTATGCGTTTTTGGATGTCTAGGATTCGAGTTCGCTAGGAGAGAAATAGGTTTTCTTACCACCGAGTTCATATCTATTTCATATTTGACGACCTCCGTGGCGCAGTGGTATGCACAGTTGATTTATAAGACGGAGGTCCTGGGTTCGATTCCCAGCGGGGCAGATTGAGATTTTTCTTAATTTGTCTTGGTCTGGCTGGCGGGAGGCTTTCGCCGTGGCTAGTTACCACCCTACCGACAAAGACGTATCGCCAAGCGATTTAGCGTTCCAGTACGATGTCGCGTAGAAACCGAAAGTGGTGTGGATTTTCGTCCCACTCCTAACAAGTTAGCCCGCGTTCATCTTAGACTGCATCATCACTTAACATCAGGTGTGATAGCAGTCAAGGGCCGCCCTGACGGCATACCGGGCAAGATCATTTCCCTATCTCTAGAGCTACTATGGGAACGTCTCCGCGATCTATTTAATAAGTGCCTACTTAAAAGAGAGTTTCCAAAACAATGGAAAGATGGAAAGTTGTGCCTTATTCGCAAAGAGGGTCGTCCACAGTATTCCTCTACAGCGTACCGGCCAATTGTCTTACTTAGTGAGACGGGTAAACTGTTTGAGAAGATTCTCGCTACCCGACTCACTACACATTTAGAGTCAGTTGGTCCGGGCCTATCTGAAGTGCAATTTGGGTTTAGAGCAGGTCGCTCAACCTTGGATGCTTTGGAGGCACTCAGAAGCTTGTCCATGGATGCAGTGGAGTCTGGAGACGTTATGCTCGCAATTTCGCTGGACATTGCAAATGCTTTTAACAGTCTACCGTTTACAACTTTGATGGAGGCCCTTCGGTACCACAATGTGCCACTATATTTGCAAGAATTACTGAAGGCGTATCTTTACAACAGGGAAATTCTTTGGGAGGGAAGAGATGGTCAAATGCAACGTCGTCGTGTCAGCTCCGGAGTTCCGCAGGGTTCAGTGCTGGGGCCTATCTTGTGGAATGTGGGATTTGATTGGATCCTCCGGTGTCCACTACTGCCAGGAATGAGGATTTTGTGTTACGCCGATGATACCCTCGTAACCGCACGCGGAAAAACATACGAGGATGCGGCTCGTCTTGCTGTAGTCGGTACATCTTTAGTGGTAAACAGGATTCAAATGCTTGGCCTGCGAGTTTCAATCTCAAAAACTGAGGCGCTTCTTTTCCATGGCCCACGTCGGGGTCCTCCTAGGGATGCACATATTACAGTCCAGGGCACAGTTATAGAGATAAAGCCGTCCATGAAATACTTAGGACTCATCCTGGATGGACGCTGGCAGTTCAAAACTCACTTTGAGCAGCTCGGGAATAGGCTAGTAAAGGCTGCTGCTGCAGTAGGGAGACTCCTCCCAAACATCGGGGGCCCTGAGTCAGCCTGCAGACGTCTCTATGCTGGAATAGTGAGAAGCATGGCACTTTACGGCGCTCCAATATGGGTGCACTCCTTAACCCCTCGTGTAAAGGCTCTGTTGAGAAAACCGCAAAGGATCATCGCGGTGCGGGTGATTCGAGGATATCGCACTATATCTTGGACAGCTGCAACATTACTGGCTGGGGACCCGCCTTGGGAACTTCAAGCCGAGGTCCTTGCGGAACTGTACCAATTTCGGGTGGGAATGAGAGCTCAAGGAGTTTCACCAAGGGCCGACGTCATGAAAAGAATGAGGGTCCTTGCACAATCAGCTTTGGTACAAAGATGGAAAGATGACCTTGAATCCCCCACTGCTGGCACACGGACAGTCGTGATTATTCGGCCGTACATTGAAAGGTGGTTAAATAGAAAACATGGGTCACTCACGTTCCGACTGGTGCAGATACTCTCAGGGCATGGTTGCTTCGGGAAGTATCTGCATCAAATAGCAAGACGGGAACCAACGCCGGTTTGCCATCAGTGTGGGGCTGCAGAAGACACCGCGCATCACACGCTGGTTGAATGCACGGCCTGGGGTCCACAAAGACACATTCTGGAGTCCATTGTAGGTGGTAGCGTCTCCTTTGCTAGCGTAGTAGACGCAATGATCAGTGACGAGGAATGCTGGACAGTCATGGTGCAATTTTGTGAGTCGGTGGTCAGCCTAAAAGAGGCTGAGGAGAGGATAAGGGAAGCAGATCCTAGCGCTGACCTTATGCGCAGAGGAAGACAGGGCAGACGAAGGCGTAGATACGCGCATCTGCTGCCGCTGTAATGTGAGGCTCGTATGCCTCTAATTCATAGGAGGAAGACTCATGAAGGCTATCGTCGAGACGTCACTGCAGAATACGAGAGTGATCCAGTGGTGTCTCACTTACAGACGCAGTCGGCTCCGCTGGGTTTTAGTGGGTATTCCAGTAATTGGCGAGTCCCACATACCCTCTGGAATCAGTGTTAATTACTGGCACCGTTTCCAGAGGGATGCGTAAATGCATTTCCCAGCGTAAAAAAAAAAAAAAAAAAAAAAAAAAAAAAAAAAAAAAAAAAAAAAGCAGTCAAGGGCCAACTTGTAGTCGAAAAAAAAATATATCTCGTAAGAATTTGATGTCTAATTATCGGCCCCGTTGATTATCACTCACATTTGACATTGATCTTTACATGGTCAATCAGTGATCTTAAGCTCGCCAATACACATCAAAGCAGCGTGGTGTATCTATGCTCCAATTTCACCTATACAGATGGATACCTTTATAATATGCTAATAAAATAGGCTCATGACTAGGTTGAAAAGTAATTTATAATACAACGAAAAAGAATAATATTTTTCTAAGAATAAGAAAATAATTAAAATAAAATTTTAATTTTTCTGTGAACGTTTGATCCGATTAAGCCATCGCTAAGCTGGTTTAATCGTCTTCATAACTCAAACAACTTCAGACATGAGTTAATTAAGATTTTATTAGGCGAAAGGCGAGTTCGTTCGCAATTTGTAAGCTCGCATCGTTCAAGAGGGGTATTAAGGTCATTAACATGGTACTATGTCGTAGTATTTAACTGTTTTAAAAAAAATAGTTTTTAATCATAATCATTTATTTACTTGCTAAACAAGGGTTACAAAAGTAATGCAATCCTAATAAAAAGATCCAAACATATTTTGCCCAGGACTAGGCGTGCAAATATTTACTATCTTAGAAATAAGATTAGGTAATTAAAATGGCAAAATTATTACATGTCAATTATTGAAATTATAAATTTTTTTTAAGTAACATACATAACCATTGTAAGGCAGAAAACATGCCAATACAGATATATTTGAAAATGAATACCTAATTAAGTCAATTAGTGATGTCAAAGTATAATTTAATTGAAGTAATATATTAGTTAAATATGTTTTAATTTAAAAAAGTCGTTCATTTCGTAAATTGTATTTTGGCTGAGATCATTAAGCTTCTGTAGAGGCATGTTTTTAGTTTTCTCTGATAAATGGTTAAATATGTTAACCGCCATGCAATATACTTTTTTTAAATATACATTTTTGTATTTGATCCGTTTATTTTTTATGTTAGAAATTTATACATGCAGAATCAAGCAGTGGGATCTTGTTCAAATTATTAGGGTTGATGTATATTTTTCATGTGATAAACATAAGAAATATTATGTATGCTCTGATAGCCTAGTGATATTAAAAAACTTTAAAACTCACCAGTAAATGCTTACTTAGACTACGAAGTTTTAAAAGTTGGGCGATCAAAAAATAGCTTTTTTCTTCTAACGCGTTTTTCATTGAAGAAATCTGAGCAGGTGCCAAGACTTCGAAAATTTTAAACTGGTACAGTAATAAGCTTGTTTGGCTAGGTTTCAGGTTCAAAGCTGGTTAATACTACTGATATTTTTGTTAAACTCTCAGTGTAGAGTTTGTAAGTTGGTGTAAAATTATTTACTGCGGCTGGTATCATAGAAATTTGACGGCCTCCGTGGCGCAGTGGGATGCGCGGTGGATTTATATGACGGAGGTCCTGGGTTCGATTCTCAGCGGGACAGATTGAGAGCCTTCTTTATTTGTCTTGGACTGGCTGGTGGGAGGCATTCGCCGTGGCTAGTTACCACCCTACCGACAAAGACGTGCCGCCAAGTGATTTAGCGATCCGGTACGATGTCGTGTAGAAACCGAAAAAAAATTTTTAACAAAAAATAAAAACGCCTTCAAAACGCACTAAAAAGTAAAAAATAATTACATCTATGAAGTCGGTGCCACCCGAGCTTTCTACTTTAAAGTCTTTACCTAAACTTGGATGGCACCGACTTCATAGATGTGATTAAGTAAATTAAAGTAAGTAAATGACGTAATTATTTTTTACTTTTTAGTGCGTTTTGAAGGCGTTTTTATTTTTTGTTAAAATTTTTTTATTTCATACTTTTTAGTGCTTTATCAACAACGAACATACTAATAAATCTACTCGAACTAAACCATAAGTACCAATATTCACTACCTACTTATAACATTCCGAAGTCCCTGCAAAAGTGCATATAAAGTTTGAAGAGTTTCCTCGAGTTTTCATAGATCTCATCATTGGATCATGACATAGTAAACATAAAACTAACTGGAAACTATAACCTTTCAAACTTCTCATTGAGACATAAATTAATCGAGCCCAATCACAAAGTAGCTACTGTAAACCGTTAAATAGCTCCCTCAACTGTCCTTCTTCTTCATCGCCAGACCCTCAATGACAGTCACAGCCCATTTAAATATAAAGTTTTCATTGACACAAAGTAATCGAGCCCAAACACAAGGTAGCTACTGTAAAACGTTACGGAGCTCCCTTAACTGTACGTCGTCTTCATCACCAGACCCTCAATGACAGTCACAGCCCATCTAAATGTAAAGTTCTCATTGAGACAAATTAATCGAGCCCAAACACAAGGTAGCTACTGTAAAACATTATGGAGCTCCCTTAATTGTACTTCGTCTTCATCAGCAGACCCTCAATGACAGTCACAGCTCATCTAAATGTAAAGTTCTCATTGAGACAAATTAATCGAGCCCAAACACAAGGTAGCTACTGTAAAACGTTACGGAGTTCTCTTATATATAGATCGGCTCCATCATCAGATCGACTCCAGACCTTCATCAAATTGTAGTGCTTTTAAATACTTACCGGAAAAATTAACAAACGTACTTGTTGTCCCTACAATTTTTGAAAGTTCCCCTCGTTTTCTCCAGGATTCCATCATCAGATCCTAGTTTCCTTGTCATGGTACCACCACCGGACTATCTTCTTTCCAACAAAAAAAGAATTATCAAAATCGGTTCATAAACGACGAAGTTATGCGCGAACACACAAAAAAAAAAAAATATATACGGTCGAATTGAGAAACGCTTTATTTTTTGAAGTCGTTTAAAGAGGTGTGGATTTCATCCTACTTCTAACAAGTTAGCCCGCTTCCATCTTAGATTGCATTATCACTTAACATCATGTGTAATAGCAGTCAAGGGTGAACTTGTAGTCGATAAAAAAAAAACATAATATAGAATCAATCAGTTAGTCCATCCATCCTACACATCCATACGTATTCTATTTAGATTTAGGCGATACCATATTAAACAGCATCGTCACTTGACCTAACACATAAATCAAATTGCAGTCAAGTTCAGTCGATGATTTAAAAAAAACATAGGTGCTTTAATATCATTTACAGCTTTTTAGCAAAGTAAATATTATAAACTCTTACAAATACGCAATTATTACATATTTGATTGGAACAAAACATTTACAATATTTTCGTTGTTTACAGGTAGTAATACTCGCGTTGGTTGCCGCTGCGGTTGCTGAGCCGCAGTACCACTCATTCAATCCGTTCCCGCCACCACCGCAACCGCTGCAACCAGGTTACAACTACCCACAACCGCAATTCCAACAACAAGTTGGTTACTATCAACAATCGCAAAGACAACTCGGTAACAACTATTTCCAGCAACGATCACAAATACCGCAACAACAATTTGGTTACAACTACCATCAACCCCAGTTCCCACAACAACAAGGTTACAACTTTCAAGCACAAGCCCAATTTCAACGACAAAATGGTTACAATTATCCTCTGCCGCAACAGCAAATTGGTTACAACTATCCACAACCACAACCACAACCACAGCCTCAACCACAACCTCAACCACAACCTCAACCAGATCCACCTATCGATGTAAGAGCATCACCTCTTTCTCAAGCAACACCAACCGCACAAACGATCACCGTCACACAGCCACAATCTACAATCCAACCGCAATCGCAATCATCACCGCAACCGCAACCACTTTTCTTATCACAACCGCAATCAACTCTGCAACCAGAAACACAATCTTCAGCAATTCCTCAGCCGTCATCGCAGCCAACGTTAGCGGAGTTGCAACAAGTTTTTACATCGTCACCGCAGTCAACCTTCCAACCAGAACTACAATCATCACCCCAACCAACTGCTGTTCCTCAAAGCAGTTCTTCATTTGGTCCTATATCATCCCCTCAACCTACTCCCACTGTGTTGATACCTCAAAGAAAAAAATCAAAAAAGCCGAAACCATCGCCACAACCGTCACCGTCGCCTCAACCGCTATCAATTCCTGAACCTATCCCATCGTATGGACCACCTACACAGCAACCGTCTCCACAACCTTCTACTCAAACATCCCCACAAACTTCACCACAACCTTCTCCACCACCTTCGCCACAACCATCCCTAGAACCTTCTCCACAACCATCCGCACTACCCCAACTAGCTCCACAACCTCAGCCTCTGCCACTAGCGCAACCAACTGCGGTTCCACTACCTAGTTCCTCTTATGGCACACCACCAATACAAACTACGCCACTAACCATTTCCCAGCAACCTATTATTCAACAGCAACCGCAACAGCAACAATTACCCCAAGAACAACAACTAATACCGCAACAACAACAAATAGCTCAACGACAACCAATATCTCAACAGCAATTCCTACAGCAACAAATACCTCAACAGCAACTCCCACAGCAACAAATACCTCAACAGCAATTCCCACAGCAACAAATACCTCAACAGCAATTCCAACAGCAACAAATTCTCAAACAGCTACCGATTCCCCAACCACAATTTATAACCCAACCTCGTTCATCTTTCGCAATACCTCCTATTCGTAACCTCTCTCCTGTAATTCCTCAACAACCATTATATCAACCACCAGTTCAACAATATTATCAAAATCAACAACAACAGAATCAACACACATCACAACAGTTCAACACACAATTCTCATCACAACCGATACAATCTATCCCTTTAATATCGAGCTACCAGGCCGACTCTAATCAATATAATTCTCAAGGTCAGTTAATTGGACCACTGGATGAAACTGTCATCACTCGAGTACAAAACATATTAAGGGACAACGAACAATCTGTAGCTAAAAATTCTGGCTACCCGTCCCGTGTGTCAGGATTCTCTTGGGCTCAGGCTCAACCTAGCCTGGAAATCTTATCGTTCGTCCATAATTCCCCTGTAGCAAGTGCAGCTAGAGGACAGAATTTACAACTGTTATCACAAGGCTTATCATCATCAAGCTCTAGTTCGTCATTTCAAGGTCAGTCCAATAACAATAATAGTTTCTTAAGACAAACGCTGCCATCTACCTCATACGGAGTACCTAATTTGGTTTCAAGTTCCAGTTCGTCATCTCAAAGTAGTCAGTCAATAGGTTCTAGTAATAATAGTGGTTTCTTCCGACAAACGCTGCCATCTACCTCGTATGGTGTACCTAATTAAATTAATGATTATGTTGCCATATCTTTTGTAAATAAGTGATTTAAGTTTTGTAAATAAAATGCTGTATAACTTGTTGTTCTTTATTTCAAAACGTTCACAAAATTTTGTTTATATACTCGCAGATACAGAATAATAACATTAATTTTGTTCTATTTTTCTGCACGAATAATTTTCACAAACAAAGGATATTCCAAATTATTAAGAAGGTTTTGATTCTGAAAATTTAAAAAATAAAATTTACTAACGAATTAAGCTAGAATTACATCAAATTGCTAGTAGTTTACTGATGATAATATAAGATACTTTAATGAATCTTGCGGTTACGACATCTTCCAAATCGTTCAGAAAATTATAGGCTATATGACGATTGAACCTTACGAAAAGAATTACCTTTTACCAGCTATTGAGTAAAAATCCTTGATATCATCAAATTTTGATTTTGTGCAATATCATAAAAACGATAAATAACTCACAAGGTTGATCGAATGGTCCGAAGTTTGGGCATCGGCGTTAGTGACTTTTAATAATGCACTTCTATTTTCCTTCATCAATGTAGATGTTCCATTGATACACATTTCTTCTTTGTGTACGACGTACTCAGCGTTTGGCTGTACATTAGATTTGATCTCGAGTGTAACGAATTCCTTTTTCTAGATAAAATAAAATAGAGTCCTAAAGCTACTGTTGTTGTAGGAGTTATAAAGACGAAGTTTATTAAAGAGAGATGCTACATGTATAAATACGAGTACACATTATAAAAAAATACAGTTTGCTCTAAGCTCACAAATCAAATGAAAATTTAAAGAAATTATGAATGTCATCAGTAATTATTAAGTTATTATAAAGTCTTTAGTCGAAACGACAGAAATCATTAATCATCCTTGAAAAATTGACATTTCTGTTTACGAGAGTTATGGACGGAGATAATACTCGTCTGCGTACACGTACCGGTCCATTGTTATTCTATTAACACGTTTATTCTATTGATAAAATTTGCAAACTATACAAAAATATAATATGTGGATGCCGTGCATGTTTAAAAAAAGATAATACTATACTTTTTCAGTATTAACCTTGCAAGTACAAGGATCTGGTTGTATTGTTTCTTCATCTTCAAACTGCGTATATACTTCTACTTTTTCGTGTAAATATTTTGAGCACTGGCATGATATATGTCTAGGGCGAAATTTTTTTGTACTCCACTTAGAAACATTTTTCGGAATAATGTAACGACTCGTAGAATTTTCGCACTGACACTCCTACAGAAATAAACAGTATTTTTTTATATGGAGTACTTAAAAAGTAGATTAATTTTTACT